>CM060314.1:38558804-38608804 GCA_030674185.1 Monoplex corrugatus | reverse complement strand
TAGCGGTTTGCCTGCATGCATGCATGCATGCATGCATACATACATGCATACATACATACATACATACATACATACATGCATACACGCATACATACATGCATACATACGTCACCCATACATGTATACATACATGCATACATACATACATACATGCAGACACACAGACATAAAGACAGACAGTCAAACAGACATGCAGACATCGAAAAGTAATTGCATTTTATTAATACACCGTTTCCAAATATGAACATACACATTTTCAGCGACCTTGATCTAAGGTTTTAAAGATGCAGTAACAAAATAACATACAAAAAAAACAACAAAACAAACAAAATAAAAAAGAACATGTTTCAGTCCTGATGTCTGCTCTGTTCAGTAATGTGATATCGCCACATCTTAACACGTGGCTGATTCACCAAAATCTGAAGGCGTTGAGTGTTTATTGATTGAGTCTACATGTATCTCAAAGTCACACAAACTCACAGTTCATTATCATCTTTTTGTTTGTCTAACAACTCGCCGACACTAAAATTACATAATGCTACATCAACAATCATGCTACGTACTAGGAGACCACAAGTTATTGTGGGAAAACTGAAAGATGATGCACAAGTACCAGCCCTCTCTGAATTGTCAAGAACATCACCAGGATGAAGTAAACGAAACTGCAAAACTTGTCTATAAACACATATACTGACATAAAAAGGCACAGGGAAGACGAACCAAAACATGTATACATCATGATTTTTGACAGATATGGTTGTCAAGAAGGCGTCCAATCTGTACGTCTTAGTTCGGTTCTCCCTGAGTACTTCCTACGCGGTGGATAAAAGTATTTTGGTTTTTTTTCAAATTCATTGCCGATGCCTAACACACACCCCTCCCCATTCGGGTATGTATATACTATATATATAAAGGGAAACAGAAGCCAGCCAGGAGACACCTGGCGAAGAGACCTCCAAGCTTATTTTCGGAGACTGGGCCTTAGCTGGAAACAGCCAGAGGCTACGTACATCACAGAGAATTGTGGACGTCTCTTTTTGACGGTCTGTACCCAATATATATATATATATAAATGCAGATTACCAAATACAAACGTTACATATCCTGTACTTACCTACTCAATTACTTACTTAAGACTCTCTTTGGGTACAGACCGTCAAAAAGAGACGTCCACAATTCTCTGTGATGTACGTAGCCTCTGGCTGTTTCCAGCTAAGGCCCAGTCTCCGAAAATATGCTTGGAGGTCTCTTCGCCAGGTGTCTCCTGGCTGGCTTCTGTTTCCCTTTCTTTGGGATTTCATGTCACAGCTTGCCTGGTTATACCTGACGCTACTTTTTATAGTGTGCCTGATCCTGCTAACGTTTTTATCTCAAGGGACTTTTTTACGAGACAGGGGTGCTAATCCTATGCTCAGTCCCTGACATGAAGACTAGGGATCATTCTTTTCTGCCTTCTACCTTTCGATCTGTACAGAATGGTGGTCCTACCTGGCATAACTCTACGGGTCATTGAGAATCGAAAGGTTCCTGACGACGAAAAGGGACACTATCTTCAACAGTGATCAAATCCTGAAATCTGTGTAAGGACTGTTCAAACAACGATACACTCGTGAAATTAAAACCAATCTGAAAAAAGCAACAAGCACTGATTTCACATCCAAATCAAAACTATTACACGCAGTCTTTCCGTCCATCTTCCCACAGGCCAATAAGTTGCGGACTTAGTAGATCTGAAAAAAAGAAACTTCAGACAAAGAGAACAAATATGCTTCTGAATACTTCAAGGCATGTCTGAGACAAGCCACATTACAAATTAAGAAATGGTCAAGGCATGCCTGACACATATTGAATTATAAATGAAGTAAAGAATGTTCAAGGCATATCGACTGTACCACATTACAAGA
The DNA here is from genome assembly GCA_030674185.1 of Monoplex corrugatus. NCBI lineage: Eukaryota > Metazoa > Mollusca > Gastropoda > Littorinimorpha > Ranellidae > Monoplex > Monoplex corrugatus. The sequence continues at coordinate 38,606,900 of CM060314.1, read as the reverse complement.
CGAAATGTTCAAGGTTGCCTGACACATACCATACAATAAATGACGAAATGTTCAAGGTTGCCTGACAAATACCATACAATAAATGACGAAATGTTCAAGGTTGCCTGACAAATACCATACAATAAATGACGAAATGTTCAAGGTTGCCTGACAAATACCATACAATAAATGACGAAATGTTCAAGGTTGCTGACAAATACCATACAATAAATGACGAAATGTTCAAGGTTGCCTGACATACCATACAATAAATGACGAAATGTTCAAGGTTGCCTGACAAATACCATACAATAAATGACGAAATGTTCAAGGTTGCCTGACAAGTACCATACAATAAATGACGAAATGTTCAAGGCATACCTGACACATACCATACAATAAATGACGAAATGTTCAAGGTTGCCTAATACATACCATACAATAAATGACGAAATGTTCAAGGTTGCCTGACAAATACCATACAATAAATGACGAAATGTTCAAGGCATACCTGACACATACCATACAATAAATGACGAAATGTTCAAGGTTGCCTGATACATACCATACAATAAATGACGAAATGTTCAAGGTTGCCTGACACATACCATACAATAAATGACAAAATGTTCAAGGTGCCTGACACATACCATACAATAAATGACACAATGTTCAAGGCATACCTGACACATACCACATCACAAATGTGAAGTTGTCAAGGCATGTCTGAGTCTTTTCACATTTTAAATTAAGAAATGTTCATCTCTGACACATACCACATTATAACTGACGAACACTTTAACTCTTTGATCCCCGCACCCTTTCCACCAGCATCCTGCATTGTCAATCATGTTAACAAAGCAAAAACCTAACCCTTAGATTCCATACCCCTACTCACCAGCTTACTGCAGAAATGAGGGAATCAAAAGGTTAAGTTCTTGCAGTTGGTGGATAGAGTAGAAGTCAAAGTGTTAAGGCATTACTGTTACATACTACAATATAAAAGACCAACTGGTTAAAACATCTCTTACACTTGCCATATTACATGTGGCGAACTCTTCGAGTTATCGCTGACATATATCACATCATACATTAAAAAAATGTCCATGCCGTCTCTGACACACACCATAAGTCACGAAGACTCCAAGTCATCCCTTTCCGTCCATCTTCCTATAGGCCATAAGTCACTAAGACTTCAAGTCATCTCTGACACACACCATAAGTCACGAAGACTCCAAGTCATCTCTGACACACACCATAAGTCACGAGGACTTCAAGTCATCTCTGACACACACCATAAGTCACGAAGACTCCAAGTCATCTCTGACACACACCATAAGTCACGAAGACTTCAAGTCATCTCTGATACACACCATAAGTCACGAACATTATTACATAATTCATAACATACCACCGCAACTAAAGACACTGCAATTGGACAAGAAAATGCAGTTAAACATAAAGAAAACAGAAAGAGGGAAAGAAAGAAGAAAGAGAGAAAGAAAGTTTCCACTATTCAAAGACTAATGCCTCATTCTCCTAGACAGCCAACTTCCTTCATAAGCAGCTTATGGCTTTCGCGCTTGGATGTAGTGTCATGAACGGGTTGTCGTCGGAAACAAGTAACAAACCGATACGCGCAAGCAGAAACAATGAGTGATCTACACGGCATGAAACGAGGTGGAATACCCACGGCATGAAGCGAGGCTGTACGTTGTGTATCGTACTTGTTAGAATCCCCTAAGGGGTGGAGCTTAGCGCCTCACGGTGCCTGGAGTGCAATGGTCGTCTCCCGATAAAACTAGGGAGTGCTCATTTTATGTTGGAAGCCTAGATGGAGTTTTTATCTTATATAAACTTGTTAGCTGTTTATGCCTGTAAGGTCACGTTTCCATCGATTTCGATGTAGAAAAAGACGTGCCACTCACATCTAAAATAATTACTAATTAATCTAACGTCAGATTTGTACAGTTAAACATGTTGTTCTCATTAGTGACACTGGTTCCCATTAATGAAATAACACCTGGAGAACAAAACTGATTGATCTGTAAGCAACAGCTATCCCGTATCGATCCTTTAAATGTCTATCAATCCTTTAAATGTCCAATCTCATTTATAACTCACAGACTGAACAGTAAACAAATCTGGCTTTTCTGAAAACACAGGTTTCATTTATGAAACCTGAATGGAAGGAAAAGAAAATATTCATGGAGTACAATATTCGGTTCTTGCGTGCATGGCATGTTCTAGTTTCCTGTATTAATGTGATATATTGGCATGAGCAATGGATTTGGAAAGACTAATCCATCACCATGGACATGAAGTATTTTGACAAGGTAATAAACAGCATACCACCGAAGTCTGAAACAGAGTTATCGCCAATGGTCAGCGCAAACGCAAACAAACAAACAAACAAACAAACAAACAAACAAACAAACAACAGAAAACAGAAGCAAAGCGCGTATTTAAGAAACATAGAAAAAGGCAAGAGCACTATTTTTAGCCAACTCGCCTTTGTCAAGTATATACAATACATTTTTTATGCTAAGTGTTGTGCTTGCTGTTTCTTTTGTATTCTCTTAACAAACGTCATTTGGCCCCGAAATTGAGCCTGTCTTATTTCATTACATCAAATACGCGTTCTACTTCTTATTTTGTGTTTTTGTTTATACTGATCGTATCACCAATGAACAAGTGCGCCAAACCATTCAGCAGCACACTGGACCATGTAAAGATCAGCTGTCTTCTGTTAAGAAGGAAAACTTCGATGGTAGAGCCATTTAACAAGATCCAATGGCCTTGCTTGATTAGTCCTCTTGGAGAATTATTTAGGGAAGGAGACGGACAAGAAGACACATGAAAATCAATGGATGGGCAGTATATTGCTAAATGGAACAAAACAATTCGCAAAAAAAACTAGCTTTCATACATAACCAAGAGAGGAGGGGGAATATGGTAGACAGTTCCTTAGTGCAGTGTCCAAAAGACTTCTCATCGATTTCACGAAGAAGAAGAAGAAGAAGAAGAAGAAGAAGAAGAAGAAGAAGAAAGAAGAAGAAGAAAAGAAGAACAAGAAGAAAGAAGAAGAAGACAAGAAGAACAAGAAGAACAAGAAGAAGAGGAATTTGAAGAAGCAGAAGAAGAAAAAGAAGAAGAAGACGAAAGAAGAAGAAGAAGAAAGAAGAAAAAGACGAAGAAGAAAAGAAGAAGGAGGAGGAGGAGGAGGAGGAAGGAGGAAGAAGAAAGAAAGAAAGAAGAAGAGAAGAAGAGAAGAAGAAGAAGAGAAGAAGAAGAAGAAGGAGAAGAAGAAGAAGAAGAAAGAGAAGAAGAAGAAGAAGTAATGATATCAGGGATAAGCTTCCTACCTTTCTAACAAAAACTATTGATCAAACTCACATAGACCAATTATTTCTTTCTGTGATGCGATTTTTTCCCTTTCCATTTCAACCCATCTCTCTCCCTTGTAGTTAGAGAGGCTTGGAAGCGCAATATCTTGTCACGTGTTGCAGGAATAAATACCTCCCATCTATTACAGGTTTACAACGTATCTGTTTTTTTCCCACTCTTTGATACTCGTTGTTCGCAGTGAGAGAAACACCTCAACTGATATTGGAATACTCAAACACAGAAACGGGAGTAACAGAAAAATCACGTCTGATTTACCAACTACCTCTTTCTCTCTGTCTCTGTCTCTCTATCTCTGTCTCTCTCTGTGTCTCTCTCTCTCTGTTCTGTCTCTTTCTCTGTCTCTGTCTGTCTGTCTGTCTATCTGTCTGTCTGTCTGTCTGTCTGTCTGTCTCTCTCTCTCTCTCTCTCTCTCTCTCTCTCTCTCTCTCTCTGTGCCTGTCTCTCGGTCGCTGTCTCTGTCAACCCGTGCTCGCAATCGTTTAAGTCCACACTGCGTTTGTGGCACAGAGAGACGGTGAATCTGTGATATGTATCGTTCATTGTCTTCTTGTTTTGTTTCAGTGGCACAGAATGTGAGACTCGCGAGTGACAGCCACGCTTGTGTTCCCTCTGCGAGCGGTTTTCTTTTAGTTTCGTTTCGCTGTTGTGTCAAGATGCTTTTCGGTGTGTGTTGGAGTGAAGGTGGCTGAAAAAGATGAAGTTTGAGATGTATTAGTACTTGGAATATAGTGCTATAAGTGTGCCGTGTGCGCTAATAGTGTAGACGCCAGGAACATGTGATGCACAATCAAATAGTGTTATATGTGAGCGTGTGATAGATGTTTGACTCATAAGTAAAATCGACAGCAACCAAGATGGATTGGGAGTGGTAAGGGAAATCGCTGGTGTCTTTCGTAAATAGCTGTAATCAGAGTGCGACCGCCTTGTAAGGTATTCGTTTACTTATTCATCGATTTCTTTCTGTCCTTCTTCCTCGTTCCTTCTGTCTGTTTGTCTATCTATTTCGTTATTTTATTTTCGTTTCTTTATTGATTTCTTATTTTGTACATCGAGTATTGTTTCCTTATTGTATATATCCCTTTCTCCCTTCTTTCCGTCTCTTCTTTATCATTGTTTTGTTAGTTTGTTTTGTTTCTTAACACACGTGCATTTCATGGATAACATTACCTGGGCAAAGAAACAAGGGGCAGACAAACTAACACATGACAACAGGCAACACAAAAGGAGATGACTGTAGAACCAGCACATGTATAGTGAGTCGTCTTGGTTTCCTCGTGTTTGTTACTTTAGGACCGGCTTGGTTGGTGCCTTGTGTTTAATTAATCCAGAATGCAGAAGATGACTGACTGACTGATTGACTGCTGATTGATTGATTGATTGAGTGAGTGAGTCAGTCAGTCAGTGAGTCAGTGAGTCAGTGAGTGGTTGGTTGATTGGTTGGTTGGTTGGTTGGCTGGTTGGTTGGTTGGCTGATTGATTATTAGTTCGTTGGTTAGTTGGTTGGCTGGTTGGTTGGTTGGCTGGTGGTTGGTTGGTTGGTTGGTTTGTTAGTTGGTTGGTTGGTTGGTTCCATAATCCTGGGGTCGTAGGGGAGTGACGTGGCAGAGACCTCAACTTTTCATAGGGTCAGAACCACGAGGGCGGCAACCCATCCCCTCTCCCTCGCTTCAAATTCATATTCATATTCACAATTTATAACCAAGACTTCAGAAAGCAAGAAGGTAAATTGGTCTTCAAAGGGTGGGACCTGGAAAATCAACCTGTCTCTCCAATGTTTTATACCAAGGCAGCTCTTCACAATTTTCAACTGCCGTGGGATACTTAGTGTGTGCAGCCAGAAGACACACAGGTACGACTCGTTTTTTCGCCCCCTTCTGAAGGACTAGACGTTTAGTTCGATATTCTGGTCAAACTGAGGAGAAAAGTCTAGGCCTCTACGAGAGCGAACCCTGGAACTTTGAGTTTAGTTATTGGCAGGTGAACGTCTGAATCATTCTGCCACTCTTCTCCCTGCCAAAGGACTTGTCCAACACTATATCCTCTAGCTATGTCAGGTTGTGATATTGAGTATTATCAGCTAGGGACTTAGCTTCACAGCGTTGTCATAAACCAGCATTTCGAAACTCAAAACTGGACAGAATACAAACTGAAGCAATGCCAGTGATCATCAGGACCATGAAAGACATCCCAACGGGAATTATATGGTATCTGCTTTAACTTCCTTCAGTTCAATAAGACATAAGATTAAAGAAGAGAAAGCATATTTCACACAATTGGAAAAGCCGGAAATCTGCTGCACTTAGTACACACATAGTAGGCCTCCTTCGGTCATGACTGACCATGGACAAAGTACATCCGTTCTAATGTCTAGATGGGCTGTCTGCTTGGTCCAAGCAGCGTCGCCTGTGACTGTACAGACCAATGCGAGAGAGGCAGTCTCTGTCGCAGCGGTCGCATGTGTATGCTGATGCTGGTCTATTGGCTGTCATCTCTTTTCTGCGAACTCGCTTTTCTGCTGCAGCAGCTGACAGTTTGTCCTCACCAATCCGCAGCTGTTTCTTGAGAGTAGTTCTCCAGCTGTTGCGGTCGTCTGCGAGGTCCTCCCAGGACTCAGTGTTGATCTCAAGCGCCTTCATGTCACGCTTGCAAACGTCTTTGTATCTCAGCTGTGGGCGGCCAATGTTTCTCTGCCCTGTGGAAAGCTCACCATAAAGGATGTCTTTTGGGATGCGACCATCTTCCATGCGGCGAACGTGGCCCAACCAGCGCAGCCGACGCTGTCTCAGCATGGTATGCATGGTTGGGAGGCCAGCGCAGGTTAGGACTTCGGTGTTGGTCACCTTGTCTTGCCAGGAAATGCCAAGTATGCGCCGTAGGCTTCTCAGGTGGAAGGTATTGAACCTTTTCTCCTGATGAGCATGCGTGGTCCATGCCTCGCTGCCATACAGCAAGGTGCTGAGGACACAGGCGTTGTATACAGCCATCTTTGTCTTTGTGGTCAGCTTGGGATTTGTCCACACCCTGCACTTTGTGGTCAGCTTGGGATTTGCTGCACTTAAATAATGGTGAAAACAGCAAAAGGAAGTCCACTCCAACATGAAAAATAAAAAGACGTGGATATGAAAATCGGGAGAATCCTTTCATCAAAGCTGAAAAAAAGGAAACAAATAAGGGTAAGGGGGGTATTCAAACCATTTTAAAAGTCTTTACTAAACAATTTTACCAACAAATCCAGAAACACTGTCGCTAGTGGCCAATAGGTTGAGCTGATGCAAAAATCAAACTCCTCATCAAGCAAGTAAGCTGCAACCCCAAAGATGTTTTCATCTGCGCTGGTGGCTCAATCACCTGTAACAAATCCGAATTGGATTTCATTTCAGTCAGAGGCGAAACACTTTACATGAAGAATGTGGTAATCTGATATGATTTAACCTCCATTCTGACAGTGGAGATTTAGGCGGTCACGTACGGTGTTTATTAAAATTCAAGTTATCTAGATGATAATATAACAGAAAGTCAAGCCTTCATCTCGACTGACTTGATGAACCAACTTTAAAAAGTGGAAAGTGAAAAATAAACAGTATAACTCTACAAAAATTCTCTTGGATATATTGTTCAAAACAGGCTGCTGTAAAGGTAAAGGAACATATCGACAGATTTGCAGGTAATGCCACTACAACAAGAATTCTGCACCTTAGAAATTAAATTTCTTAGACACTTAAACCATACCTTTGCGAACAAAATACTAACCATCTCACAACCATCATCTTACTTAAAAGCATATACTTGCAGACAGTTGACAATATCACACCATGAAAGGAAAATTAGAATCATTATCAATCACACAAACGTTCGGTACTGTGTCAAGAGTAATACTACGCAGACTCCTATAGCATGGAGTGGTAAGTGTTTGGGATTTTCCTTAGTCACAGAATAAAAAAAAATCTACGATTTGGAGAGAGGGTGAAGTGGAATGTGATGGACAGAATATATTCTGTTGCTGTTGTGGTGGTGTGTTTTCTTTCATTCTTTCTTTCTTTTTTTCTGTCTTTCTTTTTTTCTTCTCGTCTGTTTCTTTGAGGGGGGATTTCACACACAAACGCACACGCACACTACACACACACGCGCACGCACACACACAACACACTAACATCAACACACAATACACACACAACACACGACAAACAAATATAAAATAATATATATAATATATATATATAAAGAGATATATTTCGATCGATAGACTGACGATAGACAGACAGACAGACAGGCAGACAGACAGATAGATAGATAGAATAGATAGATAGATATAGATAGATACTGTGATGGCCCCATCTGTTTCGTTAGATTATGAATGCGCCCAGATAAGGACAGCTGGTGTGGAATTTGGTCGGTATGGCTGAATGAGATGATAGTTTACTGGCAGTCCTTGACAAAGCCACCAATATGATGGTTGATGGCTATGGCTGAATTGGAGATGGTAGTTTTCTGGCAACTCTTTGACAAAGCCGCCACACATGATGGTTGATGGCTGAATGAGATGATAGTTTACTGGCAGTCCTTAACAAAGCCGTCACACATGGTGGTTGATGGCTATGGCTGCGTAATAGGTACTACTGCTTCTTTCTTTCTCTCTCTTTTATCCAAACACATTCGAGTTCTACAAAATCCAAAACAAGAGCGATTTCCCGCGTTCAAGCAAACAGGAAAACCCGAAAAACACGAAAATAGAATCAGAACGCGTACTTGAGTCATCTTCTCCCCACTAGACGAAGCAACACGGACGTTTCAATCTTTTTCTCTTAATTCGTGTATTGGTGTTTGTTTGTGATCTTACATTCACGCTTGACAAAGGTCATTTGGCCGAAAATTTTCGCCTGTCTTGTCTGGTTATATCAAATACGCGTTTTGATTTTATTTTCGTGTTTTTCTGGTTTCATTCGAGTTCGTTTATCTGCAATGGCATCCTCTGTACGTACAGCGTGTCACCAGGCACCACAATTTGTAGCTTTTTTGAGCCACAATTTACACTGATATTGGAAGATTTCAGGTTATAGTTTTAGATTCCCAACTTCGCAACAATTGGCGTCCTGTGAGCCGGAACCCCATAGTGAGTTTCCCATGCAGGCTATTTTTTTTTAGATGTGGCCGCCCTGCATGCAGTGATCATGGCCGAGCCAATGCAGTCATTGTTTTGTAAAGGGGCATACCTGTTTGGCATACTGCCCTGTTCCAGGACGTCTTTGTTTGGCATACTGTCCTTTCAGGATAGCATCAAAGCTAAAATCTACCAAGGTGGTGATCTTGCGGATGTAAGTCGTTCAGCTCTTGCAACTGTTTGAGAAAGATTATGTTGTTGTTGTTGTTTGGGGTTTAACGTCCGCACTCATATAACGATGCGGCAGACGGATAATCTTACATGATATCAAAGTAACACAGACAAGTAAAGATGGCAGTCCTACTCAATTATGCACACTGTAGTCGCCTTATGTTGGTGGTTGTGGTGAGCTTGTAGTTTTCCCTACACTCTCTTGAACAACACTCAGTCAAAGCAGTGGTAGCGTCCTCTATCTGCCTATTGAACTTTGGGCCAAGGGACAGGTCGTTGGAAATTGTCAGTCATTAGGAGGTGAATTCATTTTACCCGTGGTGGGGAATGATAGCCGATGCTGATGCTGTGGTCTTCGCTGACGTTTTGGCCCATGATCTCTGTTTTCTTTTCCAAACTGATGATGAGGCAAACATGTGCTAGTGAGCTGATAATCCTCTGGAGACCAGGCTTTACGTGAAATGTCAAGGCGGTGTCATGAGCAAAAAGCATCTCAAGGATCAGGACCTGACACACTTTGATCCTTGATCCGAACCGTTCAAAGTTGAAGAGTTTGCCATTAAATCTATATGTCTAAATGTATGTGTGTGTGTATGTATGTATGTATGTATGTATGTATGTATGTATGTATGTATGTATGTATGTATGTATGTATATGTTTGTATGATGTATTTATATGTATATATGCATGTATGCATGTATGTATGTATGTATGTACGTATGTATATATGCCTGTCTGTCTTGTTTCTGTCCTGTATGTATGTATGTATGTATGTATCTATTGGGGGATGAGTGGGTAAAGCGTTGTATAAGGGAGTTGAGGAGACAGAAACGATAAATTCTGTTAAATTGTCGAAAGCGGGGAATGTGTGTCTTGTTGGTGGCGAGTTGTTTCTGTCTTTCTTTTATCTATTTGTGTGGGGTGTTCGGGCGGCCAGATGGGGGTTTGAATGTTGTTTTTGTTATCCATTGCCCTAGTGGGTTATTTGTTTGTTGTTTGTTTGTTTTGTCTGTTCACATTGTTGTTTTTCCCCACATGGAAGATATACATTTGGCCACATCCATCCTGTCATAGGTTGTTCGACTGACAGATAGATGCAAAACAGACATGAAACCCATACAATAAGTAGGCCCTCAAGACCTTGCAAGGGCGTCGGGTTCATCATGTGCAGGTGAATGTCTTGTGCCATGATCATTTTGGATCTTTTCCATTTATAGAAGGTGTGGCGTCCGTACGTTTCGAGCATATCCCAACAGGGACATGGAAGTGGTAAAAGAAGCTAAACGATCGAACCATATTGATACTGTCTCTTTAAATACCCATGAACACTATTTGTGCTTTATGTATCATAAAATAATTCGTTTCGAAACTACTTTTATTCATGTTCTTTCCCAATAGCGACAAATGAAGTATTAATACTTAATACTGATAGGTTCAGGCGTAGCCCATATTTAGAAACTAACCATACTTTTTAACCGCTCAGTCTAAACTTGCAAGATGCTTATTTCACATCGTGCAACACAGAGGTCGCACTACATGTGATGCGTGTTCCACATATTTGGGTTAAATCCGATAAACAATGAATGCATGCTTAGTGACACGTGAGCACCGTCTTGTGTACTTGTAGCTTTGATCTCTGACCGTTTATAAACGTACAAAATGATTGATTTGTAGTGCAGAAGTTATGTGCTTTCCATTGCATTACACTGTTCCGTCAAATAGCCAGATATGTTCAAGTACATAGCTACATAGCTGGACCAGCAGGGTCCAATTATGACATAATTCTTATGTACACTTTTACATTTTCTGTTGATTGGTGAATGGGACATATGAACGTAACTAGGTAAAACTCCACCCATAACGGGCTGAAACTATTGCCGACACATTTTCTACACAGAAAGACAGACAGACACATGTGTGCGTCATACAGAAAAAGTCCCCTCTGCCTTCGGAAGGCTGAACAAGACGATATGACCAGACCATAGCATCAGGCTGGTCACAAATGTTGCTGTGTTCAGACCAGTAATCCTGAGCGCCCAGCTGTACTGTTGCAATACCCGAAGAGTCTGCCAACGCTATATTGAATATCTGGAATGTTTTTATCAAAGATTGCTGCAACATCACGTGGGGATCTCGAGTGCCCAACCTTCAAATTGTGAAGAATCATGGCCTTTTAGATAAAGACTGTACTCTCATCAAAAGCCAGCTCTGTCGGACAGATGCTCTTTATCCGTATGTAAGATAGTCGCATCCGAACGATTTGCTCTATAGCCAACCGAAACAGGAACATCAGGCCCAGGAATGTCGACTTAAGCGATACAAGGACACTGATGGCTAACCTCATGAGCAGTGGCATCAATACAAGCCAACAAGGAAAACACTGCCCGCGGCAGAGTAAGCTGATAGCAGCAGTTCATGCACGGCACAGTCACATCAGAACAACACAAAACAACTGTATTCAACACAAAAGGGACCAACAGAAGCAGTACCTAAGCCCACATGACGTCTTCCTCTGCAGTGCTTGCGGATGAACATGTTCCACCACGGCTGGTTTTGTATCTCACATGGAGACCCAAACAGGACTAGAAGTACCGGCATGCCTTGTCATCCGTTGGTGGGCAAGAGAGTACCTCATTAGTAATCTTATTGTCTTAAAACTTTGACTCTTGCACTCTATCCACCAACTGCAAAATCTTCACCCTTTGACTCCCTCACCCTACTCACCAGCTTCCTGAAGGGAGCTTCTTGACAGAATGAGGGAATCAAATGGTAATGTTTTTGCTTTGCTAGCATGGTTGGCAAAGGATGACGCCGAGGACAGGGTGCAGTAGTCAAAGGATTAAATTCATGCATAGCATAGAGTTCAGTTTGCTCTGAATGGGTATCCTGGCTTATTCAGAGCACGGAGAAGGTAGATAACGGCGAAGAGAAGAACAGCACGGCCCTCATAATGTTGTTTAGAGGAAAATGTTCAGTTCTGTTCATCTCACTGACTGTATGCTGACTGTATAACACAACTTACCAAACAAACTAGTAAAGCTACCTGTTGGGATATGCGAGTGCTGATTCAAAACAATAAAAGAAAAGAAGAAAAGAAAAAAAAAATATCTGCAAATAATCGATTTCTGACACATGCACAAACAAGGACATTACAACCTGTATCCGTCATACAAAGGCTGCCAACATGCATTGATCTGAACATGACAAAAAAACAGGATGAAAACTTTGTTACAGACTGAGCAAGTAGACAAGTTATAAGGAACATTATTGATTTTGCTACAAACACAACTATAACCTTTTCGCAGGGAAAGAGACACGAAGAGCAACCAGATACTTTCTGCAAGAAACGCCCTTGATGCTAAACACTTCAGTAAAATGTGTGCTGTGTACGTGTTGCAGGATTTGGAATATTGATGAGAATAGTTCGCGCGCACACACACACACAAACACACACACACACACGCACACACCACACACACACACACACACACACACACACACACACACACAACACACACACACCACGCACATACACACATACACACACACACAAACACACAACACACGCACGCACACACACATACACACACACATACGTATACACAAACACACACACACACACAAACACGCACACACACACACACACACACACACACACACACACACACACACACACACACACACACACACAACACACGCACACGCATCTCTATCTCATTCCCTCCCCCTCTCTCCCTCCCAGTCTCTCTCTCTCTCTCTCTCTATATATATATATATATATATATATATATGTGTGTGTGTGTGTGTATAAATATGCATATATGAAAATATATATGCATGTGTATAAATATATATACATGTATATATATATTATTAATATATATATATATAATGTGTGTGTGTGTGTGTGTGTGTTATACCTATATATACATACATATATATGTATATATATATATATTTATACACCCACATACATATACGTGCACATGCAAATATAAGGAAGTTACAATAATAATGGGACGTTTTCATGCTAAAAGTGGGGCAGGAGAGGGTGGAGGATATAGCTGGACCTCATGGCCTTGGTACATAAAGTGAAAGGGGAGAGAAACTTGTGAAATGGGCTCAGATGAATGAGTTCATAGTAGGAAACACTTGGTTTGAGCAGCTAACAGAAGAAAACGGACATGGAGGAGTCCAGGACAAAATCGTAAAAAAAAACCCGAACAAATTGACTACATCCTGATAAATAACAGATTTAGAAATTCTTTGCTGAAAGATAAACACTACCAAGTGCAGGCTGAAACCGTGACCACAGTCATGAAATGGGAAGATGTTGGCTAAAACTAAAGAAAATAAAAAACAGACCAAAAGTAACACCAAACTAACTCTTAGACTCTTAAAGACAGATGAAGCAATCTGTGAAAAAATCACGTACATGTTCAAAACAAATCCAGTGCACCGGAAGACGTTGGTGACTGAAGAACAATGGACGAAATCGAGAAAGTCGATAAATGAAGCTGTGAAGAAATCGCTTGAGTAGATAGAAAATCAAAAAGGAACTGGATGACAAAAGAAATTATAGGCTTGATGGAAGAACGGTGTAAGGCAAAGTGAAAAGAGGAAAAATACAAAAAGATAAACAAAGAAATCATGAATAGGTGCAATGAAGCTAAGGAAGCTTGGCTGAAAACAAAGTGCAAAGAAATAGAAGACTGGCACAACACAGATCATCAGGGACAGAAGAATTGAAAAAATTGCGCACAGGAAAAAGGCATGCACATCAATTGGTTGCTTAAAATCGAAAGATGTACACTTATCCTGGAAAAAAGACAAAATATCAGACAGATTGGGAGAGTATATTAAAGACCTTTTAACGATGACAGAAACGAAGGACATTTTGTAAGAAAGAACGTTGAAGGACCACCCATAATGAAAGATGAATTTAGAGCAGCACTGAAAAAGATGAAAACAGGAAAAGCCCCAGGACCAGACAATATTACTACAGAGGTGATTGAAGCCCTGCAGGAATTCGGTACTGAAAAGAAAGAACAGTTTCCCTATATAAAACTTGTGACACCGGAAAAATCCCAAACGATATGTAAAAATCGATTTTCATTGCACTTCCAAAGAGAGCTGGGGCTACAGATGCAAATGCTATCGTACATTAGCTTGATGAGTCATGCAACCAAAACTCTATGAAGAATAATCATGATGAGGACGAGGAACAGAATCGAAAGAGAAATAGAAGAACAGTGTGGATTTCTCCAAGGGAAATGAACTATTAATGCCATATATACCCTAAGAACTATCATAAAGAGCTCAATTGAGTTGAATAATGATTTATATCTATGCTTTATTAATTATACCAAGGCTTTCGATCAAGTAAGACATGAAGAATTGATCAACCAGCAAGAAAGACTCCATACTGATGGAAAAGACGTAGGAAAAATCATAAATATGTATTGGGAACAAACAGCAGCAATACGAATAGAAACGAATATAAGTTCTTTCAAAAATATGAAAAGGGGGGTCAAGCAGGGTTGTGCTCTGTCACTAGATTTATTTTTACTTTACAGCAAAACGATTATGAGACACCTAGAAGAATGTCCTGGGATAAAGGTTGGAGGAAAAGTAACAAACAACATTCGTTACGCAGATGACACCGTGCTAATTGCAGAAAAAAAAATGGACCTACAAAAGCTTGTGAATGTAATAAAAAAAGAAAGCAAAAATAAAGTGTTGCAGCTAAATCGCAAGAAGACCGAAGTCATGGTCAATAAAAACATGGAATCCCCTTATGCGAAATAACTGCAAATGGCACAACTCTGAGACATGTTGATAAGTATAAATATCTGGAACGGTCATCTCTCCAGATGGCAGATGCACATCAGAAATAACCAGTAGAATCGGCCAAGCGAAACAGCATTCAAGAAAATGAAAAGCGTTCTTACCAGCAAATGCCTATCAATTAACACCAGGAAGAGAATTTTTGCATGTAATATAGAATCGATACCGTTATACGGTTGTGGGGCGTGGACAGTCAACATGCAAAGCCAGAACAAGACTGAGGCAGCCGAAATGTGGTTTCTAAGAAGAATGTTGGGAGTTCCATGGACAGCAAAGAAAACAAATGGGACAGTCTTGATGGAGGCAGACACAAGAAGATCATTGATAAAGAAGATTAGGAAAAGACAAGCAACATTTTTAGGCCATTTTATGAGGAAATGGGAATTAGAGCACCTGGCCACAACAGGAAAGCTGGAGGGAAAAAGAACACCAGGTAGACCCAGGGAGAAAATAGTGGACGGACTTGCAGAGTGGTTGAAAACAGAGAGGTTGGGAGATGTACTTGCAGCAACAAGGGATGGATTCGTGTGGAAGGCTATGATAGCCAACGCCATGCGGCAGAGCGCATGATGATGATGGTGATTTGTCTATCCTGCTGTAAATGCGCATTGTAGATTGTTATTGGCCAATAACAAAAAATGTCTCTATCAAAGTTTCATGCACAAGTCTACCTTTACATTCAGTTGTATGGCCATTTCCACTTGGATGTGAGGTAGGGAGATGAAGCTAGTGCTTTGAAGTTAAACAGGAATCAGGAAATTACGAAAATTGAAGTAGAACATGTAACCGATAAAACAAAAAACAAGACAGACGCAAAGTTTTGATCAAATGGCTTTTGTCAAGCGTATGTAAAAGGACAGAAATGATTAAATGCACAATATTTAGCACGTGCACAAACACACTCACACACACACACACACACACACACACACACACACCGCGCGCGCGCGCGCGCGCACGCACGCACAGACACGCACACATACGTAGACAGACAGACACGCACACATACGTAGACAGACAGACACACACACACACACACACACATACACAACACACACACACACACACACACACACGTGCGCGCGCGCGCGCGACATACGTAGACAACACACACACACACACACGCACACCACACACACAACACACACACACACCACAAAGCACGACACACATACGACGACAACACACACCACACACCACCACAACACCACACCAACACACAGCACACAACACCAACAACAGACACACACACACACAGCACACACACACACACACATACAAGACAGACAGACAGACACACACACAAGACACACACACAAACACACACACAAACGCACACACAACACACACCACACACACACAAACACAACACACACAACAGACACACAACACAACACACACACACAGCAACAGACAGACACACACCACACATCACACACACACACACACGACAACAGACATGACACACACACGACACACACACACACACACACAACACACCACACGCAGACAGCACACACACACACACACAACACACACACACACACACACACACACACACACACCACACAACAACCACAACACAGACAGACACACAACATACACACACACACAACACACAAGACAACCCTAAAGCAGAACGGGCTTGAAGGAATTGCACTATGTATGCCAAAAGCTACATCTACGATTGTCAACTTTGTGATGTGGTTAGTTGGTGTATGGTGCATCTGGAGTTGTTTTGTGTATGTGTGTTTGTGTGTGTGTGTGTGTGTGTGTGTGTGTGTGTGTGTGTGTGTGTGTGTGTGTGTGTGTGTGTATGTGTGTGTGTGTTTCTCTGTTTGCGTGTGTGTTTCTGTACTTTTGTGTGTTTCTGTGCTTGTATGTGTGTTTCTCTGTGTGTTGTGTGTGTGTTTCTGTACTTTTGTGTGTTTCTGTGCTTGTATGTGTGTGTGTGTTGTGTGTGTGTGTGTGTGTGTGTGTGTGTGTGTGTGTGTGTGTGTTGTGTGTGTGTGTTGTGTGTGTGTGTGTGTGTTTTTGTGTGTGTGTGTGTGTTTCTGTGTGTGTGGTGTGTGTGTGTGTGTGTGTGTGTGTGTGTGTTATGTGTGTGTGTGTGTGTTTACTGTGCTTGTGTGTGTTTTATGTGTTGTGTGTGTGTGTGTGTGTGTTATGTGTGTGTGTGTGTGTGTTTATGTATGACATGCCATGACAACGTTAACTACACTGCTTCTCTCTCTCTGTTTCTCTCTAACTCTCTCTCTCTCTCTGTCTCTCTGTATCTGTCTCTCTGTCTCTCTCTGTCTCTCTCTGTCCCCTCTCTCCGTCTCTCTCTCTCTCTGTCTCTCTTTCTCTCTGTCTGTCTCTGTGTCTCTCTGTCTGCCTTCCTCTCTCTCTCTCTGTCTGTCTGTCGCTGTCTCTTTCTGTCTCTGTTTCTATGTCTCTTAGTCCCTCTTTCTCTCTGTCTTTGTTTCTTTGTCTGTCTGTCTGTCTCTGTCTCTACTCTTCTCTGCCTCGTTCTCCCCCTCTCTCTATATATATATCTCGCCTCGTTCTCGTTCTCTATATCGTTCTCTCTCTAATTTCATTTTTGAGAGTGAAGGTAATCCCAGTATTTTTCTTGTTTCCGTCTTAATCGTCATTTTTCTCTGTGTGTTTTTGCAGAGCAGCAGGAGGAAGACAAAGATCTTCGGACCTTTGACATAAGCGAGTCCAGAAGAATGACAAGAGCACGACCCAGTGGCGTATATGAGAACCCTTGCCCTGTGCTGTCCTGCTTCACGCTCACGTCTGGTGTTGACACACCACAACAGGTTAATTACATCCTAGAAATCCGACTGAAAAGCCACCTGGCAAACGGCCTCGCAGTCTACCAAGTAAGTGGTGACCACTCAAACGCTCAGTACCAACACAATGACAGCCCAAGAAAACTGAATCGGTCATACTGTCCTCCACCTACTGGGTCATAGTGAAGGGCATGTGGAGGAGGAGGTTAAAACGGAAGGAAGGTTTTTCTCTTCTTTGCTTCCATGAGTACGCTTTTACTTCTACCTGTGGGGAATGTATTGGTATCCACCGGAATGTGAAGGACTTGTTCTGCCTCTGATATTTACCTGAAAATAGAGATTGTTGCAGGACATTCATTAATCCCAGAATACAGTGTATCTCATCTATTTAGGACACTGACATGCGTTCCTAAAACCCATGTAGCAGACATCCCAGCTTTTAAACTGACATTTGAAATACCACAGACCAGTTCAATCTTCAGCAGGCACATTAACTCCTTTCTGGAAAAGCTATAGGATTAAGCATCATTGATTTTCCGGGTAAGGAAGCCTGTCCACTCTCGACATCTTGGGATTAAGCCAGCCTTTGCCTCACGTTCACCAACAAAAGAAACTTATTTGTCATGTCTTCCTTCACAGTAATAAGATTATGTTGGATAACAGTCAAATCGATTTCGTCGCCACTTCCTTGCACACACGAGATCTTTAACGACTGTGTTTTAGGATAGACACGAGTTGAATGTCCATTATCACTCCAAAAGAAGGCGATTGGGCAATCGTGCACTATAATGTGGGTTTTTGCTGTTAGAAAAACTACCTCCTTCTTCGTTCCCTTCGACCAGTGAAATGGAAACAAAAATGTGTCCACTGAGAGAGATAATGTCAGGCCGGCCTTTTGATGCATTCTGACCTTCTTCAGTATGGCCTTTGTTTGGTGCTGATTCATGGAACCTCTCGTTTGCTTCATCTCTGTCTTCGTCAGCTCCCCTGTTTAATCCACAACACACATCTGGCTGATGAACTGTCTCACCACCTGTGACCTGTGTTTGGCATCGCAAAGTTCCCCTTCCACTCATGTACACCTCATCTCATTATACATGTCGTACTTGAATCATGATCAACGTGCTATGTCAGTCTTGCTGGCAGTGTAGAATACAGATGACTGATAGGAGTGAGAGGTCTGGCTGTGGTTGGGGGATGGTGATGATGTAATGCACGATTTATTATACAGGGCGGACTGATACTTGAACACCTACCAGTCTTCTCCTTCCCACGTTCGGTGATTATTGCAGCCTGCAGTTTTTCTCTAAAAATCGGCGTTTGATACATCATCCATATTTTTATCTAATTTCTAGTGACCCCGCATCGCCATTTTCTTCATATATAAGAGATTTGCCGAGTAATTGTTCCTAGGTCGAAAGTGACTGGAATTCAACAGGACAGTTTGCTAATCATTTTCCGTCTTACAAGTAAAACTGAACATCAGTAGTTGAAGATAAGACAGTTTTTTTTGTGATGGAAAATATAGCACTCTACTTATGCAGTGGGAACTGACTCACATAATAAAAAACAAAACAAATTAGCAAACAGGGCATGCGTTCGTTGAGTCGTGCCCTATAGCTCGATGAATCAAATCAGTGTGGTGCCAGTAATTTGTCTCACTAGAAAAAATCAACAACACAAAAACAACAAAAAAAACAAAAACAACAACAGTGGCTCTGCTCAAATTGTTGGATGAATGATAGTGAGAGAATCCATTAACACTATTCGTAATCAGAGCTGTACAAAGAGAAATAAGACAATCCATTACCAACCACAACAGAATAGGTAATACTATTTTCCACTGAAGATGGCAAGAGTAGAAAGAGGGACACTGTGTACGCTACATTCCGCAGACCGTGTGCAGACCATGGCAGCATTGATTCTATTGTTGAGTCTACTCACCAGCCCTGCATTGTGCCGGAACGCTCCTGCAGACTTGCTCTTCAGCATCACTGAAGAACAGAGTATTGGCACTTACATAGGCGCCATCACAGACAACCGGAACCTGTATAAAAACCTCACCTTGTCTCAGAGAAGTCAGCTGAAATATGGACTGCTGAATCACAATCGGTACCCAGCCTTCTTCTTTCGGGTGGATGAGTCCTCAGGACGTATCTATGTGGCCAACCGTATTGACAGAGAGAGCGAAGAGTGCTACCAACAGCCCACATGCGTCTTGGAATTTAACGTGGCGCTCAGCTCTTCAAGAATGTCCTTCTCTAACATCGCCACTGTCATCATCAAAGTTGCTGACAAGAATGACAATCCGCCGTACTTTCCCTCCCCGGAATCAGGCAGTGTCGTTCTGGATGTTTCAGAGTTTGCTTCTGTTGGAACAGCTTTCAAACTGAGTGGGGCAGAGGACAGTGATTTTGACTACAGCAACGTAGTCCAACGCTACACTCTTTCTGCCTACACCAACGTCTTTTCTATCAAGTCTTCTACGAACACAGATGGCAGCTCCCAGTTGGGCCTCACTCTTCTTCAGTCCCTGGATAGAGAAGTCATCAGCAGCTATCGCTTTTCCATAAAGGCCTTTGATGGTGGCTTCCCGCCGCTTAGTGCGGCATTGGATGTGCTCATTCGCGTCACAGATGAAAATGACAATGCGCCTGTCTTTCTAAGAAACAAGTATAACTTAGAGATACAGGATCGAGTGAATCCAGGACAAGTCATCCTGAAAGTGTCTGCCATGGACATGGATTCTGGAGAACATGGCAAAGTCCGCTATAAGTTCAGCAGACTGGAACATCAGCAACTAGAACAGACATTGCACGTGGATGAAGTTACAGGAAAGATCAGCGTTGTGTCTGACTTATCTGCAGGGATTCATCAATTCATAGTGGAAGCTTGGGATGGTGGAGTCCCCCATTGAAGAGTCAGACCTTGGTTAGGATGAAAGTGATCAGCTCTGAGAACAGCCCACCCTCCCTAGAGATCAATACTCTGTCAAATGGCAACAACTCTTTTCTAGAGATTCCTGAGGATGCTGAACAAGGGGCCTTTGTTGCCTTTGTCACTGCTGAGGATAAGGATGAAGGGACCAGAGGTGACATAATCTGTTACTTAATCTGCGATGTCTTTAACCTTGAGGTTTTGACTGGGAAAGGTTACACATTGACCCTGCACAAAGCGCTAGACAGAGAGGCTCATGATTTGTTCAACATCACTGTGACGTGTTCTGACAAGGGTCATCCTCCTCTATCCACATCAAAATCTCTGCAGGTCATCATCACTGACGTCAACGACAACCCGCCCAAGTTCAGGTGGGACACCTTCTCACACATCGTGCCTGAAGGCAACTACAGCAACAGACACGTCATCCAGGTCACTGCCACAGACCCTGACATGGGCAAGAACGCTGAGCTCATCTACAGCATCGACAACTCTGCTCACCCTCTCTTCAGAATAGACCCCATGTCAGGCATTATTTCTGCCACAGGCCAGTTAGACCGAGAGACCACACCTTTCTACACCTTCAAGGTGTATGCTACTGACAGAGGGCAGAGTCCCAACACCGCCTCTGCCAAAGTCATCATCACGTTAGAAGACATCAATGATCAGTACCCCACTTTCAACAAATCCATATTTGAATTCCGTATCTCTGAAAATGCCCGAGACAGAACATTATTGGGAACGTTGTCAGCTTACGACTATGACAAAGGCAGCAACGGCAAATGTGAGTTTTTCCATGTAGGATCTCTAAATGGGGCAGACCACTTTGCAGTGACAGCTGATGGCAAGATCTGGACCAGTGGGGAGCTGGACAGAGAGCAGAGAGACAGTTATTCCTTCACCGTAATGGTGCGGGACAAAGGACTGCCACCTAAAATCACCTATGCCAGTGTGTTGGTCACCATTCTGGATGTCAATGACAACGCCCCCAGGATCCAGTTTCCTGTGTCTGCTGACCATACCATACATGTCAGCACCGTGCCAGAGTCAGGTATGGTCCTAGCCAAGATTGTCGCCTATGATCCTGATGCTGCAGAAAATGGAAGTCTGCACTTTGTGGTGCTCTACGGTAATGAGGATGGCGCCCTTGAATTGATCCAACTGGCGGAGAGGTGAAGGTGACGGACGTGTCAAAGCTGAAGAACAACAGGTTATACAGGCTGGTGGTGGGGGTACAGGATTACGGATCACCACCCCTAAGCAGCAACACCACCATCCTAGTGGATGTCAATTTTGACAACAGTAGCGGAGCGTTGCTAACGGAGACAGACGGCGAGAACAAAGTGGATGATTACGTCATGATCGTTGCTGGAGTGCCGTTACCACCGTCGTCCTGTCGGCCATAATTATCGGAGCCATCTGCGTCTTCTCACGTCAGGTTTGAAACTAGTCGCTTTTTTCAGTCTATACTTGTTTCCTCGTATTCTCGACTCTTTTGTGCTTTTACCAATTGAACTGCTGTTGTTTATGTCAATACTGCGTTTCAATTCTCTTTACTGTTGATCATAGCTGTCTTATCTATGTCTCTTCATCTATCAAATTGTTCATGATATTTCTGTATTGTCTGTGTCTTTTTATCTTTTTAACTGTTGTTGGTATTTTGTTATTATTGTGTCAATCTGTACCTCTAAATGTCTCTAACTGTTGTTGATGTTTACATCTTTAAGTCTTTATCTCCTTCCGTTATTGATGTTTAGTTTCTGATGTATAGCCCTCTGTGATGTTAATTCTTCATTTCCATCTATTTAGCTCTATTTTGTTATTTGATGTCTGTGTTTTCTGGCTCTCTCTGTTGTTTAGGATTCTTCTGTTTATGTTGCTCTCTATTATGTTTATTCAGTCTTTTGCTGTTGAAATTCCGTTCATGTTTGTCTAGCTCTTGTTGTTGATATTTCAGTTTTGTTTATTTAGCTGTGTATTCTTCACATATCCATTTGTGTTTATTTATTCTCTGTTGTTGATATTTCATTTCTGATTATCTGGCTGTCTGTTGTTATTTCATTTTGGTCATTTAGCTTTTTCTGTTGTTGATATTTCATGTGTGTGTATCTATTCTCTCTCTCTCTCTCTCTCTGGTTGTCTGTCTGTCTGTCTGTCTGTCTCTCCTGCAAGTTAGTAACAAACTTGTCAGGAAGATCTAGCAATATAGATCATTGTGTGTCAGCTTTAAGAAAATAAGTGATTTCAGCACCGCTATCCTACCATTAGGTGCAAGTTGTCTCTTTCAATCATATTTTGAATATCATATAACTTTTCTGAATAACTGAAACATTCACAACTTTCTACATCATCCGTTAGCCAAATTCCGAGATGACAAACTCTGGGACATAGCCACACAACGAGCAACTAGCAGGTCCAGCACAGCCTCTGGACCAAGAGAGAATGGCAGACCCTTCTCTTGCCCCACTCTGGTATTCATCTCTCTTCCGGGCAGCCCGCGCGCCGCCATGCCATCAGCTCGAACAGCTACCAGCTCCTTTCCCCTTACTATAGTCTCGACAGTTAGTAGTCGGAAGCTCCCAACGTTGCTTTAATCCGCAGAGGTTATTTGAACAGCCGCGTAAGTGGCCAGGCATGATGCTCCTGACACAGCCCGTTTTGCTGTTCAGCAAGGTGTGACATGCCCCGTACAGGATTCCAAGTTTGCCGTCATTCCGAGCAGCCAGCAGTTTTTCCCCCTCGGTCATCATACTTGATTCCCTGAAGTCACTGGCAAAACCCCAAGCCGAAGTTAACAAGAAACACCAAGAGGGTGCAGATGGGACCAGGAACATTTATGCCTCGCTACTCACCAGACAATCACGACAGGCAGAGACAGACAGACATAGAGAGAGAGAGAGAGAGAGAGAGAGAGAGAGAGAGAGAGAGAGAGAGGAGAGAGACTCACACACAGAAAGAGAGAGAAAGAGAGAGAAGAGAGAGAGAGTGTGTGTGTGAGAGACAGACAGACAGACAGATAGACAAACAGACAGGCAAACAGGCAGACAGGCAGACAGACAGAGACAGAGACAGAGATTGAGACTGAGACAGGCAGACAGACACACAGACAGACAAAGAGAGAAAGTGAGAAAGAGACCAACAGACAGGTAGACAAATAGACAAACAGCCAGGGACATGGCCTAGAGACAGAGACAGACAGAGACCGAGAGACAGAGATATACAGGCAGGCAGATAGGCAGAGAAAGAGAGAGACAGACAGAAAGAGAGAGAGAGAGAGAGAGAGAGAGAGAGAGAGAAGAGAGACAGACGATAGACAGACAGACAGACAGAGACACAGAGAGAGAGACAGACAGAGAGACAGAGAGACAGAGAGAGAGAGAGACAGAAAGAGAGACAGAGACAGAGAGACAGAGGAACAAATGAATAGAAGCAGGGTACACATAACTTGTGTTATCCTAGTAATATGTCTAACAAACTGATATCAAATAACATGTATTAAAACTGTATACCTTACAAAGGACAAGCCTATCAACTCCTTTAGTACAATTAAACTCTGTCACGAACATTGCTATTGTTTCAAGATAAAAGCAAGAAAACAAATGGAATAGGAACACAGACAGGTGATAGATAGGCAGATAGATGAACAGTATATATATATATATATATATATATACGATAATAAAATATATATATATATATATATATATATAGATAGACAGATAGATAGATAGATAGATAGACAGATAGATAGAAAGACAGATAGATAGACAGATAGATAGATAGATAGACAGATGATAGATAGATAGGTAGATAGGTAGATAGATGGATACACAGACAGACAGATGGATACATAGATGGATACATAAATGGATAGACAGATAGATGAATAGATAGACGGATAGATAGACGGTTATATATTTTGATTGATATTCAGAGAGAGAGAGAGATAGAGAGAAAGAGAGAGAGAGAGAGAAAGAGATCAGATGAGAGAGAGAGAGAGAGGAGGGAGAGAGACAGACAGAGAGAGAGAGAGAGAGAGAGAGAGAGAGAGAGAGAGAGAGAGAGAGAGAGAGATCAGATTCAGACTTCAGAACTTTGTGACTCAGATATGACAGCATTTCATACATTAAACCTGTCTCGCTGTCCTTGCTGCTCTACACACAATAATTATAAGCATATCAAACAATGAGAAAAAAGAGAATATGTAATGTGAAGTAAGTTACGAAAGTGAACTGGTTGACTATCGCATTAGGTATATAATCGAACAGATCACGCGCTTTACAAAAGCATGAGGGAGAAGAGTGGCAGAATGGTTGAGACGTTCACCTGCCATTACTAAACTCGATGTTCCAGGATTCACTCCCCGTAGGGGCCTCGGCTTTTCTTCTCAGTTTGACCGGAAAATCAAACTGAATGTCTAGGCCTTTGGAAGGGGACGAAAATCGAGTTGGACCCGTGTGCCTTCTGTCTGCGCATGCTTAAGTTCCCATGGCAGTAGAAAATCGTGAAGAACAGGCATTGCCTGGCTACCTTGGTATAAAACATTAAAGAGATAGGTTGATTTCCCAGGTCCCACCCCTTGAAGACCAATTAGCCTGCCTGCCTTTCTGAAGTCATGGTTAAAAAAAAGAATATGAATATGAATTTGAAGGAACCCAGGTTATAAAACTATGTAAGTAAGACCCCAGGACCTGGCCAGCTCATGGGTATATGTGCAGGCTTAAGGCTTGTGCAGTGATCATTTGGGATTTTCTCCATCACATAGCACCTGTGACGTTAGTGCATATGGAATTCGTTCCGAGCGCGGAGACTTCTTCTTGAGAAATTGAAACTGAAACTGAAACAAATGCATGATACACAGAGACAGATTAAAAGCAAAGCAGAGAAGGGGTGGGGGTGAGGGTGGCGCAGACATATAGACATCAACGCAGATGAGAAACAGATGGAAGACGTAAAATAATCCAAAACAAAGCATAATAAAAGAAAAAACAAAACTACGGAGGGCACAGGCAGGCAGACAGAAGTATATTAAGTCCATGGAGTGTTCAGAGTTGGTGAAGGTAAAGTAAAGCAGAGATGGACAGGATGAGACTATCATACTACTGGACCTACGGAAGAAATGAGTCTACTTGTACAGTCTGTCGCAATCTCAGGGTCATGAATCAGCATTTACTGTTCACTTGTTTGTTTGAAAAGGGGCAAGTAGTCTATCTGGGGTAGAACAGGTTCCAGTCTTAGGCTATCTTCAAACTTACTGAAAAACGGATAAAAACAAATGAGAGAAAAGAATAGACAGAGAGAGAGAAGAGAGACAGAGGAGAGAGAGGGAGAGAGAGAGAAAGACACACACACACACACACACACACACACACACACACACACACACACACACACACACACACACACACACACATACACACACACACACACACACACACACACACACACACACACACACACAGACATACAGTCAGACATACTGACAAAAAGACAGACAGACAAGCAGAGACACAGAGAGAGGGAGGGAGGGAGAAAAAGAAAGATTCTCTCTCTCTCTCTCTTTCTCTTTCTCTCGGTCTTTCGCTCGCTAGCTCTGTCAGTGGTAACATAAATGAAATGCGCTCTTTTGTCTGAAATCCCGACCTCGTCTGTCGTCTACATTGATGCGAGTACACTGTAATGTTCATGGTATTATGTTTGCTCGAATAATGGCAGTCAGACACTACATTGCCAGTCAGACATAAAACAAGAGAGAAAGAGACACAGACAAAGACAAAGAAAGAAGGTATAGATGTATGAATGTTGAAGGAAGAGGTGGTAGTGATGAGGTCACTGATTCCAATTTGAAAACTGATATACGATTACGACTATTGTTTTCGTTCAGTTTTTAGACTTCTGGTGCATGAAATATCATTACATGTATGTATATTCTATATGCTATATTCTTATGGAGTTCATATGTCAACAAAGTCTTTACAATTGTGTATATTGTTTTGCTTTTTTTGTTTGCTTGTCATTTTTCGTTACCACATTGTGTGTCAGATGACATTTTGTTGTGGAGCAAAACATGAATAATGAAAAAAAGACTATTGTCTTCTTTCTGTTGAAGTATATGTAATTGGTTTCATGAATCTTATATTCATAGTGGCTTTTTATAACACCTTACCTATGACCTCACCGTAAATGTTTACCCATTTTTTCGTTCTGCCTCTTATTTTTTGCAGTTGTGTGTTGTATATGATGAAAAATAGTTATGGATTTCTTCTTGTGTGCCATTTTTCTGTTCTAACTAGAGACATATGAACATTTTACATGAGGAACATAATATTGACTTTCCTAGTTGTCCAATGTCCTTTTCTTTTCTGGGATGTGCATGCATACATACATTGAGTACCTGAAATGCATAAGTAATATATATATATATATATATATATATATACGTTATGTTTAAAATTCTTCTGAAATTTTTCGAGCTTTTCGCTCATCATCAGAGTTCAAGAAAAGGAGAAAAATAACACAAATGTTATCTAAACAAGTAAAAGAAATCAGCATTAAACACGAACAACATAGGAATGTGAAGCGATCATACAAAATGATTACAGTTTAATTGTCAGCTGTCGGCTTCCATACTCATCTGTGGTGTTGATCGTAGGTCCCAGTTCTCTCTTCAAGCGTCATCAAAAATATTTCTCCCCGGGTTGTTGCGTCTAATATCGTGACATCATTCACGTCCATCGTCTTCACTCTACATTGGTCCATATGTGTTTGTATCGGCCCACTGTTTTTTGATGTGCTCTCTGAAGCGAGATTGCAAATGTCGGCTGGTTTGGCCGATATAGCACGCGTTACAACGCGGACAGTTGATTTTATAGACAACTCCGCTTCTCAAGCACTTCTCTACCGGTGGCTTTTACGACGGAAGGACGGATTTCAGTTTACACACACACACACACACACACACACACACACACACACACACACACACACACACACACACACACACACATGATACTCATCCTCCCTCATCCCTCACACACACACACACACACACACACACACACACACACATATCACACACACATACACACACACACACACACACACATATATATATATATATATATATATATATATACATATATATATATATACGTTTACATACACACACACACACACACACACACATATATATATACTCCTAATCATAATTTAAGGGCCACTTCTTCCTTCCTCTCTAATTTTAAGTTGAAATAATTGACAATGTTTAGAATTGATTCTATGTTTTATTTCATCATTTCCACACCTGTTTTGGAAAAAGAAATTAGCACAATGACCCATTAGTGAACAGCACATGCATTTAAAGGAACATCCCCCCCTTTTCAAAAAACAGAAAGTGTCAGATTTGGCCAATCTGTTTTCAATATCGCGTGTGTCCGCCCCGAGCCTGGATGCATGCTTCACAGCGCCGATGCATCGACCCCACAAGGGTACGGAGTGTGTCCTGAGGGATGGCCGCCCACTCGATCTGCAGGATGTCGACCAGCCTGGCCAGGGTGCCCGGTGGGGGGTGGTTGTCCCTGATGCGCCTCCCGAGCACATCCCAGAGGTGTTCAATTGGGTTCAGGTCAGGTGAGCACGCTGGCCAGGCCATACGGACGACTTCATGCTGCTCCAGGAAGTCGGTCACAAGGCGTGCTCGATGCGCAGGTGCATTGTCGTCCTGGAAGATGGCGCCTTGACCAAGGTCCACAAGCGCAGGCAGTGCCACGGCCGCCAGAACCTCGTCCCGGTACCGGACCCCGTTCAGGATGCCGTCAATGGGGAGCAGGGGGGTCCGGGTACCACGGCTCATGCCACCCCACACCATCACCGACCCGCCGCCGTACCGGTTATGCTCTTGGACAGTGGCGTCAGCGAACCTCTCCCCTTGACGTCGCCACACCCGAGCCCGGCCATCGTTAAAGGTCAGGGTGAACCTGGACTCATCCGAAAACAAGACCCGGGCCCACTGTTGCCTTGTCCAGGTCACGTGCTCCCTGGCCCAGGTCATGCGGCGCACTCTGTTGACCGGTGACAGCACGGGTCGGACGGCCGGTCTCCGTGACCTCAAGTTTGCCTCATGTAGCCGTCTTCTCACCGTGCTGCAGCTGATGTTAGCACCTGTTGCGTCCCTCAGCTGACCCCTCAAGGTCACCGCAGTGGATGCCCTTTCCCTCAGGACGGAGAGGGCAAGGTAGCGGTCTTGCTGTCTTGTCGTTACTCTGGGTCGACCCGTGTGACGCCTTTCCTGGACTGCTCCAGTCTCATTGAAGCGCTCCAGCAGTCTCTGGATTGTGGAATGCGACACTTCAAGTCGTCTAGCAACTTCCCGCTGCGCTAGGCCTTCATCAAGCAGAGCGAGGGCTCTCCCCCGCTGCTCATCCGTCATCCGTCGTCTTGCAAGCATGGTTAAAACGAACCAAGAACGGGTCCTTTTTATCCTCGTCTGCGGGCAACTTTGGCTGGAGTAGTGTTCAAAAAGGGCTTACCTTGCACGTGCAAAGCGAATTTTGTCGCTACCTTGCCTGTGTCGTCAGAGAGACCCTGCTGAAGATTCGACAATTTCGTGTGGAAATTGTCTTCCTTGGGCCGCCCATTGCAAATCGGCAAATCCCCAAACACGTGCCAAAAGGAAACTGCAATGTTGTCTGAGCTCTTATCCATTCAGTTACGGCAACGAAATGGAGAAAAGAGTAAGAGAAAATAGGTTATTTCTCCTTTCAAAAATTGACTCAAAAACGTTCCTGGCCCTTCAATAATGACGTGAAGTATATATATATACATGTGTGTGTGTATGTGTGTATGTGTGTGTGTGTGTGTGTGTGTGTGTGTGTGATATGTGTGTGTGTGTGTGTGTGTGTGTGTGTGTGTGTGTGTGTGAGGGATGAGGGAGGATGAGTATCATAGATGTCATAACATTCTATCTAAAAAACTGAGTCAAAGCACAACATAACGTGGGTACCAATGGCTAGGTGGGTTGACTGGTTCAGCCAAACCAACTGTAAAGAAGTACTCAATCGTTTTCAGAGAGGTGGAAGATACAGCAGCAATAAAAAGCAGCGATCACTAGTCTTCATTAAAAGATATTGGATAATTGGAGGTCGTTGATACCTTAATTGCCTATGAGCACTGAGTTAATAAGGAAATCCCCATATATGTTTCCATAGACTGCTGTAAACAGTTTTTGCCCAATGTCATATCTTTTGTATTTTAGATATGTACACGTATCTTCTTTTTCACATGGTATTAGCCTGAATATGGCTCTGATTGTCAGGTGCCCTTCCTGCAGCTACACCCCTCCCCCACAACGCTTTTTCCTAAACCTTCTTTATGTATTAATTCAGTTTCTTCTTCTTCTTCTTCTTCTTCTTCTTCTTCTTCTTCTTCTTCCTATTATTATTATTATTATTATTGTTGTTATTAATATTATTATTAGTTATTGTTATTGTTGTTATTAATATAATTATCATTATCATTGTATTATTATTACTATTACTATTATCATTACTATTATTTATGTTATCATTATCATCATCATTATTATTATTATTACTATTATCATTAGCATATTAGTAGCAGTACTAGTACTAGTAGTTGTTGTACTAGTAGTAGTAGTAGTAGTAGTAGTAGTAGTAGTAGTAGTAGTAGTAGTAGTAGTAGTAGTACATGTAGTAATTGTCTAAAATCACTTAAGTGAATAGGCATTAAACGAATGACCACCACCACACGTATATTATCTACTTGCTGGTTCTTGAACTCTGTGAATGGTGTGAATGTTTCAGGGCCAACAATACCGAGACACACACCCCACAGGCAGCACTCGGACTGGCATCAATGATGATGGTGAATTCTTCTCCAGATTCTCCAGACCCCATGGCAATCTATGTGATGATGAAAAAATCTCACCATGTCTGGAAGAAAAAGGCGATGAAAAGAACGAGGATCAAACCACCAGCTTCAACGAGGACGACGACGACGACTGTTTCAAGATGAAACAGTTGGCAATGGAAACCTTTAGAAACACTCAACATAATAAAGAAGTCAGTTTGAATACCACGGTCCCCATGGCAGAAGAATGTGTCTCTGAAGTGGAGACACAATCTTCGATGTCTAACACGTATTGCAATGTAAGAACTGTCCCTCGGATAGAATCTGGGGAAAAGGCAGACAGCCTGAAACGTCAGCACCAGTTTCTGCCTAGACAGGTAATTCATACATAATGCTGGTTAGTTGTGTTCGTACAGTTTTCAAGGAAATAGATGTTTTGGGACAGAAGTTTATCCCTTAAGCCTTTGCAAAACTCTATACACTGACAAGGTAGGAAAATGGGCATGAGGGAAGAAAAACCTATGAAACACTAAACTGACGCCACCAGAATGATGGAAATACTAAGACGGGCAGCCAACAGGTCAGTATTCGAAGTTGGGGGCTTGGATAGAACTCAAGGTAACAGATCTTGAGTCCGCAGCTCAGTTCAAAGAACCAATCAGCACAATAGATGCAGAGCACAAACAACATATCACAATACTAGAAGTTTAAAAAAAATGCTCATTCTCTCTACATGTCCATCTGTGTTTCGTTTCTGTTTGCTTGAATGCTGACAGTTACTTTATTTCCTACTCTGATTTGTCAGTTCGATGGTTATGTGAGTTACAGGTGGACAACACGGGGAGTGACACTAGTGGTGACACAGGTGCCAGTGACAGTGGCCGTGGTGGCTGTGAAGGTGACGTCAATACTGACCACATCCTGCGGGGTACGTTGCCATGGTTGTTCAATGACGTCACAACTATTTGACAGTTCACCAACATAATAGTGTTACCAGCAGAATCAATCCTCCTTCATTTCACACTCAGGCATACACACACACACACACACACACACACACACACACACACACACACACGCGCGGCGCGCGCACACACACACACGAGTTGCTGTTGTTGACATCTGCTAAAACTGCACAGTTTCTATTTCTCAAAATACAAGTAGCGTTTCTGCTCTTGGCATAAAAACGTGGACTGAAGACGCATACATCAAAACAACAACAACAACAACAACAACAATTACTACTACTACTACTACTGCTACTACTACTGCTGCTGCTGCAGCTACTACTACTACTACCTCTACTACTACACTACTACGCTACTACTGCTACTACTAGTACTGTTGCTGCTGCTACTACTATTACTACTACTAATACTGCTGCTGCTGTTGCTGCTGCAACTATTACTACTACTACTCTTAGTATTACTCTTATTACTCTTACTACTACTACTGCTGCTACTACTACTACTACTGCTACTACTACTTCTACTGTTCTCATAAATGGCACTTACTCTCAACCTGCATACCTGACCTGTGGTGTTCCACAAGGATCTGTCCTTGGCCCTGTTCTTTTCACTCTTTACACCTCCCCCCTGCCTACCATCATCAACTCCCACTCTATAAAACACCACTTCTATGCTGATGACACCCAACTTCTAGACAGTGACACACCAGACAATATACAGCGCCTCTTGACTCGCACCACTGAGTGTTACTCGGACATTAAGAACTGGATGACGTTCAACAAACTTCAGCTTAATGACGACAAGACAGAAGCTGTCCTCATTGGCACCCGTCAGAAACTTTCTCAGCTGCCTCCTCTTTCTCTCCCATTATGTAACACATCAGTCCCAATTTCTGTTTCAGCTAAAAACCTTGGTGTCTGCATTGACTCTACCCTCTCCATGAACAACTTTGTTTCTCAAACTGCCAGATCTTGCTACTATCATCTCCATCGTATAAGGCTGATCAGGAAGTATCTCTCTGTCGAAACAACTGCAAAACTCGTTCTCTCCTTCATAATGTCTCGCATTGCCTATTGCAATTCACTCCTGTCTGGTCTTCCTGCCTCCACCATTCACATCCTACAGCGCATTCAAAACAATGCTGTACGCCTTGTACTCAAAAAGAAAAAAGCTGATCACATATCTCCTCTCCTGGCACAACTTCACTGGCTCCCTGTATCAAAGCGCATACAGTATAAACTAGACACCATGTGCTACAAAAGCCTCAATAACGCAGCCCCCGATTACCTGTCAAGCCTACTTGAGATCTATCTTCCCTCACGTACCCTCCGCTCTGCCTCCGATCCTCTGACTTTTCGCTTTCCGATGGCCGTAGTCCTTGGTCCACGAGCCTTCTCTGTTTTTGGTCCGCTCTCCTGGAACAAACTTCCTCTCTCTGTCCGTCAGCAACCTACTTTTGTCTCCTTCAAATCCGCTCTCAAAACTCACGTTTTCTCCTTGCATAAAATCCTGACCTCACTCAATTCCCTCTGCAGCCTGTCTACACTCGGAAGGGAATCACATTGTAATATATAATTGTATATAATATGCTCTCTATAATTTTCCATTGCTTTTATTCTTTCTCCCCATTTTAGCCGTGTGCTTGTGTGTGTGTGTGTGTGTGTGTGTGTGTGTGTGTGTGTGTGTGTGTGTGTGTGTGTGTGTGTGTGTGTGTGTGTTGCGTGCGTACGTGTGTGTCTGTTTTACCACTTAGATTTGATTTTATCAAGATTTTGCGCTATACAAATAAAGTATTGCATTGTATTGTATTGTATTGTACTACTACTACTACTACTACTGTTACTGCTACAACTCTAAATGCAAGATTTGATTTTATCAAGATTTTGCGCTATACAAATAAAGTATTGCATTGTATTGTATTGTATTGTACTACTACTACTACTACTACTACTACTACTACTACTACTACTGTTACTGCTACAACTCTGAATGCAAATGATACTACTACTATTACTATTACTACTACTACTACTACTACTGCTGCTGCTGCTGCCACCACTACCACGGCCACGGCCACGGCCACCACAACAAGAATACGTACCACAATTGCTATTACTACTGTTCCTGCGTCTGCTGCAGGATTCACATCAGAAATAGTCAGCAAAATCGGCCGAGCAAAAGCAGCATTCAAGAGGACGAAAAGTATTTTTACCAACAAATGCCTATCAATTAACATCAGGAAGAAAGTTCTTGAATGTTATATAAAATCGATAATGTTATACGGTTGTGAGGCGTGGACAATAAACAAGCAAAGCCAGAACAAGATTGAGGTGGCCGAAGTGTGGTTTCTAAGAAGAATGTGGAGAGTTCCATGGACAGCAAAGAAAACAAACGAGACAGTCTTGATGGAGGCGGACACAAGAAGACCATTGATAAAGAAGATTAGGAAAAGACAGGCAACATTTATAGGCCATTTTATGAGGAAAGGGGAACTGGAGCACCTGGTCACAACGGGAAAGCTGGAGGGAAAGAGAGCACCAGGTAGACTCAGGGAAAAAAAATGGACGGACTTGCAGAGTGGCTGAAGACGGAGACGGTGGAAGATGTGCTTGTGGCAACATGGGATAAATGCATATGGAGGGCCATGATCGCCAACGCCATGTGGCAAGGCACTTGATGATGATGATGACTATTCCTGTTACTGCTACCACTATTGCTGTTACTGTTACAACTTTAAGTGCTACTATTGCTACTACTACTACTACTACTACTACCCCCACCACCAGCACCACAAGCACCACTACTACTACTACTACTTCTATTACTACTACTACTTCTATTACTACTACTACCACTACTACTACTACTACTACTACTACCACCACCACCACTACTACTACTGCTACTACTACTACTAACTACTACTACTACTACCACCACCACTACTACTACTGCTGCTACTACTAATACTACTACTGCTGCTGCTGCTGCTACTACTACTACTACCACCACCACCACCACCACCACCACCACTACAACTACCACCACCACTTCGACCACCACCGCCACAACAACAAGTACTCTTACTGCTATTACTACTACTGCTGCAACTGTTTCGACTCTAAGCGGGAGGTGCGGTGCAGGGGAGGCGAAAACAGGTTTGGGGAGAGAGAGAGATTAGGCGCAATACAATCATAGTGCTACCAATACATTCTTAATAAAGCCCGACCTGGAACACGCGCTGTAATGCTATAGACAGTATCACGGTCTTGTTAAGACAGACAGATAGACAGACAGGCAGACAGACAGACAAACAGACAGGCAGACAGACAAACAGATAGAGAAACACATAGACAAAATAGATAGATGGATAGATAGATAGATAGATAGATAGATAGTAGATAGATAGATAGATAGATAGATAGATAGATAGATAGATAGATAGAGAGATGTATATCGTGATATGTCTACTGATATATTTTTTTTCAATTGTACAGTCAGTTGTCAAAATTATTGACACACAAAATTGTGTTGTTGTTTGTATTAGATGGCTTATGTTTGTGTTGTTGTTTGTATTAGATGTCTTATGTTTGTGTTGTTTGTATTAGATGTCTTATGTTTGAGTTGTTATTTGTATCAGATGTCTCATGACCCATACTGACTATGGCGTGTTGTGTCAGGTGAACGAGATCTCCACCAAACCCGCGTCGCCACGAGTTACATCCCTTCACGTGACTCTGTTCCCACCAGTCAAACTCCCCGCTCCACATCGATCACATCATCACGTGAATCAGCGCCGACCAATCAAAGGACATTCTCACCGTCTGTGCAGAGCAGTCCCGTCACTTTCCTGTTTACACCCAGGGCAACCCGAAAAGGGACGTCTTCATCGTCGGCTTACAAAAATGTGCTCTTCACTCCCCTTTCTCAAAACGATCCGCAGAAGATCTGAGCACGTTCAGCTTGTCCACCCAGCCCCAGCCCCAAAACGGCAGGGGCAGCTCACTACAGTCAGGAACTACTGGCAATGATGGAAGCAGCAGAATTATGTCAAGCAGCTACACCGCCGGCCCTGGAAAACTCCAAATGGATGGATGCACCGGTTCTGACATCAATGTGTGAAATATCTGGAAGCGATTTTTTTAAACCTTTCCATTCACTCAGACTGTCCATTAGCTTTGTGTGCAAGGTTGGTGATTAGGCTAAGCGAATGGAAAGGTTACAGGATCAGTCTCAATACATTTTCTAATTGTGATGTGGTGTTTGTGACACAGAGCTCAGTTTTTGCTATCGTAGACTTATGTATTTCCATGAAACCCCCTCACTCCCGCATCCTATCCACCAACTTCCACTGCCATCCTGCATATAGTTGGTAGATTGGGTGCCAGAGTGAAAAGGGTTTTAGTTATTGATAAAGACATGGCCCACCTTTCCACACTGGCTTATTTGCCTTGTTAACTATACTAACTCAAATGTCAATGTCAGAATGTGGAACAGTCTGAAAAAAGTGCCGAAGACAACATGACAAGAAGCAGACGG
Organism: Monoplex corrugatus; assembly: GCA_030674185.1. Lineage (NCBI taxonomy): Eukaryota > Metazoa > Mollusca > Gastropoda > Littorinimorpha > Ranellidae > Monoplex > Monoplex corrugatus. The sequence continues at coordinate 38,571,245 of CM060314.1, read as the reverse complement.
TAACTTTTTAAGATTGAAAATGGCAGGCTTTTGTGCTGTTTCCATGTCTCAGTAATACTTTCTATCCAACTATATTCCTCATCTGATCAAACCCACGTCATTTTCAAGTTTCAGAGGTTCAATATTTTATAATGTTTTATCCTCAGCGCTCTATCCCCTTCCATGCATGAATGTTAGAACAGTGTGTTCTTAAAACCATCTTATTATCGCTGAATCTTGTGTTGCCTATACGCTGGTCATCTTCAGTCTGCCAGATCCCTTCTGATTTTTGTGTCCAGCTTCTCTGGATGGATGTTACGCATGAAGCGGATGGTGAGCAGTGAGAGATTCTGGCATAGAGTGATACGTGTTTGGGGGACGGGGGGGGGGGGGGGGTGTTTGACAACAACGCGTTCCACTTGATATTGTACCTTTCATTTATCGTACACAAACCGAACAACTTCGGGTCAAGAATGGAAGAGATGTTGTTTTCTCCAGCTTTACATTTTTTTGTGGAAAAATTACCAACTGTTAAATGGAATGAGACATGCGGGATACGATTTTATTTCTTCTTCATGTTTTGCAGAAAAGCGCAATACCTATAAGGAACGAGACATTTGGAATGTGATTCTCCCACCGCTGTTCGAAGACGCTATGATAAATGAAGACGTTTGATATGATTATGATAATTCTTTTGTATGTGTGTGTGTGTGTGTGTGTGTGTGTGTGTGTGTGTGTGTGTGTGTGTGTGTGTGTGTGTGTGTGTGTGTGTGTGTGTGTGTGTGTGTGTGTGTGTTTTCTTTTGTTTTATTTGAAGACAGTATTGTAATCATATCAGAGAGTAGATCAAATGGCGCGCAATTCAGACTTTTTTGGCAGTCGAATTATAGTACAATATTTTTTCGTGTGTGTGAAGCTGTATGCCGTACATCTTTCAAGCTGTGATTCTGTTGCTGTCTTACTCTGAGCCATTTACTGACGATATTGCTTTACGTTACTTTTAAAACCATGACGCCGAACAAATATGAGTTTAACATGACGCGAATACAAACTAATTGTCTCTTCCCCAGTTTCTCCACGAATTAGTCTGATCCTGTTTTCTACTATGGGCATATGATCTATTTACTCCCAGCAGTACACAATAACCTCCATAATTCCTTTACTGCAGAGTTTATGCTTTGTTTAGATGTTTGTTTTCTTCTTTATTGCGACACTGAGGATTTTAGCTCCGAAATGCAAGGGTTCATTTTGTTTTGTTATTGTTTTAATGCGACACTGAGGATTTTGTTTATGAAGGTGATCTGTTTTTGCTTGTCTGAAATGTCATACTGTGAATCACGTTTAAGAAATCATCTAATTTGCCTTCTTCAGCACACCGAGATTTTAGCTCTATATTTACTATGTATGTGTGTGTGTGTGTGTGTGTGTGTGTGTGTGTGTGTGTGTGTGTGTGTGTGTGTGTGTGTGTGTGTGTGTGTGTGTGTGTGTGTGTGTGTGTGTGTGTGTGTGTGCCTGCCTGTCTATCTGCGTCTCTGTGTGTATGTGAGTGCATCTGTGTGTAGTGTTTTGTTTTGTTTTGTTTGTTTGTTTGTTTGTTGTTTATCGTGCCTATATGAATTCGAGTCTTTTATATACGGGACTGACTGCTTTTCCTTATTGATGCGTTTTCTTTTTTCTCTCTTTTTAGACACGAATACGGTATGAATTTACAGTTTACACATTATCGAAACAGGTGTTGTTAGGAAAAGAAAAAGGTCTGCCATTTTTGGCGTTCAGATCTCAGTTCCTTACTTTTGCAATATTGGCCTCTCTTTTAATTGTTTTGAGGAGGAATCTTTGTGCCGAATGTTTGCCAGTCCCGTTTTTGTATGACGCACGATCTAGATAAGAATAGTTCACAGCAGTCATGTTATGAAAACAAGCGTTCCTATCTGCCATTTGGGTTGGGGTTATTTGCACTATTTTCTGATCCTACACAAGGAAATGGCCAACACGCTCCTAGAGCCACACACACACACACACACACACACACACACACACACACACACACACACACACACACACACACACACACATATATATATATATATATATATATATATATATATATTTTTGTTGTGTGTGTGTGTGTGTGTGTGAGAGAGAGAGAGAGAAATAATTGTACCACTGTTGAATATCAATATCATTATATATCACTGACCTATTATTCGTAGCTCTTATTGTTTTCCAGAACAACTTTGGATTATTCGCATTTTTCTTTAGCTCTTCTAGTCTATCATCATCAAACTTTCTCTTTTTTTTTTCTTTTGAGGGCTGTGTATTTTTTTCTTTCATTAACATACATTTCTTTTTGATGATTGCGGTATGCTGTAGATTTTGCTCTTGGAAACTTTTAAGTAAACGTTTAACTACAGCTCTTTGCTTTTTACACTCATTATCAAACCATTTATTACTTCTATAACTTTTCCTGCCAACTGTCTTAAACATACACGCAGCAGTTGCATACAATACTCAAAAAATCTCAACAAAGTTATCTACATTACTTTCTTTTTCTCTGCACGCAAGTTTAACCTGCTCTTTAAAAGGATCAGAGTTCATTTCATCTTTGAATACAATTAACAGATCATCCGACCACATTATTTTCTCTTCTGTATTTTCTGTTGTTCTTTGTGAGTTTTCTTGTATATAACTTCTGCATGCCCACTTAAGCTCAACAGGAAGGTGCCATGAAAACACAATTATTTATAAACAAATCACAAAAGAAAACAGCTCTTCTGAAACAGCAAAATAATCAACTACACTATTGCCATGTGGTGCCACAACAGTTAATTCCCCATTTGCATTACTTTCACAAGAACCATTCACAATTTTCAAATCAAAAAGAAAACAAAGATCCAAAAAAGGATTGTCCAAAAGTATTTACAACAGCATCTCTTGAGTTTGTCGTATCGACGTAATCGGCATCATTATATCACCATCATCATCATCATCATCATCATCATCATCATCATCATCATCATCATCATCATCATCATCATGTCAAACCATGCATAAAATTGTCCATTCTCTGCATTTGTGACTGTTCAGAGCCAGTTTTTGCATTAAAGTCTTCACACAGCATCATGTATATATGTTCTTGATCAAAGTTAGAAAGCTGAAGTAACTGCTCTTCAATAATAAGAATACCGTTTTTTAGTTCTTTGCTGTTATATGCTGGTGAGCCTTCAGGTGGTGCATAACACGCAGCTAACATTATATCTTTTTCAATACCATCATTTATTTTATAAATTTTAACAGTTATCATGTTATCACAATTTGTTTCAATAGATGTCACATGACTTGCATATTTACTCTTTATTAGTACTAGAACACCTCCTGATCTCCTTCCATATTTTGAGTTTTCTTCCATGGGCAATACATTTTAAGAAGTCAGGAAACACAAGACTAATGACAAAGTTCAAATCAATGTATGTATATCTTAGTCAAACACACAATATCAAACTCATTTACATACTCAAGAAAAGAAACATCATTCAGTTGTGCACATAAATTTTCAATGTTATAATTCAAAAATTTCATTTCATTTGGTTGTGTCTGCAGCCTGTCCTATTTCTTTCTGTAACTCGATTCTGTAAAGCAACACGTCACACACATCTCTGCTCAGTCACCGATTAGTAAGCATACCAAAGCGAAGACATATGAAATGCAGAGAAACTTTCTTGCAGCCTCGCCAACTGACGACATCAACTCACCCCCGGAGAGAGAGAGAGAGAGAGAGAGAGAGAGAGAGAGAGAGAGAGAGGAGAGAGAGAGAGAGAGAGAGAGAGAGAGAGAGAGAGATCACTATACTATCTCCGTAAGCACGCTGATTTGTACCCTAAAGTCTCATTTTGCTGATACATACTTCAATAAATGACGTGCTATTTGTACAATACTTATGAGGAACACAAAAGTTTTAATTTGTTTTTAATGCCACTGAGATCGGTTGCTCCAGAATCTTTGCACAGGCTTGGGTGACTGATTAACTGTTTCAGTATTTACGCGTATTGTATTTCTTTCTTGTTTACATTACATTTTGAAGGTTTTTTGTTCAGGAATATTCAGTCTGTTCTCCTCAGAGAAATGTCATCATCACAGTAGGGCTCCACTCCCGGAAGTGATACATTTTATCTTAAAGCTGATCGACAGCGAAGCAAGATCCTCTTTCATGTTTTGGTCTGTTTTCATTTTGTTTATCAAAGCAAGGATAATGTACCCCTCAATGATCCTTTTTGTCTTGATACTGTAATGGTATGGTACTGATGTGGATAGTTATCTTTCCCAAACAATCTTTATTATTATTATAATCATTATATCATTATCATTATTATCATATTATTATTATTATTATTGTTGTTCTTGTTGGCATTGTTCTCTTAGTTGTTATTATCACGCTTATTGTTGTTATTGTCCTTGTTATTGTTCTTTTGTTGTTATATTTATGTATGACTTTTAAAAACATGAAGTGATAGATCCTTTTCCTCGTAGCGTACCGAAAATTTGAGATCTGTGAGATGTGTGCATTCGTAAAGGTAGCTTTATCGTGTAAACTTCAAATCGCTATAGCTAAGTGATTTTCTATTTGTTCTTGTTGTTGTCTGGGTTTTTTTGGTTTGGTTTGGTTTGTTTGTTTGTTTGTTTTTTTGTTGTTGTCATTTTTTTTGTAAAGGCGCGCTCTAAATTTAGACTCTATTATCGAAATAAAGTGAAAAGTTTAAAGCCAATGGTAACATACATTCAGTTTGAATGATAGTCGCCAAGTCTCCAAATCGCCAAGGGGGATTCTACGTTTTGTTTCCTTTTGTTTGATAAATATGACTAAGATTTGCTAAATATATTTTCTTTTGAACGTTCAAGTGTTACGCATTTTTAACTCTCCAAAAATCGGCTGAGCAGGTCGTAGAATACACTGAAGCTTTGTTGGATGGCGATTGTTTTCCTTTGTGCTTTGAGAAACTGATAAAAAACCCGAGAAATCAACAACTCCCGATGCATGGGTGGCCAGTGTTGGAAACATGAAACAGGTGCCGTGAAAGCTAGCAACGACAGTTTCAATACAATTAGCCCAGAGAGTTTCATTAAGACGTAGGCAAAGCCTGTTCAGACAAAGGATAAAAAGTAACCATTCAAAGCACGATAAAGCATCTTAGGTTGAAATGACAAAACCTGTCTTCATATAGATTTACTGTACACTGGAAATAATCACAGGAGCTATACTAATTTTTCCAATGTTTCCCCAACAGCTCCTCAAAATTAAATACGAAGAAATCTGCTCAAAAAGTAGACAATGGACTGAAAAGGAATGCTAACTATGTACAAACTGGTTCAGATGATGGAAAACGTTTGGCCCACACTTGTCATGCTTAAAGTATTAGTTTATGTTTATACAGACTGGTTCTGCATCTAAATGTTCATGAAAACGTTTGGCCCACATTTGTCATGCTTAAAATATTAGTTTATGTTTATACAGACTGGTTCTGCATCTAAATGTTCATGAAAACGTTTGGCCCACATTTGTCATGATTAAAGTATTAGTTTATGTTTATACAGACTGGTTCTGCATCTAAATGTTAATGAAAACTTGGGGTATGACACATCTAGATAGAAAATCTCGTCTCTGTCACAACTCTGATGAAGGAAAGGAATTTACATGGCATCAAGGGATTAGTGACAAACATAATATTGTTCCTAGGTGGTCAAGGATAACACAAATCTCCCTGGTTTTATTCAACAGGATAATTCTATGCCTACGTATGCCTACTAAATGATCTTCATGTTCTCGAAGATATTTTTTTAAATGATGACACCGGTGTCATCTGACGATACAAGGTTTTCAATGTGCACCATTTTATGACAGCAACCTACAAATTGCAATGTATCAGGAATGCCAAGGGAACATCGACTGCACTCTCGTTTTATTTGAATCTCTTAGTTAATTGGGCATGACAAAAACTATGTCCGCACACGAGCAGTCAATTTGACATTTTAGTAACCCCAGAGAGAATAATTATCACACACACAAAGAGAGAGAGAGAGAGAGAGAGAGAGAGAGAGAGAGAGAGAGAGAGAGAGAATTCAAACTTCAGACTTCAGAATACTTTATCACTCAAGGAAGCAGCATTAGGTCACATAGGACCTGTCTTACAGCTATTCGTTGCTTCTATATGTATATCTATCAGCACTAGGGAAAAAAACATAAATACAATGTAAGATATAAATTGATTTGTGATAATATATTGAGTGCTGCATATGCCAATAGTTCATGCGCTTCATAAAAGCATCAGAGACAAAGGTGGGCATATGTGAATAAATTCAGGTCGACCCTTAACAATTACAACGAGAATAGCGAAAATATAACAACATTGTACTAGTGGTTGTATCAATATTATACATAAAATGTTTACTGCAGACATACAGTTTAAGGAAAAAAAAACGGAAGTGGAAGGAGCATTAAGAATAACCAAGTCAGAGGGAAAAGGAAAAACACATCAACCAAAGCAGTAATGGAAGCAGTATAAAGTTAGGTATTTAATCTAAACGCAGATTGGTACAGGTCAATGGCCCCTTTCTCAGCATTCCACATAGACGGTTATACCAAAGATGGTGAGAACTGTGACGGTTATGTCCAAAAAGACAAATGAATCTATTGAACGGTCGGATTCAGGAGTTTAGAACAACACGTTTTAATTTAGCCAGAGAAGAACTCATGGAAATAAAAGAAAAGTGCATCTACTCTACTTAGAAGTGGCAGGTGTTGGGGCTGTGTGATATTATGTGCAAACAGGAGGTTGCTGGATGATATCGTCATATATATTTGCTTCAAATAAATTACGGGTGGATGACACTTACAAGAATGTAATGCTGCTACAAACAAAAATATTCATAAGTGAAAGGAAAATATGATAATAATAATCGCTAACTATTGCTCCAATTCCTCGAAAAATAAATTTGGAAGCGGCTGAGTTATCTAAAAAGCTCAACGGTACTGCTGAATGGCATTTACAATGAGACAAAGTTACAAACGTTATCCGTATATAAGGACGACCAGATATTGATCTGTTTGGACCAAGATGGTGTTATAAAGTCAAACATGTTGCTGGCTGTAAGCCATACCCACAGGCGTACACTACTGATGCATTCACAATTACATGGAGTGTATGTTTACCTTCAAACATTGTACGAGGAGTCCTTGGAAAATTGGACGGAAAAGGTCACTTTTTCGTCATTCCTAGTTGGCCTGAGAAAGTGTGATTTCCATTGATGCTAGTGGTTGTTGATCCTCCTACCTGTCATGCTGCCCAGATGGAAGATGCTATGCCCCTCACACTGGGAGAAACTTCATCCTTTGCACAAGACTTAACACCTGTTAGCCACAATGTCTTTGGATAACCAGTCGAAGCAGAAGGAATTATTGGACAAATTTGCCACATCATGTGCCTCTTTGGGAGAAGCTCCAAAATACAGAAATCAACCTACATTGAGTGCTGGGAATTGCTTTCTGCTGAACAATACAAAGAACAACAATTTTTACCCCCAGAGTTTATTTAACCTATGTAGAAATGTTTCTACTATTTCACACGTATCTGTAATTCGGGACTAGGTTGGACTGCCATTAATTCTGCCACAAGTGCTTTGTCAGCTGTCATTCAGACAGAAGAAAGTGCATCGTAGACGAATTTCTAACGCGATGGATATACAAAAGGTGGTTTTTGTTTCGCTTATTTGTTTGTTTTTGCATGCTTTTGTTTTGGTTTTTGTTTACAGGGAAGTCTACTCCCTCCAATCAATTCCATATGCAAATAATTTCATATGTTGTGTTAGACAGCCTTTTAATTACTATGAAAAAGATTGGGAATAACAGTGAAATATCCCTCAAGCAACTAACACTAAAACTGAAAGCCTTACTCATAGTTACATCAAATTAGAGACTGAGAGCAATCATTAACTTAAGCTTATAAGAATTCAGGAACAAAGCTGCACCATGTTTATGGTCGATAAACGCAAACAGACCAGGCCAGGACGTTTTCATACTCTATACATTTTAGCAGAATTAATGAAGAACCAAACTTCACTAACTTGTTTAGAAGCCTAAGTCAAAGAACAACTTAATTCAGATATGTGTGATGTGACAACTTATATTGTACTTGTGTAGGTATGGACCTGATTCAAAGGGGTATTCCACGCTAAAATAGGACATACTGAATGCTAGAAGAAACATACATGTACCACTTATAATAGCATTATAAAGGTCTACAGAAATTAGATCCTGTGAACAATTTAATGATCTAGCCTGCTAGAAATACAAAGATAGCAGTATAAATGATTATGGTGACTAGATCCTCTAGACAAATGATTCAGCCCGTTAAGCAGAGCTACAAATGATTCAGCCTGTTAAGCAGAGCTATCTCAACGGATGCATACCTCACATCTCCTCTATTCCGGTAAAGTACGACATGGAAATCGGTATAAACTTCATATTTGAAAGGACATATACTTAATTCATATTCAAATCTTTATTTTTATGCAGATATACAATTGATTTACTGTTGTTATTTTCATTACTACATAGCAATATGTGCCTGGAAGTGACACTAAATGCCCAAATTTGGTAATCCGTTTCGCTCATTCCACTCACAATGAAAGCTGAAAGGCTGAAAACAGGTGGCAAATTCGTATATGCACTACAGACAGGAACAAAAATGTATTGGCACTGACTAGATGGTGACAAAGACTGGTCTGATGGATAATGAAGATGACATCACCCTGACATTGACATACAGCAAAGTTTCACTTGATGGTGACAACGATATAGATTCAAGAAACGATGAACTGACAAGAAACTTTTCACATGACATACTCGAGAGAGACATAATGTTGACATAAAAATACATTTTTATATGATTTCGCTGACAAATGACAAAGGTTGCTATGACTTATCATTTTACAGATGACCAAGACTGACAAATATAATTTTCTTTATCCGTTCTACTTTAAAAAAATGTTAGAGGCATATACAGCGTATGTCTAGTCGTCTGTACTGTTAAACAAATCCACGAAATTAGCAGCAGTGTATTTTGCTTCTGCTAGGCACCGATCAACGATAAAGTTATTGCATCATGTTGATCAATCTGTTGGTTCTGTTTGTAATGATTGATATGGCTGTTATCTGTATTGTATGTATTGAATTGTTTGATATGACTGGCATGCCTGACATTTATATAGATTAGTTTGTTTGACATCCCTGGCATGTCTGATATAATTGATGTGACTGACATATGTACTGTAAACATTGATTTGTTTTCCGTACCTGATACACATGATGTGACTGACATCTGTAGTGTAAAGGTTAATTTGTTTGATGTCTGATATAATTGATTTGACAGACATATGTATTGTATAGATTGATTTGTTTGACATGCCTCACACACTTGATGTGACTGACATCTGCATTCTGTAGATAAATTTGTTTAACATTCGTGACATGCCTGACGTAATTGATGTGACTGGAATCTGCATTGTATAGATTGATTTGTTTGACATGTCTGACGTAATTGATGTGACTGACATGTGCATTGTATAGATTGATTTATTTGATATGTCTGACGTAATTGATGTGACTGACATATGCATTGTGTGGATTGATTTATTTGACGTACCTGACATAATTGATGTGACTGACATGTGCATTATGTAGATTGATTTATTTGACGTACCTGACATAACTGATGTGACTGACATGTGCATTGTATAGATTGATTTATTTGATATGTCTGACGTAATTGATGTAACTGACATCTGCATTGTATAGATTGATGTATTTGATATGTCTGACGTAATTGATGTGACTGACATGTGCATTGTGTGGATTGATTTATTTGACGTACCTGACATAATTGATGTGGCTGACATTTGCATTGTATAGATTAATCTGTTCGACATACCTGACATAATTGATGTGACTGACATCTGCATTGTATAGATTGATTTTTTTGTATGCCTCACATGCCTCACCTGACTCACATGCCTGACATAAGTGATGTGATTGACGTGACTGATGTGACTGATATAAGCGGCATCTGCATGGCATAGATTTATTTGTTTGACATGACTCACATGACTGATAAGACTGACGCGACTAACGTAACTGATGTGACTGGCAAGGCGAAGGTGACCGACGTGACTGATAGGGCTGAGTTGAACGATACGACTGACGTGACTGACGTGACTGATAAGACTGAGGTGAACGATAAGACTGACGTGACTGATATGACTGACGTGACTAATGTGACTGACGTGACTGATGTGACTGGTAAGATTGAAGTGACTGATATGTCTGATGTGACTTAGACGGCTGAGGTGACTGACTTGACAAATGAGACTGAGGTGACTAACGTAACTGGTGTGACTAATAAGACTTAGATGGCCGGAGTGATTGACGTAACTGATAAGATTTAAATGATTTCCGTGACAGGCGCGACAGACGTGAATGATAAGACTAAGGTGACTGATGTGGCTGATGTGATTGACAAGACTAAGGTGACTGAGGTGACTGACGTGACCGATAAAACTGACGCGACAGACGTGACTGACGTGCCTGATGTGACTGATCAGATTGACGTGACTGATGTGACCGACATGACTTGCGTGACTGCATGATTGACGTGACTTATGTCATTGACCTGTCCGCCATGATTGACGTGACTGGCATGCTGACGTGACCGACGTGACCGACATAACTGACGTGACTGGCATGGCTGACTCTTGACTGACATGACTGACATGACTGACATGACTGGCAGGACTGACGTAACCGACAACACTGGCATGAGTGACATGGCTGACCTGAATGGTGTGACTGACGTGACAGACAGGACTGACGTGACTGACGTCACAAACATGACTAGCATGGATAGCATGACTGACGTATCGTTTGTGGTCTAACGATTGAACTGTTTGCTGGGATTCCTTTGTTGGACCTCCTTCAGAATGGTGTTTAGTATTTCTTCCAACTGATGAGCAGAGTGAATCTGCTTCGTCTGTTCATTCATCTGCACTGTTTCCCGAGAGTATGCTTCATATTAATGAGAGAGAGAGAGAGAGAGAGAGAGAGAGAGAGAGAGAGAGAGAGAGAGAGACAGACAGACAGACAGACAGACAGACAGGGCAGACAGAGAAAGAGAGATAAAGAGAGAGAGAGAGACAGAGAGAGAGAGAGAGAGAGAGAGAGAGAGAGAGAGAGAGAGAGAGAGATAGAGAGAAGTTGCTGAATATCCATATGGTTTTACAGCAATAGTTTGGTCTATATTATGAAAAGATATTGTACTTTGGACATATAAAAATGTATTGTTTAAGGAAGAACTATTGGTGCTCACTATGGCCTGTATGTAGATCTGCCTAAAATGTGTACTTTGGGTTTTATTTCACATAGCAAAATGATGACTCGGCCTATAATCTCAAAGATAATTTAATCACAGTTTCAACATCAATAAAGTCTTTTATAGAACACGAATAGTTTTAACCCTTTGAACCTCGCACCTTGTCCACAGCCTCCCGCGTTATCAACCATGATCATCATCAGGTGTCTTTCCACATGGCGTTGGCGATCATGGACTTCCATCTGTCTCTATCACTTGTTGCCTCAAGCATCTGTTCCACCCTCTTTGTCCCCAGCCACTCAGCAAGTCCGTCTAGTATTTTCTGCCTGGGTCTACCTGGTGCTCTTATCCTTCCAGCTTTCCCGTTGTGACCAGGTGCTCCAATTTCCCTTTCCTCATAAAACATTAATGGCCTATAAATGTTGCCTGTCTTTTCCTAATCTTCCTTATGAATGATCTACTTGTGTCAGCCTCCATCAAGACTGTCTCGTTTGTCTTCTTCGCTGTCCATAGAACTCTCAACATTCTTCTTAGAAACCACATCTCGGCTGCCTCAATCTTGTTCTGGCTTTGCTCATCAACCATGATAGCAAAGCAAAATCATCCTATCCACAAGCTTCCTGTAAGAAGCTGGTGGATAGGGTGAGGGAGTCAAATGGTTAAGTGTTTTTTTTTTTTTTTTTTTTTTTTTTTTTTTTGCAGTTGCCGGATACGGTGCGGAAGTCAAAGGGTTAAATTCACTTATTTCAAGTGTTCAGTCTTTGTCTTTATTTAACCCTTGTTTATTGGACACGTCACGCTACAGTAATCGTTGCACAGTATTTTGCTTATTTACAAGATGACTTGTTTTACACGTAAATGACTGCCTCAGTTGTCTATTGATTTCGTTTGAATCGGTTTTCCTTGTAGATGTTGTTTGATTGCTTGTCTGTTTATGCTCATTAACACAAACGTCTTACTTCGTTTGATTTTTTTTGCTTGTTTTGTTTTCTGACAACTCTATGTGGAACCTGGCCTTATTTGCATATACTGTGTAATGATATACATA
>CM060314.1:38533804-38553804 GCA_030674185.1 Monoplex corrugatus | reverse complement strand
CCCTCCTCTCGGGCTGTCCTTTCTCTCTCATTCAAAAGCTTCAAAAAGTTCAAAACAATGCTGCTAGGCTCATCTTCAGAAAATCTCGTTCCTCTCATATCACTCCTCTTCTCAAATCTCTTCACTGGTTACCTGTTGAAAAGAGAATTCGCTACAAGATTGCTTTGTTATGTTTTAAGTCTCTCAACGGTCTTGCACCCCCTTACATCTATGACCTCCTCCATCTGTACACCCCCTCTCGTCAACTTCGTTCCTCGGCTGATACTCGTACCTTCCGCATACCATCCTGTCGCACTAAAACCTATGGTCAACGCTTCTTTTCCTATCAGGCCCCTGTAATCTGGAATCAGCTCCCTGTCTCTGTTCGCCACTCTGCAACTCTCACTTCTTTCAAGTCCTCTCTGAAAACCCATCTCTTCCAGTCCCTCTCATGATACTTATAAAGACTCTACCACCTAACTTCCCCAAATCCCCCCTTGTTGTCTTTTGAGCCTTGAATGTCGGCTGGTGTGTGTGTGGTGTGTGTGTGTGTGTGTGTGTGTGTGTGTGTGTGTGTGTGTGTGTGTGTGTGTGTGTGTGTGTGTGTGTGTGTGTGTGTGTGTTTGGTTGTGTCTGCGTGATACCTGTAAGCGCGTAGGGCTCTTGTTTTCATCAGATTAGGCGCTATATAAATGCTCTTTATTATTATTATTATTATGATGTTATGTAATGAATTTGTAATTCAATGTAGGAAACTAGTATCGTATACATATATTGTGATGTTAGCTAATGATTTTATTACTTAGTCAATGTAGGAAACTAGTGTTGTTTTAAATGACATGATTATGTAATCAATTTGCTTCCAATTTAACGTGGCAATTTTCCCTGTTGATTTGTCAATTACGACAAAGATACCGAACCCTTCTATTCCGCGGATACGATCATTGCAGTGTAATAAATTACTTTTCATATTTATAAATACATAGGGGTTACCAAACGGCGCTTTATGAAATATTTACTCCTGTATTATTCCTCACTTGGTGGGTAGAACAAATCATGCACTATAACCTGTTTTACTTTATTGTATTTTATGCGATTTTGCTCCTTTTCACCCTCTTTGTTCATTTTTTGTTTCTCCTTCTTCCTTTGTTTCCATATCAACGAAAACGAATAACCATTGCTGTTCAATAACTGGGCAGTAATTGTGTTCTTTTTACATTATGTGATGATAACTTGCTAATGCCACTGACTTGAAAAAAAAAATGTGCTCTGTCAGTTCAATGACATAACGAATAAAGAAATAGATACACAAATAAAGCATATAATAAACATTGTTGTCATGGAAAGATGAAGTAATACAAACATAACTAAACTTAATGTAACATAATACAATCTGATGAATTGAAAATGCACGAGTGGAAAGACGGGGAAAAACGGGCTCAATAAGGTGAATAAAATGAAACAAAGTGTAAACATAAGATAATGTGCTGAATAATTGAAAGAAATGAAAATGTTATAAAGACTCGAAAAAAACAAACATGATTGAAATGACAAGAAACAAAAAAATTAAATTGAGTTGAAATTGATTTATAACAGTTCTAAAGCGATTAGCAGGTCGCATGTATAAAGTCGAATAATGCAATTACTACGAAAGGAATAGTGTTAATTTGATATGATGATATGAGCACACGCGAATGTAATTGTCATAGCAGTATGGAGAATTACAACAACAACAACAGCAATAAGAACAGCATCCACTGTATCATTAACAACAATAACAACAACAACAGCAAGAAGAACAACATCCACTGTATCATTAACAACAACAACAACAACATAAAAACAGGTGACACGTTACCTTAGCAATTAGAAAACACCTCTGTAGTTACGAGAGATGTTCTGGTCTTGGATCATGGTTTGGACGGAATTTATTTCCCCCGTCATTAGACTGAGTGCTAGTCTAGATGCTAATTTTCTGGATAAAATGAGAAATCATCGAGAGCCTGTGCGCTGTGCATAAAAACATTCAAATCTATCAAAAGTTTCTGTGGTAAAATGATGTACAAAAAAAGAAGAATGACTGCAGATGAGATGAGACATTGGTATGAAAAAAACCCCACCGTATTGACCAAAGGGAAACCTGAATACTATTAACACTCACACAGGCGTAGATGAGACACGTACAAGTTTCAACCTTTGGGTGTTCAACTTGGCACAAATACACACGAAAAAACAAACAGACAAAGAAACACAAAAATAAGAAAGAAAGAAAGAAACACACACACACACACACACACACACACACACACACACACACACACACACACACACACACACACACACCACACACACAACAAACAAACAAACAAACAAACAAACAAACAATCAAACAAACAGACAACAGACAAAACTGTATACACATATCAAAGACATGAAGGATGTGCATTTTGGGGGGAGGGAAAAGGGCGATCATGAGCATGGTACAGCAGAGATAACAAATGGGAAGGGGGCTGACTCTGGTGTTCTTCGTTCCTTGATTTAACGTCTTTTCACTATAAGTAATATTAGACGGGTAAAAATGGCATGGAGGATGATTTTTTTTTTTTGGGGGGGGGGAGGAGGGGACAGAAGGGAACAGAGTAAGAGACAGGAAAAAAATTAAAAGGAATCGGCAAGGTCTTTAGAAAAAGGATATGGATGAACAGAGAAATGAAACTAGAACAACGCTAACATCAAATGTAAAAGAAAAATCATCATAAAAAGCAAAACAAAACAAAATAAGATAATGATAATTAAAATAATAACCTTAAAGTAACGCATTAACAGGACTGTGAACCAATGATTCTGAAATTTTAACTAACAGAACTTGATCTGATATTACTTCTTTAAAATGCTTTTCAAGATAGTTTCCTTGTGTAAACATCTTTGATAAAAATTAACGAAGCTTTCTGCAGTAAAACAAACAGTGATACAATGTGAATTGTTCACCGCAAATACATAAAACGTTTTTACAATATTTTGTTTTCAAAGCGTTCAGTTGAATACGAAAATATGTGGTAACAATTAATCTCAAATGATATAACGAAGAATACTGCATTTTTTTACAGATATTTTGAACTGAAAGTTTGGTTCTTTTTTGAGACACAAATGTTTCATTTAAATGTTCATGAAATCGAATCCATGATGCTAATTCTAGCGATTTGTAAATTTCTTTTACCGAGGTGTTAACATGTAATTCTATGGAATTTTCAGAACGGAGTGCACCGGATTTAGCTACTCTGTCAACTACGTTGTTGCCGTGAAGACCAACGTGAGAAGGCACCCAGCATAAACTGATTTCCGAGCCATTTATCTTTAAACAGTGTATTAGATGATTTGCCTCAATTATTAAATCAGGTCTTGTGTCTGTATCAAAAGACTGTAAGGCATATAATACAGATTTTGAATCAACAAACAGAACTACTTTGAAAGACACAGGCCGAAGGCTTATTAAATAATGCAACGCTTGAACAACAGCGACCAATTCTGCTGTATATATAGATACATTTGCCCCAATGAAAAAAGACTTTTTAATGTTACATTTTGGAACATAAAACGCATGCTCCAGCGCTCTGATTTGCTAAGACTGACCCATCGTAAAAATGTGGAGGTGGGTACGGTACTTTTCATCGATGTGTTCACAAGCTGTGGATAGCGTAATGTTCACATTATCATCTTTTTTAACGTCTGCATAATCGAGATCAAACGTGGCCTTTAGCATTTCCCATGTAGGGATGGGCGTTAACGTTGGTTTCTCGGCTATTTCATCCATAATTATGCTGGATTGTTTGATCAGGTCAGATATGTAAGTTGCGGTTGTAAATTGTCTCTGGTGTGGTGTGTGTGTGTGTGTGTGTGTGTGTGTGTGTGTGTGGTGCGTGCGTGCGTGCGTGCGTGCGTGCGTGCGTGCGTGTGTGTGTGTGTGTGTGTGTTAGAAGGAAAGAGGTTTTTTTTTCTTCTTTTGAAATGAGGATACAAAAATGTGGGAAGTCAGAAAAGAAAGAACGGGAGGGAAAGGAGCCGAAATGACAAATTAGCAAATGGGGGAAAGTGAGAGAACGAAATTCTAAAAAAAAAAACCCACCACCCCCCAAAAACAAAAAAACAAAAAAAAAAAAACCCTACCAATTACACATAGAAAACAAGCAAGCAGACAAGTAAAACAGACCAAGAGAAACAAAAACCAATTAAAAAAAAGGTTTATAAACAGGTGTATACGCCGAAAAAAAGCTGCACAAACTATAACCGTTCCTGAACACCTTCGATACGTTAAGTGAAAAAGAAATTTATAGCATGTTAATGTTAGTGTATACGACATGCCCCAGTTTGTTATGTTAGATTATAATGAAAATCACAAGAACCGGACTGTGGTGGTGGTGGTGGTGGTGGTGGTGGTGTGGTGGTGGTGGTGGTCATTAGTTTAACCCTTTGACGCCTGCACCCTATCTGCCAACTGCAAAATCGTAACCCTTTGACTCCCACACCCTAAGGTGAGGGAGTCAAAGGGTTAAGGTTTTGCGTAGCTAGCATTGTTGATAATGTTGGTGGACAGGGTGCGGGACTCAAGAGGTTAATGTTTATTCACTGAAGTGATTTTAGAACAAAAAAGAGGTGGGGAGGAGATGGCGAGGGTGAGAGAATGGCAATCAGAGGAAATGAGGGAAACATTCACAATTAAGTTACCATAACCAACAATTGAAATAATACACTTACTAAATGTTGCAATGAACATCAATTAGAACAAATGGTGGATATTATGCTATTTGACTTTTTGATAGGCTGATAGAAAGTTTGTAGAGTAATGGCGCTGATTCAAATATATCAGAAACAGTGTTCCTAGGAAGTAAAAGAATGTGCTGATTTATCCCAAGGCAAGAAAGAAGATGCCTAGTAGTTATTGTCTGTCAACAAAGACACATTATTTTCTTATGTGTATCGTTTTGAATGCATCGAATATCCACCAATACATAAGGGAATGTGTACTCCGATTGACAGTAGACTGCTTAAGTATTTTGCTGATGACAAAAGTCCTGCACTGTTTGTACTTCAGCATTGCAGTATGATATACGGTGTTAATACTTTTTAATACAAGTAGCATTATCGAGCTAACTTTGACGCATCTTCAGAACGTTAAACCAATATTCAAACCATTGATTGTTTTGTTCAGTGGGTATACACCAGCTTTGCTTTAACCCTTTGACTTTTGCACCCTATCCACCGACTGCAAAAATAAACCCTTTAATTCCCTCACCCTATCCACCAACTGCAAAACATAAACCCTTTAAATCCCTCACCCTATCCACCAGGGTTCAGCGTTTTTGCCTTGCTAGCATGGTTGACAATGCTAGATGCTGATGGACAGCGTGGGTGCAGGAGTCAAAGGGTTAAACAAGCGTGTCATTACTGTCTTTGTACTAAAGTTTATGACCTCTGGAAATCATCGGCCTGCAAACATCAAATACGCAATTCATATTTAGCTCGACCTGTCTGTAATATAACATAAAGCAAACATCTAAACAAACAAACAATCACTTAAACAATCAAACACTTAAACAATCAAACACTTAAACAATCAAACAATTAAACAATCAAACAAATGATTTGTTCAGTTTCCACTATGTTGTCTAATTGTTCAAGGCATACTTTGGTCGCAGTGGCAGTATTATCAAAGGAACATGAACAAGCGAATTTTGTATTATTCCGATGCTTTTGGAATAATTGACTTCTTTTCTCATAAAACAATTTTGCGATATAAAAGTTCGCTGAAAAAGTTTGCACTATATTTTCCTTTTTCTTAAAAATCATATACTCTTGGAACTCTCATATTTTTCTTTTTATTCATTTCTTTTAAAATATTTCCCCGAGTTCAGTTTCAGTCAAGACAGTTTTGGAACATAATGATTAATGTGTTTATGAACGAAGAATGAATTGATTAAAACCAGTCGAAAATCTTTCTTCATCAATATTTTGGAAATGTCGATCGCAATCACCCGGAAGTGCTGACATTTGGATTAAAAAAACAAAATCAGGTTGTTTTCATGAACTGAGAAAACGTCCTGGATTATTAAACAAAAATACCTTATTTGCCAACTTGAACTGTTTGTGACATGTCAAAGTACTATCGTACATGGTTAATGGATGTTATGAAGTTTGTGGAAATCCGATCTCTTCAAAAGTCATATCCTATTGTCATTGAGCAATATAATGTTCACACATTTCTTTCTTGTTGTTTTCCATCATTGGTACTATGTTTGATATTTAAAACTCACGAAGTGTCGGTAATGAAAGTCTGCTCGAAACTGAACAGAACAGAACAGACTTGATTTAGGACATACATATTGTAATAAATGCTTTTGTTTGAGCCTATTGTAAATATAGTCCATTATTAATATGTACTATACATTGCTTAGTATACGTGCCTGTGCGCGCACACGCATGCGCGAACATACAGGAATATATGAATATATATATATATATATATATATTATTCAGTATGTGTGCGTGTGTTTGTGTGTGTGTGTGTGTGTGTGTGTGTGTGTGTGTGTGTGTTGGAAAGAGAGAGAGAGAGAGAGAGAGAGAGAGAGAGAGGGAGACAGAGACAGAGACACAGAGACAGACAGACAGACAGACAGACAGACAGACAGAGACTGTCAGAGGCAGAAGCAAAGAAAGCGTTCCTTGTTTTCACATACTGTGTCCATTTCATTGTTCGTTCAGATGATGCCAGTGGTTATAACCATTACCAAAAATGTGCTCCGTTTAGTTTCTTCTAAATACTAGGATCAATAACACGACTTCACGTACAATTACAAGGCACAGTACTGATTCGTTTGCAGGCAATTGTTGTTTTTTTATGTTGTTCCTATAGCTGATATAAGACGAAGCACATCACTCCCACAAACCCTATGACTCATGTGCAGGCTATTTTTGATTCACTCCTGATTAATGCATTTTTCGCTGTCTTAATAGTATATCTGCTTATACTCTGCACTACCATGCGGTTTTTTTTCTTTGTTTTTTTCTTGAACAAAAAAATGTGTATTCTCGGCACAACGCCATGTACAAAAATAAGACCCCTATACAGACCATCAGGATCGGCTTTGAACAAAACAAATCAAAACAAAACAATTCAGTATTTTTTGTATGGTCACTGTGGTCAGATCGTTAGCTGTACATTGTTTTAATTGTAAAATAAATAGGTAAAATCTTTGTTTTATTACTTGGCATTTATTTGTGGAGTCGTTTAATACTTTATGTAAGAGTTCATCGTGGTTTTTGTTTAGGTTTGCTTAATTTTTGTTCATAATTGTGTGTTGGCATCGTGTTTCCTTCATGAAAAGTCTCTTTTGAATGTCATAGCCTTGTTTAATAAATGAAGGCTCATACGTTATTTGGTTGACTAAAACTGCTATTTATGTCATGTTGTTTTGTTCAATGAACAAGCGTCTGTGTGTTGTTTTGATAAGAAACTAGACGTTCCTTACTTGTGTTTGTAGTTTTGCTGTCAAAAGGAAGTCAATACACTTGGCCAATGTACCACATGAGTAGCATTCACGTCTGGAAACAGTCTTCTGTCAGACTTCGTCAACTTGCACACATGTGTATGTGCTGGTAACTTGTTCTATTGGTGGTATCTCGTGGGCTTGTTGGTTCATTTGCTGGAGCCATGGATTTGAAATCTAATGTGTCGAGTTGAATTCTCACCCAGAATATTAAAATCTGGCCTGTTAGCTGCACATCTGTATGTTTTAATCACTTTGGTGATGTCAGTTTAGTATTTCATAAGTCCCTCCCCTCCCCCCACCTCTATTCTGCCCTCCCTGTTTCAAGACCTTGTCTGTATGTAGGTTCTTGCACAGACTCAAAGCTCTTCTAGGTAACTGCTGGCGGATTTGGATAGAGCGTGAATAGTGTTGCCCGAGTCTGATGAATCTCTCTTAGATAAGCTACACACTTCAGACGATAGTGTATGAAATAAAACTCGTGGGGCGTCAACGGTACCAGAATGATCGGAGCATCAATGTAGACAACGAACAGGCTAGTCTTTATACCCCAGACTTCACTGAACTTTGGTTATTTGATCTTGAGTCCACACCGCCATAAAATGAGCCAGTCTGTCTTTTTAATGTGTTTTCCAAAATAAATAAAATCCGTGTCTTGTTTCAATATTCAGATAATGATTGTGCCATAATCTTATTATCGCAACATGGGTTCTTGTCTTGTTTCGAAAACTGAATAGACAGTCATGTCTTTTGAAAATGAATTAAATATTCAAATATATTGTTTCATTATTTGAATAAGTAGTTACAGTTTACTTTGATATTTAGATCAATTATTCATTTCATTGAGGAAACTTCATCATTGATCATTGCTATTTTAGATTCTTCTGATGCATACCGTTTGCTAGTTTAGTGCAACTGGAATTATCTAAGAACAATGACGCGCCTTAAGAACAATGGAAACGAAACAACTTTATGATACAACGTATACCGGGTACAAGCAAACTAACCAACACGAATTGAGTGTGTTGCTAGAAGCTCTGTTTCACGGGTCCACCACGTCAACACTCCAGCTTCATGCAAAAGCCAGTGGTTTTTTTGGGGGTGGGTGGGGGGATAAAGTAGCACGGTTTATGGAGTGACTGGTGTCCTCTCGACCATCACTGTGGGTGTTAAATACAAACGTTACTATGGGACAGTACTTACAGCAAAGGTACACCAACAAATCGTTTAATGAAAACCGTTGGTAGTCGGCTACTTGGTTCCCCTGTTTTCGTTTTAAAAAAATATTATCCATTTTCCACTTTCACGCTTGGTTTCTTGTATTTTCGATGCTGCATAATTTTGTTTTGCTTTGATTTTACCATTATGTAATACTTTTTTTTTACGGATTTTTCATTTTTCTTCCCCTGATGACAACATGTTTTTCTTTCGTTATTTGTTATACAGTGATGATTAATATTGTTTAATATTTTGTATGCATAATATCATCTATTGGACTGTGACGTACACAATGCGCTATTAGTGAAAATGTTTGAAGGTCTGCGTATTAAGATCTTGCTGGAAGGGAAAGAAGTCTGCATAAAGCAATGAATGTAATCTTATACACATGCAAAACTGTGCCTATGGACATGTACATTAATGTAATTAGATTAGTCCTGTTTGTGGTTTGCATTTTTTTTTTGAATTGTCATAAACTGCCGATTGCTAATTTGTTGGAAAGATTGGTTGGGGTTTTTGTTGTTGGAGAAATTAGTTGATATTTTGATAGTTGAATCATTGCACATGGTAGATTGACTTTTTTAAATTTGATTCTGATACACTCCGTTGTGTGTCTGTTTCCTGTAATCCGTTTACTTTGACATAACGCGCACGAGTGCACTCCTGTATGCATGTGTGTGTGTGTGTGTGTGTGTGTGTGTGTATGTGTGTATGCGTACGTGTGTGATTGTGTGTGTGTGTGTGTGTGTGTGTGTGTGTGTGTGTGTGTGTGTGTGTGTGTGTGTGTGTGTGTGCTAACCCTTATCTCAGGACGTTCTTCGTCTCGTGGTGTTTTTGCTGTAAAGAGAAAGCAAGTCAGATGACAGAACACATCCCTAACTCCTCTTTAAAATGTTTGAACAGAACATATTATCGTTTTCTATTATCGTTTCCTATTATCCTTGCTGCT
Organism: Monoplex corrugatus; assembly: GCA_030674185.1. NCBI lineage: Eukaryota > Metazoa > Mollusca > Gastropoda > Littorinimorpha > Ranellidae > Monoplex > Monoplex corrugatus. The sequence goes on along the minus strand of CM060314.1, from coordinate 38,544,117 downwards.
GTTTGTTCCTGATACATAGCCTTTAATATTCTTAGATCTTTTCCAACAAATTTGAATGTTTCATATTCCCCAGTTGTGGATCATATCTCCGTCTCTTGCCTGATCAAAAGCCTCGGTACAATCAACAAAACAGAGACATAAATCCGTATTCAACTCAACTGATCTTTTTTTTATGTTTTCTTAAGATACATGCGGCATTTACAATCCCTCTCCATTCAACAAATCCACACTGTACGTGCATACATGGATACATAAATGGATAAGTGTGTGTGCGTGCGTGCGTGTGTGTGTATGTGTGTGTGTGTTTGTGTGTGTGTGTGTGTGTGTGTGTGTGTGTGTGTGTGTGTGTGTGTGTGTGTGTGTGTGTGTGTGTGTGTGTGTGCTATAACTTACAGCAATGAGTCTGACATGCGTTGATACTGTTCTAATGCATCTTCCTCATCTGTTTGAACATGTCAAACGACATGCATGATAAAACGTTTTTCGACATTAAGAAGCAACATTGTATCAGTAACGTAGATCAATTTGAAGAAAACTTTTGTTGTATTATTGAAAGAAATATCGAAGCCTCAAATTCCCTAGTATTCATCGTTGAAACTTCCACTAAAACGTAAATAAATAAAGAAATAGAAACACAGAAATGAAGTTAAAATGTTTGGCATGTCTTATCAAGATACTTAAATCCTAAACTGATAAGCTAGGTGTGAAAACAACACGCGTGACCTACCATGGGAAAAAAACTGAGTTGAGTGTAACTTTTTATCACTAAGTTTTGAACTCATTTTTAAGTTTGTAACTGACCTGCACAGCACAGGCATGATCCTCCTAATGTTGTTTTCGTTTCAGACGCATGTGAAGTTTGTTACTGTTTTTGACAAAGAAAACAGTACACTCTATTCGACAATCACATTTTTGTTCTCTTTCAAGTCTAGCTTGGAGACGTACCTTTCTATCCAGCGGTGATTTCCACCTAGATGTCGACCCATTTGTCCCACTCCCCTCCTGTCCTCCCCCTGTCGGTGGGCATATGCTTTGTGCCCTGGAGTTATGGTCCTTGTTAGATGATTGCTTTTGTGAAGGATGAGAGTGCGTGTTTGGGTTTGATTCCTGTATCAAGACACGGCGCTTTATAATATTATTATCATTGTGTACGCAATCCTTACACAAGCGGAAGTGCACCCAAAGAAACGTATTTTCTGTATGGTTTCAGTCGTCTCGAAATGTTTGTTGTGTTTGTTTTATAGTGTAAGTGATTGCTAACATGGATGTTTGTTTGTTTGATAGATTGATTCATGAAATGATATTATCTTCCTTTGTCGAATACTTTGCTCACAATACAATGACGTTGTTTGTTTGTTTGATAGATTGATTCATGAAATGATATTATCTTCCTTTGTCGAATACTTTGCTCACAATACAGTGACGTTGTTTGTTTGTTTGATAGATTGATTTATGAAATGATTTTATCTTCCTTTGTCGAATACTTTGCTCACAATACAATGACGTTGTTTGTTTGTTTGATAGATTGATTCATGAAATGATATTATCTTCCTTTGTCGAATACTTTGCTCACAATACAATGACGTTGTTTGTTTGTTTGATAGATTGATTTATGAAATGATTTTATCTTCCTTTGTCGAATACTTTGCTCACAATACAATGACGTTGTTTGTTTGTTTGATAGATTGATTCATGAAATGATATTATCTTCCTTTGTCGAATACTTTGCTCACAATACAATGACGTTGTTTGTTTGATAGATTGACTTATGAAATGATTTTATCTTCCTTTGTCGAATACTTTGCTCACAATACAGTGACAATGTTTGGTTTTACAACAGCATCTGTTTGTGTGTTTTTGAGTTAGCGTATTTCTATATTAGCTCATAAAGCGCTGAACATGTTTTGAGACAATAATTCTTTCATCCCCACTGTAACTACGGTGGGGAAAACGAGACATTTTCACTCGTCTGTCGACGATGACTTTCAGAATGCACGCTGTTTACAACTGATGTGCAATAACGTGTTTCGTACTGTTCACGTGACTCGGCCTTCAGTGACTCAACCGTCAGTTACATATTTTGAACTTTGGATGATGCATGGGTAGTGGATAACCACGCGAACAAGAACACTGTTAGGGGTTGTGGCTGGGGTAGCGCTTTATACAGACCTCCAGCCCCCACCCCCGTACCCCCATCCCCCGACAATGACTTTGCTGGAAGGACAAAGAATGACGCAATGGAAAATAACGTCATCATTACACAAACGAAGTAGGCCTCCAGACACTGACTGTTGCAATTCCCATGATGGATTTTATTCTTATTGTTGTTATCATGTTATGATACACTTGATTTCCAACATGCTACCTTATTTGTTTGATCCATTAACTTAGTGTTGTGTGTGTGTGTGTGTGTGTGTGTGTGTGTGTGTGTGTGTGTGTGTGTGTGTGTGTGTGTGTATGTGTGTGTGTGTGTGTGTGTGTGTGTGTGTGTGTGCGTGTGTGTGTGTGTGTGTAAGACAGACAGAGAGAGAGAGAGAGAGAGAGAGAGAGAGAGAGAGAGGGCGTGAGGGAAAGAGACTGACAGACAGACAGAAAAATAGACATACAAACCGGAGAGAAAGAGAGAGAGAGCGAGAAAGAAAGAGACAGACAGACAGACAGAGACAGAAACGAAAGAGCATTCCTTGTTTCCGTGTACTTACGGGTAATCCGTTCGAGTGTTCGCAGCAGTTGGCGCTGGTGGTTATAACCATTATCAGAAATATATTCCCTTTGTTTTCCACTGAATATTAGGGATAGCACGACTAAATGTGCAAAGCACAGTTCTGATTTATTTGGGGGCATTATCTTAAACTTTTGTTCTAACAGCTGATATAAGACGAAGCAGTTTACCTACATAACACCCCATGACAAACTTGCCGGCTATTTTTGATTTATCCACCACTAATGATCGTTCGCATGCTCAACAAGGAATGTGTTTTCCTCTGCGTTACCTAAGGTTTATTGAGCAAAAATGTGTATAAAAGATGCTACCGCCATGTACAAAAATGAGACCTCTTAATAATCGACCAGCAGGATCGGTATTAAACAAAACAGAACAGAACGGTTTAGTATTCATGTCTGATCAGATCAAGTGTTACATATTGTTTTCATTGCATGATAAGTGGGCAAATGTTGTTTGAGAGAGAGAGAAAGAGAGAGAGAGAGAGAGAGAGATGGGAGAGAGAGAGAGAGGGCGGGAGGACATAGAGAGAGAGAGAGGGCGGGAGAGACACAGAGAGAGAGAGGGCGGGAGGACAGAGAGAGAGAGAGATAGAGAGAGAGAGACAGATAGAGAGAGAGGGCGGGAGGACAGAGAGAGAGCGAGAGAGCTAGAGAGCTAGAGAATGAGAGAGAGAGAGAGAGGGCTGGAGGACAGAGAGAGAGAGAGAGGGAGGCGGGAGGACAGAGAGAGAGAGAGAGAGAGAGGGGGGAGAGAGAGAAAGAGAGAGAGAGAAACAGACAGACAGACAGACAGGCAGATAGAATATGTCGTGTTTTTATTGTAAATTGTCCATTCACTTGTTCATTCAGCTATCGCAACACTGAATAACCCTATAGCTGTACAGTTGTACAGTTTTTTTTCTCTGTTTGGTTCCACCAAAATTAAGTAATAGTATGACTCAGTGTGCGATATGATGACAATGAAGGCATACCTTTTCAAGAAAAGTCAAGAGTCTCGACTGTTTAAGAACGGATACATAAAAACGAATTCATTTCTCGAGTCTTGATGAAATAGGCGACATGGTTATTTTCCTCCATAAGTAAACGTTAATGATATGTTTTTCTTTAATTGAAGCGCGTGTCTAAAAATGTCCGTGACTTGTGTTGCTTGGGGTTTTTATATGGCCAACATACACATGCCATTTACATGTAACCAAGATTATTCCAGCAGAAGGCTGATAAAATACCAGCATAAAATATAAACTAGGAAACCTAGTTTAGGTAGGGCCTGAGGGCCTGGCCAGCTCAAGGGTTTATGTGCAGGCTTAAGGCTTGTGCCATGATCACCATACACATGGCACCTGTGACGTTAATCCAAGTGGAATTCGTTCCGAGTGCGGAGACGTCACCTTGAGATACTGAAACTGAATATGGCTTAACAACGACATACACTATTGTGTCTTGTTTTGTCGATTAAACAAATGGCATGGCTTGTTTTAACAGACGAAGCAGGGGATCCTGTCTTGGGGTTTTATTGTAGTGATTGTTGTTTAGGAATAAAGGATCATTATCACTGGACAATGTCGTTCATGGCGTGCCATAAAATCTGACAGCAGTGACCTGGTAGACTTCCTAAACTTACACAAAACCATATGTTCTGACAAATTCTTGCAGTGAAGTTTTGGGGATGGGAGATTTCTGGGATATTGACACCAGAATGACTGAAGATTGAACGACAAACGTGCCAGCCTTTATGCCCCAGACTGGAAATGAATTTGAGACATTAGATCTTGAGTCTATGTCTCAATAATTGAGCCAGCGAGCCACTTCTTATCTCATTTTACTGAATGAATAATCGTCCCTGTCTTGTTTTGTTGTTTGAATAAATGTGTATGACATTTGTTTTGTTCATGCAACAAGGGTTCTTCTCTTGTGTCGTATATACTGGTCTTGCCTTGTTTCAGAAATTGACTACATACTCCTGCCACTTCTTTCAAAATGACCGTGAAAAAACGTTATACTATGTTTCCTTATTAAAACCAACTGCTATACTTTTTTTTTTTTTTATTAACGAAGCACTGTTCTTTACCATGGTTTCTTTTGGATCAGTCAGTCGCATGGCACAATTTATGTCAGTGAATCATCTAGGCCCTTTTATGGAAATTGAAGCAGTTTACGATGTAGCGTTTGTCTAACATTGCGTTCTGATTTTAAAACCTATTGAAAAGCCAAAGCGTTGAACAAGGTCTGGGTGTAATGTTTTATACCTTCATCCTATCCTCCAGCTCCATGGAAATGAATGTATACTGAGTGACAAAGTAAAAGGGTTGGTCGCTTGAAAAGAAGAAAGTGACTGTTGTCACCACCATCTTTTTTTTTAAACTGATATTCACATACGTTGATATAAAGCAGTAATGACTGTTGAAAATCGTTTTCTTGTTTCTATCGTTGTCGTTGTTTTTTAAAATTATATTTCGTGTGTGTGTGTGTTGTGTGTGTGTGTGTGTGTGTGTGTGTGTGTGTGTGTTGTTGTGTGTTGTTGTTGTTCGTTGCTTGATTTAACGTCTTTTCACTATAAGTGATATTAGACGGGGAAAAATGGAGGATGAAATTAGCGGGGGGGGGGGGGGGGGGGGGGGGGGGGGGGAGATGGGAACAGAGTAAGGGACGTAAAAAAATTAAAAGGAATCGGTAAGGTCTTAAGAAAAAGGATATGGATGAACAGAGAAATGAAACTAGAACAACGCTAACATCATAATGTAAAAGAAAAATCGTCATAAAAACAAAACAAAACAAAAATAATCATAATTATAACAATAATCTTAAAATAACGCATTAACAGGACTGTGAACCAATGATTCTGAAATTTTAACTAACAAAACTTGATCCGATACTATTTCTTTAAAATGCGTTTCAAGATAGTTTCCTTGTGTAAACGTCTTTGGTAAAAAGGAACGAAGCTTTCTGCAGTAAAACAAACAGTGATACAATGTGAATTGTTCGCCGCAAATACATAAACGTTGTTACAATATTTTGTTTTCAAAGCGTCCAGTTGAATGCGAAAATATGTCATAACATTTAATCTCAAATGATATAACGAGGAATACTGCAATTTTTTTTACAGATATTTTGAACTGAAAGTTTGATTCTTTTTTGAGACACAAATTTTTCATTTAAATGTTCATGAAATCGAATATATGATGCTAATTCGAGCGAGTTGTAAGCTTCTTTTACCGAGGTGTTAACATGTAATTCTATGGAATTTTCAGAATGGAGGGCACCAGATTTAGCTGCTCTGTCAACTACGTTGTTGCCATGAAGACCAACATGAGAAGGCACCCAGCATAAAATTGATTTCCAAGCCATTTATCTTTAAACAATGTATTAGATGATTTGCCTCAATAATTAAGTCAGGTCTTGTGTCTGTATCAAAAGACTGTAAGGCATATAATACAGATTTTGAATCAACAAAGAGAACTACTTTGAATGACACAGGCCGAAGGCTTATTAAATAATGCAACGCTTGAACAACAGCGACCAATTCTGCTGTATAAATAGATACATTTGCCCCAATGAAAAAAGACATTTTAATGTTAAATTTTGGAACATAAAAGGCTGCTCCAGCGCTCTGATTTGCTAAGACTGACCCATCGGTAAAAATGTGGAGGTGGGTACGGTACTTTTCATCGATGTGTTCACAAGCTGTGGATAGCGTAATGTTGACATTATTATCTTTTTTAACGTTTGCATAATCGAGATCAAATGTGGCCTTTAGCATTTCCCATGTAGGGATAGGCGTTATTGTTGATTTCTCGGCTATTTCATCCATTGTTATGTTGGACTGTTTGATCAAGCCAGATATGTAAGTTGCGGCTGTAATTTGTGATGAAATGTTTTTTGCTCGTTTTGGAAAGTCAGTATCAGACCTGATCTTAATTTCTTTGCTCACAAAATTATCCGCTTGTGAAGTAGTTCTAATTACAAACTTTGCTGTAGCTAGCTCACGATGGTTCTTTAAAGGTAGAATTCCAGCAACTTTGTACGTTTCCAGAGTAGAAGCATGAGTTGGTACACCTAGTGCAAATTTTAAGACTTTTGCATCCAAGCTCTGAATCTTTTTTTAGTAAATATTTGGATACATTGAAGAAAACTTCTTGCCAGTAGGATAATTTAGACCTGACCAGCGGTGTTGACAGATGAATCAGTACATTTGTATCCATTCCCCAGGGTAATTTGCTTATTATCTTTAGAAAATTTAAGGTTTTTCGCGCTTTTGTTAAAATATAATCAAAATGGACATTCCAGCTTAATTTCGACGTGATGTAAACTCCCAGAAATTTTACGACCTGTTTGTAATTTAACACTTCACCAAGCAATTTGAAAGTAGGCAAGTTATTTGAGTTACCACCAGGATCAAACAGCATCATGTTAGTTTTTTTCTGCTGACAACGACAGACCATTTTCTAACATATGGTTTCCAAGATTATCAAGATCAATTTGTGTGTGTGTGTGTGTGTGTGTGTGTGTGTGTGTGTGTGTGTGTGTGTGTGTGTGTGTGTGTGTGTGTGTGTGTGTGTGTGTGTGATAATATACTGGTTACATCTCTGTATTTGATACGGTGTTGGTGATGCAGATTCTGTGCTTTGATATGTTTTTTTTATTATTAATATTATTATTATGTTCTTCGTTTTCATCGCTTCCCCATATTGACACACTCACAAGCAGACACACACAGTCACACACACACACACACACACACACACACACACACACACACACACACACACACACACACACACACACACACACACACACAAGTATTATTTCAGTTGTATAAAAGAAAGTGTTGTATATGCTAAATATGACTCAGCATTTAATGACACAATTTTACCCTATTGATCATGTAAAGACCGTGGATAAATACACAAGCAAAGAATTATGAATGGGCATCAACAAACGTCCAGTTCTACTCCTCATAATCTTGCTGACAGAGAAAGAAAGGCATATTGCGATGTCATGACATAACACAAGCGCCAATGCCCTCTACAATGTACTTGAAACAGTTTTATACATTTTTTTCCCTTTTATTTGTTATAGTTGTGTTGAGGACGTTTGCTAACATGCTACCATAAGTGTTTGCTCGATTATTTGTTTGACTAATTGATTTGTGTTTCTTCACGATTTGTGAGGTGACTATGTGGTTTCCAACAGTCTGTTTTGATTGTTTGTTTGTTTATTTGTTATTTGTTTGTTTGTTTGTTGTTTGTCTGTTTGTTGGTTTGTTGGTTTTTTGTCTGTTTTTTTTTTGTCTGTCTGTTTGTTTGTTTGTCTGGTATTTTATTGTTTCTTTTATTCTTTCTTTCTTTCTTTCTTTCTATGTGTCTTTTTTCTGTCTCCCTTTATTCATTCTTTGGTAATATTTTCTTTGATTCTTTCTTTTTTTTTCTTTCCTTCCTTCCTTCTTTCTTTTTTCTTTCTGTCTTTCTTTCTTATCTTTCTTTCTTTCTTATCTTTCTTTCTTTCTTTCCTTTTGTTTTTTCGTTATAAAACGTTGAACACAAATACTTTTGGACTGCAGGCTTACTTTTCTACTGATAAACACAGTGTGACAGCTTGTTTTCACACATTCAGCAGGTACACTATTTTGCAATTGTAGCAAATGGTACGTTTCGTGCTTTAAAAGTGTGACTCAACCTCCAGTTAAACGTTTTGAACACTGGAGTTTGCATGGGTAAAAATGAACTGCGCGAACAAAAATGTTTTGTTGTTGGGTAGTCGTCTTCACACTTCGACTCCCGCACACTATCCAGAAACATCCTGCATTGCCAGTCATGCGAGCAAAGCAAAATCTTAACTCTTTGATTCCCTCACCCTATCCACTAACTTCCTGCTGGAAGATGCTGGACAGGGTGAGGGAGTCAGATGGTTAATTTTTTGTGGTTGGTTGATAGGGTGCGGGAGTCAAAAGGGTTAAGCATGTCTGTACCCCCTCCCCACCCCACCCCCACCCCCGCCATGATTTTGCGGGACAAAAATGCAGCTATAAATGTGTACGTAATAACTATACGAGCGGAAGTGCGTCGATAGGAACTTCATTAGTGATAGAGTTTTAATAGTCCTTATTGTTGTTTTTGTTTATTGACAGGTGACTGCTAACATGCTGTCTTATCTCATTGATAGACTGACGGATGAACTGATTTTGGGGGGAGAGACAGTGCTACTAACAATACGTTAAATGACTAAAGTTTCCCCACAGATGTCGCATGTTTCAGTGTAAATGTGTTGTGTGTTTGGGCAGAAAGCGCAAACGTGTTTTCAGACTATATTGCCTACTTTACTACTGACAAAACAAAAAAGGTGCAATTTGTTTTTTTCAGATCATTTTATTGAGGATGACATTAAGCAGGTACACTATATTTCTAGTTATACGAAACAAAGTGTTTCGTATGTTTTGTACATTACATGTATATGTGACTACAGTTGTAGGTTTTGAATTTTGGGTCGTGTGTGAGGAGAAGATGAGTACACAAAAGGGGCTGTTTTGTTGTGGGGACAAGGATGGGTTGGCGTCTCAAACAGGCTCTATTGTTTGTTTGTTTTTTCTTTTCTTTTCTTTTTAAGTGAAGCTGCAGATATTGCAATGCATTATGATAATCATTGCATAAGCAAATGTGCACCTACAGAACGTTACCAACTGTTACATTTTCGATTGCCCTGTTTTTCTTATTGTTTTTGTTTTATTATATAGGCTATAGCTGATATGCTACATCTGTTTGTTTAATTGATTTATTAAGCGATTTTGAAAAAAAAAGTGTTTAATTATTACGCCACGATACGATAATTCATTGCGTTTTACCACAGCATTTTTTATTTGTGTGATAGTGTGTTTATTTGTTCGTAAAACGCTAGTCATGTTTTGAGACTGCAGTGTCCCCTCTATAACTCCGAACACACTGTGAAAACGAACATCTTTTCCAGCACCAGTCTGGAGGATGGTATTTAGTAGGTATACTGTTTTCACGTTGAAAGAAATAAAGTGCTCAATGCTATTCAACTTCAGTTATACGTTTTGAATTTTTCAGTCGTGCATGGTAGCAGATGACCGCTATGGACAAAAGCGTATTGCTGGGGATGGAGGTCAACGTGTAGTGGTGTTTCAAACAAGCCGCCTTTTTCCTGCATCAATTTGCTAGAAATAAAACTAATGCTATTGCAATGAGCAGAATCATCATACAAGCAAACATGCGCCTTCAGATACTTGTTTCAAGTTAGTTTCAATAACCCTTCTTTCTTGCGTTGTTTTATAATATGGGTAATTGATAATGTGGTACCTTATTTGTTTGATAAATTATTGATTTAGTGATTTTATTTTACTTTTGTTGAATTGTTATTCACAATATTCTTGTTCACTGTGGTTTCCCCACATCATTAATTTTGTGTGTATGTTCAGCAGGTATGCTTTATTTAAGTCGTTTGAAATACAGTGTATCGTGTTTTACGTGTGACATCGCCTTTAATGTTACGTTTGAACTTAGGATTGTGTATGGGCAGTTTATCAATGAACTAACAAAAAATATATCGTCAGGAGGTGATCCAGGGGAATTAACGGG
>CM060314.1:38516304-38521304 GCA_030674185.1 Monoplex corrugatus | reverse complement strand
TGTGGTCAGTCTGTGTCGTTCATTCTGTATGTGTGTGGTCAGTTGAGTCATTGGTCTACAATACAGATGGACAGTGTATCAAACTTGATTGTCTTCCTGTGTCTTTTGTTTGAGTCTGGATGGAGTGATTTCCAGTGTGTGTGTGTGTGTGTGTGTGTGTGTGTGGTGTGTGTGTGTGTGTGTGTGTGTGTGTGTGTGTGTGTGTGTGTGTGTGTGTGCGTGTGTTTGCGTGCGTGCCCAAATCACTGAGGTGCAATTTGTCTTGTCAGTCTAGTACACATGAATCTGTATTCATGCATACATACAAGGAAGAGTGCAACAAGACCACTGTCATGGAAGATAGCAGGGGACAAAAAAAATATAATGAAAAGAAATAGAAGTAAAAGAAATAGAAGTAAAAGAAATAGAAGTAAAAGAAATAGAAGTAAAAGAAATAGAAGTAAAAGAAATAGAAGTAAAAGCATACAGGATGAATGATGCTCCCAGGATTCACCGAAAAGGAGAGAGGATGATGAATCAATTGGCGCCAACACAATCACGGCTGAAATCCACAACGGACCAAGAGTATATCAGTGGAAATAATTATATTCTCCACCAAGCGCCGCATGCAGATCTCACCTGTCTCACCTGTCGGCGTCACCGGGAACAGTGTTGGCCGCTGCACATGATGTCCTCACAAGTTGCCTCCAGCACTCTCGATCTTGGCTAAGTCTGACCACCTCCTGGAGTTTCTTGCCACTGATGTTTGTGATGTTTCTAGCAAGTGATGCAGGTGGCCGTCCTCTGTTTCTCTTTCCTTCCACTTTACCCTGGAGGACAGTGGACATCAAGTCTGTTCTCTCATTACGGATTGCGTGTCCAACATATTTCAGTTTCCTCCGTTGTATGAGTACTAGAAGCATGCAGATACACAGTACGAAAAGATCTCTGCAAAAAAAAAACTCTGAAGAACGAACATCAGCGCAGTTCACCAGCAGATAAGACGTTGAAAACCAAGACCAGGAAGCAATCTACAGTGTCAAGGACATCTACGCTGATGGTTCAAAGGAAGAGTTTGTACAGGTTCTCGATGCCCAGCACTACAAATGAACTTGCCACCTGCAAGTGCAAAAACGAGGTAAAGACATCTTCCAAAAACCGAATGTGCTGATAGGAAGGAGCACGTTGGAGCACAACTTAGCCGCATTCGGAGTTACTGTACATGCAACAAGTAGAGATGCCTATAGAGTAAAACAATCAAAAGTGAAGACTTCTTCGTAGAAATCTGTCATTTACGCACTTGACTAAGGCCGCGTGCTGTAGCCGTTTCAGCCGAAGAATGGATAGTTTCCTACAGCAAGCGCGTTATAATCTCAGAAAGCTGCGGTTAAGAAACGCGCCGCGGCTTTTTACCCCAAGGCTGATTTTCTTTCATATCTGATCGAGTGAAACATGAGACGTTAAACTTCAACAAAGAGCTTGTTGGAAACAGTTTCTCTCTGAAATCTGACCTATCCTTTGGAAGGGGGTGGGGGTGGTGATCATGTTCTAACAGTTCAATGCTGCCACTTATATACCTCTGTCTCTGTCTTTCTCTGTCTCTCTCTCTCTACCCCCCCTCTCTCTGTCTGTCTGTCTCTCTGTCTCTGTCTCTGTCTGTCTGTCTGTCTCTCTCTCTCTCTCTGTGCCTCTCTTTGTCTCTGTCTCTGTAAGTCTACCGTCTGTCTGTCTGTCTGTCTTTCTCTGTCTCTGTCTCTCTTTCTCCTCACCTCTCTCTCTCTCTCTGTGCCACTGTCCCTCTCTTACACACACACAACCACACACACTCTCTCTCTCTCTCTCTCTCTCTCTCTGTGCCACTGTCCCTCTCTTACACACACACAACCACACACACTCCTCTCTCTCTCTCCCTCTCTCTCTCTCTGTGCCACTGTCCCTCTCTTACACACACACAACCACACACACTCCTCTCTCTCTCTCTCTCTCTCTCTCTCTCCCTCTCTCTCCTCTCTGTCACACACACATACATGTACACACAACCACACACACTCTCCTCTCTCTCTCTCTGTTTCCCCCCCCCCCTCTGTCTCCCTCTGTCTCACCCACCCTCTCTCTCTATCTCTTATTCTCTCATATTCTATGTCTGTCTGTCTGTCTCTCCCACTCTCTCTCTCTCTCCCCTCTCTCTCTCTCTCTCCCTCTGATTACTTCCTTGCTTGTAATCTCTGAGTCCCCACATCTCTTGTGCCTGTAATTCACTAACATAAGTGCGTATATGCATGTATCAACTTAAATCATATCGTCTCTGCGATCTTCCACGTCTTCTTGCATGCGATAGTGTGCAGTTGAAACGAAAAGAGAAATTCCAAATCTCTCTCTCTGTCTCTCTTTCTCTCTGTCTCTGTCTGTCTGTGTATATATATATATATGTGTGTGTGTATGTATGTATGTACGTATATATATATATTTATACATATATATGTATATATACACACATATATATATATATATATGTGTATGTAAATATATATATATATATATATATATATATATATCATTATCATCATCATCATCATGTGCCTTACCGCATGGCGTTGATGATCATGGACTTCCATCTGTCTCTATCTCTTGTTGTCTCAAGCATCTCTTCCACCCTCTTTGTCCTCAGCCACTCTGCAAGTCCGTCTAGTATCTTCTCCATGGGTCTTCCTGGTGCTCTTTTCCCCTCCAGCCTCCCGTCATGACCAGGTGCTCCAATTCCCCCTCCTAAAAGTGGCCTACAAATATTGCCTGTCTTTTCCTAATCTTCCTTATGAATTATCTTCTTGTGTCTGCCTCCATCAAGACTGTCTCGCCTGCTCTCCCCGCTGTCAAGGGAACTCCCAACATTCCTCTTAGAAACCAAATTTCGGCTGCCTCAATCCCGTTCTGGCTTTGCTTGTTGACCGTCCACGCCTCACAACCGTATAACATTAATGGTTCTGTACAACATTCAAGAACTCTCTTCCTGATGTTAATTGATAGGCATTTGTTGGTAAGAACACTTTACATTTTCTTGAATGCTGTCTTGGCGTGGCAAATCTGCTGGCCACCCCCGATGTGCATCCGCCGTCTGGTGAAACGATCTTTCCCAGGTATTTAAACTTATCAAGCTGTCTCAAGTTTGTGCCATTTGATGTCATTTTGCATGAGGGGATTTCATGTTTTTACTGATCACCATGACTTCAGTCTTCCTGCTGTTTAGTTCCAACCCTTTACCTTTGCTTTCTATTTCTAGTATATTCACAAGGCTTTGTAGGTCCCTTTTATTTTCTGCAACCAGGGCGGGGTCATCTGCGCATCGAATGTTGTTTCTCATTTTTCCTTCAACCTTAAATCCAGGGTCTTCGTCTAGGTTTCTCATGATGTTTTCGCTGTAAAGTGAAAACAGATCTGGTGACAAAACACAATCCTGTCTGACTCCTCTTGTGATGTTTTGGAAAGAGCTTATATCGTTTTCTATTATCATTGCGGCTGTTTGCTCCCAATACATATTTCTGATTATTCGTAGATCTTTTCCATCAATATTGCGGTTGAGTCTTTCTAGTTGGTTGATCAATACTTCGTGTCTTACCCGATCGAATGCCCTGGTACAATCAACAAAGCACAAATATAAATCCTTATTCATCTTGACTGACCTCTCTATGATAGTTCTTATGATGTATATGGCATGAATAATTCCTTTCCCTTCTACAAATCCACACTGTTCATCTGCTATTTCTCTTTTGATTCTGTTCCTTGTCCTCATCATGATTATTCTTAATAGGATTTTTGTTATATGACTCATCAAACTGATTGTGCGATCTAGTTCACATTCTATAGCCCCTGTCTTCTTTGGAAGAGCAATGAAAAATTGAATTTGAAATGTCTTTGGGGATTTTTCCAGTGTCGTAAATTTCATTTAGGAGGACTGTTATTTTTTCAATACTAAATTCCTCCAGGGCTTAAATCATCTCTGTAGTAATGTTGTCTGGTCCTGGGGCTTTTCCAGGTTTCATCTTTTTCAGCGCTGCTCTAACTTCATCTTTCATTATGGGTGGTCTTTCAAAGTTCTTTCTTATAATGTGTTCTTCGTTTCTGTCATCTTCAAAAAGGTCTTTAATGTACTCTCCCCATTTGTCTAACATTTTGTCTTTTTTGCATGATAAGCGTACCATCTTTCGATTTTAAGCAACCAGTTGATGTGTCTGTCTTTTTCCTGTGGACAATTTCTTCAATTCATCTGTACATACCATGAGGATCCGTTTTGTGTCGGTCTCCTATTTCTTTGCATTTTGTTTTTAGCCAAGCTTCCTTAGCTTCATTGCACCTATTCCTGATTTCTTTATTTATCTTCCTGTATATTTCCTCCTTTCTCTTTGCCTTCCTCCGTTCCTCCATCTAGCCTAAAATTTCGTTTGTCATCCAGTTCTTTTTTCCTTTTTTTTTTATCTACTTCAGGGATTTCTTCACAAGCTTCATTTATCGAATTTCTCAACTTTGTCCGTTGTTCCTCACTGTCACTAACATCTTCCAGAGTACTGAATTTGTTTTGAACATGTACGTTAATGTTTTTACGTATCACTTCATCTGTTCTCAAGAGTCCTAGATTTAGTTTGATGTTGCTTTTGGTCTGTTTCCTTTTCCTTAATTTCAGCCTACTTTTTCCCACTACAGGATTGTGGTCACTGTTGCAGTATACGCCTGGTGGTGTTTTTGCTGACAGTAAAGAATTTCTGAATCTTTTATTAATCAGGATGTAGCAATCTGGTTTTTGGTATTATCTCCTGGGCTCATCCAAGTCCATTTTCTTCTGTTAAGCTGCTCAAATCAGGTGTTTCCTACTATGAGCTCATTCATCTGAACCCATTCCACAAGTTTTCCTCCACTTTCATTTTGTGTACCAAGGCCATGAGGTCCATCTAAATCCTCCACCTTATCCTGTCCCACTTAAGCATTAAAATTTCCCATTATTACCGTAACTTCTTGTGATTTACATTGGG
>CM060314.1:38498804-38506304 GCA_030674185.1 Monoplex corrugatus | reverse complement strand
TTCGCTTGTGATTGTCCACGCCTCACATCCGTACAATTATTGGTTCTATATAACATTCAAGAACTCTCTCCTGATGTTAATTGATAGTGCATTGTTGGTAAGAATGTTGTCATCTACTTGAATGCCGTTCGGCTTGGCCATTCTGCCGGTTATTCTGATGTGCACGCCGTCTATGAAATGATCTTCTCAGTATTCATTTATCAACCTGTGTCAAGTTGCCATTAGCCCCCATTTGCATGAGGGATATATATATATATATATATAATATATATATAGATATATAGATATAAAATATGTATATATAATATATATTATACACAGACAGAGAGAGACAGAGACAGAGACAAGACAACAACGAGAGAGAGAGAGAAAGAGAGAGAGAGAGAGGGGAGAGATGGGAGAAAAAAAAAAAAAAAAAAAGAAGAGAGAGAGAGAGAGAGAGAGAGAGAGAGAGAGAGAGAGAGAGAGAGAGAGAGAGAGAGTCGTCATGAGTCTACTGTTAGAGTGAAACAATCTGCCAGCAGGATAATATGAAACAAACAATTTTACTGGTATGTAAGATCTGAATGTGTGAGACAGACAACCAGAACAGAATGATGATGATGACGATGATAATGATGATGGTCATGATGATGATGATGATGGAATCTCTCGTTGATCCGACAAATGTGTAGGCAGACTGGTCTTTCATCGTCTGTTTTGAATCTTCGTGTGGGATACAAGATACATGTTCTTCTGCGGTCTCTGCATGGAAGGAAGTCTCACAGCCTTGTGTTCTGCTTGCAACGGTCCTACCCGTTAAACGGCAGTTTTTCCACGTTGTTCAAATGCGAACGTGCCCTGTTTGCACTGTTTGTTGCCAGCCCATTCTGTAGCAGGCAATATCTGTAAGCTGGCAGTGTCGATGCTACAGCTGAAAAAGGCTGGTTTTGTTGCAGTATCTGTATATCGGCTTTAGTAGTCTTACTTGGTGTAAACCGCCTTGCTTCAGTCCTCTGTACAATAGCATAGTTGGAAAGTGTTGTCTATATGCGGCCTGTCAAACGAAGCTGGAATTGGATGAATAAAAACTCTATATATGGCAAACCACACTCTGTCAGAATGTAAATACCAGCGCTTATGGCTCTTATGCAAGCTTATGATCTATGCTATGATCACTTTTGATCTTCCACATCACATGACGTCAGTGCACATGAAATTCATTTAGAGCATGACGTTGTTGTCTTGACATACTGAAACTGAAAGTGAAATTGAAGGTTGGCTAATCGATCTTGTCATGTGATGTTACAAATTTTGTGGAGATATCCCTGGTGAAACCGTTTCGGCCTTTGAATATGCCTCAGTAAGTATTCGACGTCTCTTAACAGTACAATGTGGTGCCCAAAACCACAGTTTTGCACACAACAATCTCTGCTGCAAATCGGCAATGTTCCTGCAGCTGTGTATTGGTCAGCCTTCCAATGATATCGTGCGAGAGTACAGCTAGTGAATAGTCATTTTTTTTAAAAAGAACTTCCCACCCAAAGGGTTTTAGCATTTTGGCAAAGGCTTAGAATCTCAGTAGGTAGAATAGTTCTCCATTTAAGCAGTTCTTGATTTAAACACTCCAGTCACAAGTCCTGACTCCACCAATCACTATTGTCACAAAGGGGATGGAGAACAGTGTGGGCACAAGAACACAACGTACAACAGAGATGTCCTCCGATAATTATAGATGTTTTGTCGCACTTTCTGTTGTAAATATGGATGATTTAAAGTCTTGAAGAATTTTTTCTTTCCGCCATATAGAATCTATCTATCTATCTATCTATCTATCTATCTATTTTATCTATAAAATTATATCTATCTATCTATATATCTATCTATCTATGCATCCATCTATCATCTATCTATCTATCTATCTATCTATCTATCTATCTATCTATGCATCCATCTATCATCTATCTATCTATCTATCTATCTATGCATCCATCTATCATCTATCTATCTATCTATCAATCAATCTATCAATCTATCAATCTATCTATCTATCTACCTCTCTCTCTTTCTCTTCATCTTTCTATGTTTCTCTACCTATCTATATCGATATATAGAGCTATATCTATTTCTCTGTGTACTTCTATATTTATACACCACACAATATACCTACACACACACACACACACACACACACACACACACATATATGTATATATATGTATATATATATATATATGTGTGTGTGTGTGTGTGTGTTGTGTGTGTGTGTATGTGTGTGTGTGTGTATGTGTGTGTGTGTGTGTGTGTATGTGTATATATAAACATATGTATATGCATATATATATATGTACATATATATAATATATATATATTTACATATACAATAATTATATACATACATACATAATATTATAATAATATATTTTATATATATATATATATATAATATATATACGTATATTCATATTTATATGAAGAACCAGAACAGGTTCATTATCAACAGAATTAAAACAAGGACATTTTCCAAAGCTGTCCTTGGCAGTGTTCATGATCTTCTCATGATTTCTTTAAAATCAGGTTGAAAATCAACAAGGGAATAAAACGCAGCCGTCTTTAATCCAATCTTGACAAAATCAAAGATCCTGGCATCGCTGAACAATTCCGAGCGACTTCAGAAAGAACATTTACCTAACTTTTGTTTGCATAAAGACGTCAATGCTTTTAAAACGGTTTCAACCAAACGATGGCTAAAACTGCAACAGGTCTCTTAGGGATAAGCCAAAAGAAATACGAGCCATGGATCACCAGCAATATCTTGCAGACGTGTGACATGAGAAGGAGCTTAAAGCAGCAAAAGAAAAGTGAGAAAGAGATAGAAAAACACTGTGCTATAAAGAAGAGGATTCGCCAAGAAATGAAAAACGCAAAGGAAAGCTTGATAGAATAACGACGAGAGCACAGTGAGGAAAACCTTGACAATTACGACGCAAAGAAAGACTTTAAGATTGTAAAAGACTTGACCAAACAAAAACAAATTAGAGCCGGCACCATTGAGAATAGATACAGCAATTGTCTCACACAATAGAAAGATATAGAAAAGTGGACTGTATGGCAATGAATGGTACAACAAAGAGAGCAAAGGGGATTCACGCATGCCAACAGTACAAGATTCATCAAACATAAAATCCAAACCAAAATGACCACCCGTTTTCAAGCAAATAGTACACAGAAAAAGTCACCCAGAAAAAAAAGAAGAATCAAAACGTGTGTATCATATATCAAAACAAGACAGGCACAAATGTCCGTCCAACTGGCCTTTGTCAAGCGTACTCCAAAGGCAATAAAATTAACTATACAAAATGTAGGATGAAAAAAGTAAGACTTCATTGGTGTTTTGATGAGCGGGAGAAAATGAAGATGAGTTTCCAATACCTCATGAAGAAACTGTAGCAGCAGTGAAGTCGCTGAAATATGCTCAGCTCTTGAAACATGGCAAACATTGACTGATACATTAAATGCTATCTGCATCAAAATCTGGCACATTGGCAAGTGGCCGACCACATGGATATAATCCCTAATCGTCAACTTTCCCAAGAAAGTATTCTCCAACAGTGACACAACTGCCGAACCGTCAGTCTAACCATTCATGGCAGCAACGTAATGCTCAAAATCCAAACAGACTCCAACCGTAAGCAGAGATCATTATTGCTGAAGAACAAGCTTGATTCCGTTATGGCAAAAATTACAATCGACCACACCTTCCATTTTATCACTCCGTGCAAAAAACACCTCCAACACCAGAGCAGGTTCTACCAAGTCTTCATAGATTTCAAGAGGGCGTTTGACAGAGTCTGGAAAGAGGCTAAATGAGTCAGAATAAAGATGTTTAGCAATAACATCCCGCAAGTATATTCCAAAGCAGTCAGCGTGGTACTTACACGTGGTGCTATTGGGGAGTGGTTGCAGATTTCGGTTAGGATTTATCAGGGCTTTCTTCTGTCTCATTCGCTCTGTAACAAATTCTTGGAACGCAGAATGGCTGATGCACTTGAAGGTTATGTCAACACAGTCAGCATTTGTGGAAAAACCAGCAAAACTTTTGCTTTGCCGATGACATTGCTGGCCTGGTAGACAGTGATCAAGGACTCAACATGCTTCTGAAAAAAAAACAACAACAATACAATAAAAAGTCAACGACAACAAAAATACAGGACAAGTTGTGGCATGGAAAGCAGAGCCGTAAAGACCAGAGTGGTGGCCAGAAGAAATAATACCATCACTTCTGATATAATGTCTATGGACTGAAGCTATGAACTGATTGAAGAGATTAGCACTAGCTTCACCAGCGTGAAAAGAGTTCAGTCATCAGGAAACATGTCACATGTTATATCAAGAGATTCGATACATTACGATAGATCACTGATCAAATGTTAAATGTTGAAGAGAAAAAGGTCTAGTATACATCGTATTGGAACATCCATTTTGACAATACCTTTTATTTATTGTTTTTTGTTTTCTTTTTTAAGTAATAGTTGAAGAAATTTAATAGTTTTTGGATTCAATTGATATATATATATATATATATATATATATATATATATATTATATATGTATACACACACACACACACACACACACCACACACACACACACACACACACACACACACACACACACACACACACACTTGTGAAGAAGCACTTTATGGTCAACAAGAAAAAATGTTTTAAGATAAAGAATTTTACGCCAGTAAGGTTTCAGTTGTAACATATAGAAATCACACAATAAACGCGAGTGGCGTCGGGAAAGAGTTTATGACGAAATCTTGTTTGGTTCGACAACAATAAATCATGCTGGATTAGATATTGTAATAGAAGATATTAAAAGAGTTTCTAATGCAGTGGAAAGAGACGATATCATAGATAGCGGTCTGTAATCGGTAACACTTTTTACTTTAATGAAAGGAATGGTTGAAACTGGCTTTAGCACTGAAGAAAAACAATGTTAAATGCTGCTCAGGTTGTTGATATCAGTAGAACTGCATTCTTGATAAATTTGTTTCTGAAACTAGATAACTTGATACACTTCATATACTGTCGTTTCAGGAATGTGAAATGCATTTTAGGGACTATTTTTGTCAGAACAACAATGAAGTAAACCTCTCAGAGCATTCATGTTGACTTGTATTGTTTTGCGTCATGTATCCTGGGGTTCCTCTTATGGCTAAGAAATGATCATTGAGTTGATTCTTTCCCTGAATTCCTTTCCAGAATGTAGATGTCCAGGAAATGACACATTCGTTAAATTATTCATAAGTAGATATATGTTCAAAAAGTCACTATTTTGCGTTGCTATAGTTTTATCTAAACAGTTTTATGCTACTTGGGTGTTTAAATGCAGGGTAGTTTGTGTCCTATTTACCCCCACCCCCCAAATATATCTCTTAATTTGATGGTTGTAAGGATGTGAATATGGAAAGAGAGAGAGAGATAGAAGAAGAGAGAGAGAGAGAGGACAGAGACAGAGAGAAACAGAGACAGACAGACAAACAGATGAGCAGACATACAGACGGAAAGGCAGAACAGAGACAGAGATAGAGACACACATAGAGACATATGCAAGAGAGACAGACAGAGACAATTAGACAAAGAGAGACGGGAAAAAATACAATACACACAACACACACACACACACACACACACACACACACACACACACACACACACACACACACACATATATATATATATATATATATATATATATATATATATATGAGAGAGAGAGAGACAGAGACAGACAGACAGACGGACGGACGGACAGACAGACAGACAGACAGACAGAAGACAGACAGGCGGACAGAGAGAGAGACAGAGACGGGCAGACAGAGGCAGAGAGAAGGCGAAAGGGAGAGGATTGTGAATTACGTGTTCATCTAATACCACACACGTTTGTCGTAAAAAGCAAATGATATTAACTGTTACATGCACAATCTAGCAGAAATCGATATCACCATCACAAGACAAGCAAGGAAAGTGCACACTACAGTGTCGTCTTACCAGTCTTATCAGCCACTAACGATGCAGGCGTCGCTGTGCTCATGTCACATGGCAGCCGCTGTCACCTGCAATTTTGTCACGCACACGGGCTTTTAATTACCTACCAGAAATAATGGAACACGAACAGTTTTGCAGGGACATTAATGATTTCTGTAGCTGGGAGTGGAAATGGGTGGGGACACAATGGTGTTTAATTTATACTGAGGAAATTTCGTCTCTTGCTTTATATTAATTCAGTTTGCCTTGCTTTTCTTTATTTTTTGTTCAGAAAACGTCGTGTTATCCTACTTGTTCATAAGGGTATTTGGTTTCAGGAACTTAAGAGGAATTGGCGTGTTGAATATAATTACAGATATTATTTCATTTTGTTTTGTAAATACAGAAGAATGTTTTAAAAAGTATTACGTAAAACTGGTTGTTTCCTCTTTGCTAAGATGGTGTTACTGTTTTGGGAGGTTCTTTTCTTTTTCCATGTACACCACACACACACACACACACACAACACACACACACACACACACACACACACACAGAGAGAGAGAGAGAGAGAGAGAGAGAGAGAGAGAGAGAGACAGACAGACAGACAGAGACAGAGACAGAGACAGAGAGACAGAGACAGAAAGACAGAGAGACATGCATACATACATTAATACATCCATACATACATTCAGACAGACAGACATACATACAGACATATAGACATAGATACGTACAGGCAGACATAAATACATAAAGACATAAATGATACACAGACCGATCGATCAATAGAAAAAGATTGATCGATAGATAGATAGAGAGATAGATATATAAGTAGATAGAGAGACTGATGGATGGATAGATAGATATATAGATAGATAGATAGATAGATAGATAGATAGACAGATAGACAGATAGATATATAGAGAGAGATAGATACCATTGTTTTGTTTTAATGTGTCACATGGCATACTGTTGATAGATGTTATCTTATTTGAGTGTCTCTCATTTCAAACTGCATTGATTAATGTTATCTCGTTTTAATCTCTCCCTATGTTGATACATGTTACTTGTATCTTGTTTGATCATATTCTTATTGTTGAAAGCCCAGCCGACTGCACACAAAGCTATATCAGTGCTACAATTATTTCAAAACAAATAGATTGGGAGAAAAAGGAACAGAAAATCAGTGCGCAGATCAGTGCATTTGTGCACGTAATCTAAGGACATGCCCCTGGCGTTGATACTCATCTAATTTATCACCAGGAGGTTTAACATATCAAACCTGAATATAAATATGTAAACATATCTTAGTACACTAAAACATACATACATGCATATATATATATATATATATATATATATATATTGTGTGTGTGTGTGTGCATTCATATATACGTATATATATATATATATACATATATATATATATATATGCATATATATATATATATATATACATATATATATATATATATATGCATAT
>CM060314.1:38458804-38496304 GCA_030674185.1 Monoplex corrugatus | reverse complement strand
GACCTGAGAAATCAACCTATCTCTCAATGTTTTATACCAAAGCAGCCGGGCAATGCTCTGCTCCTCACGACTTTCAACTGACGTGGGAAGGCACACGAGGCCGACTCGTTTTTCGTCCCCTTCTGAAGGACTAGACATTCAGTTCGATTTTCCAGTCAAACAGAGGAGAACCCTGGAACCTCGAATTTAGTTATTGGCAAGGTGAACGTGTGAACCATTCTGCCACTCTATCTCTCAGTAACTGTCCAGAGGTTATGTTTATATTCATATTCATATTCATAATCCATATTCATATTCATATTTATATTCATATTCATATTCATATTCATATTCAAATCAATAGTTGTATATATATTTATTTCTCTTGTCACAGTGAAATCAGGACTACTCTCTCAGTGCAGTGCCACCCATTGTTTGACTATTTTTACCAAGACACCAGAAAGGCAAGAAGGCTGATCAGCTTCCAACGGGAGGGACCTGGGAAATCAACCTATCTCTGCAATACTTTGTAGGGCCTACCATGGCAACCGGGAAATGCTTTGCCCTTCACGATTTCATCCACCGGGGTGAATTTTAGCGTGCGCAGGCCAGAGGGTACACGGGTCCGACTCCTTTTTCGCCCCCTTCCGAAGGACTAAAATGCGTATAGTTACTTCGCCCACATCAAAGAAAATATATTTCATATATATATATATATATATATATATATATATATATATATATATATATATATATATATAGATATATATATAAATATATGCAACATGCTACAATTATTAGAAGTATTGTATTGTGAAGCAATGGTATGATTGTGAAGTAATGGACCCACATAAACGTGTGTCCCACCTAAAAGTCGGACCAACGACCCTTGCGTCACCAACATGGCTCTGTAACCTACTGAGCTACCATCATCGTCATCATCATGGCGTTGGCGATCATGGCCCTCCATATGTATCTATCACTTGTTGCTACAAGCACATTCTCCACCCTCTCTGTCTTCAGTCAGTCTGCAAGTCCGTCCAATTTTTTTCCCTAGGTCTACCTGATGATATTTTTCCCTCCAACTTTCCTGTTGTGACCAAGTATTCCAATTCCCCTTTCCTCATAAAATGGCCCATAAATGTTGCCTGTCTTTTCCTAATCTTCCATATCAATGATCTTCTTGTGTCTACCTCCATCAAGATTGTCTCGTTTGTTTTCTTTGCTGTCCATGGAACTCTCAACATTCTTCTAAGAAACCACATCACGGCTGCCTCAATCTTGTTCTGGCTTTGATTGTTGACTGTCCACACCTCACAACCGTATACCATTATCGGTTCAATATACTGTTCAAGAACTCTCTTCCTGGTGTTAATTAATGGGCATTTGGGAACCAAAAGAACAAGAAAAAGAAAACCAACGTAAGCGCGTATTCAACAAAATAAGACAAGACAAGCGCAAATTTTCGGTCAACCGGCCTTTGTCAAGCGCGAACGCTTGGTCACAAACAGACCACAAACACCAAACAATGGATAATAAAAAGAGGACTAAAAACTTCCCTGCCGCCTCGCCCAGTGGATAAAAAGGGACCAAATGGTATCTGTTGGCAGATGGTTTCAAAGGGACAAATTTGAAGCCCTTTGAAAGGGCTGACATTTCCGCCTCAGAGAGTGGCAAGTCTGAAGGAATACGTTGTACCAGGATGTGACGTGCAGAGCTAGAGGGGGGTGGAGAGGGGAAAGTACTTAGAGGTGCAGGATTGCAGGAAAGGTTGTCTTGAAAGGAAGTTGAAAGCTGACCAGGGGGAGCAGAAGAGGTGGATATGGAAGTAGTATGTGTGTCGGAAGCAGAGGGAGAGGGAACTGGACTTGTGTTGTTGATCAGGGCTGGGTTGCTGACAGGTGCCAGGAACGGTGCAGAAGGGTTCACAGTCTTGTTCAAGCTAATTAATTTTTTTATCTTTTATGGTTCGCATGTGCTTGTGTAGTGACGCATTGAAATTGATGGCTGTAGTTTTGATAAAGAGACTGAGAGTTGGGTTTAGTGTTCTGCTAATTTCCGAACTGAAGTATTTGTCAGCGATGGACAATTTACGTTCTACTGTAAATGTTCTATGTAGGTTTTCATGATTTGTCTGCTTGCTTTTAGAAGGATATTCTTAGTGGCCTGCAAAAGTTTTTTATTATTACTGTCAGAAGGAGTGTGTTTGAGTTGAAACCCTATTGGGATGATGTTTCTGCGTAAGCAACAACGTAGAAAGTATAGATGACTGTTTGTTTTTGTTTTGGTGAAACAGATCTTTGAGTAGGCTACAGCGAGTGAAAAAAGCGGAGGAGGACGAAGTTGGAAACTAGAGAGAAGACGGAAATGTAGATTGGATGCAAAATGTGACATTCTGTAAAAAAACTATAAGATAAAAGCAAGACGATAAAAAGACGATAAAACAAATTTAAAATGTTGTAAATAAAAACAAGATGTAATACGAAGACGCTTATACTGACAAAAAGCAGTCTTGGGGTAACACGAGATCCAAAACAAGTGCGACTGCCCGCGCCCAAGCAAACAGGAACCAGAAGAACAAGAAAAAGAAAACCAAAGCAGGCGCGTATTCAACAAAACAAGACAAGACAAGCGCAAATTTTCGGCCAACCGGCCTTTGTCAAGCGCGAACGCTTGGTCACAAACAAACCACAAACACCAAACAATGGATAATAAAAAGAGGACTAAAAACTTCCCTGCGGCCTCGTCCAGTGGATAAAAAGGGACCAAATAACAGACCACAAACATCAAACAATGGATAATAAAAAGAGGACTAAAAACTTCCCTGCCGCCTCGTCCAGTGGATAAAAAGGGACCTGACCAGTTGTGACAATGGGAGCACTCAGGTTTGTGTGGCTAACACGGGAACTGGAATTATAACTTCTGCATAGTCAGCATTGTCCTCTAACCAACTGAGTCAGTGGGAAACACACAAATCGATCAATCACACAATCAACCATGTCAATCAAACAATCAGTCAATCAATCAGCCCGACAATGAATCAGTCACTCACTCACTCTTTCACTCACTCACTCACTCACTCACTCACTCACTCTCTCACTCACTCACTCACTCGTTCACTCACTTACTCACTCACTCACTCATTCACTCACTCATTCACTCACTCACACACTCACTCACTCAAACAATAAATAAATGAATGAATGAATGAATCAATCAATCAATCAATCAATCAATCAATCAGTCAAACATTCAATCAATCAATCGATCGATCGACCAATCGATTAATTAGTCAATAAATAAATCAATCAATAATGACGCATATGAGAGTCAAACCCGAGACCTCTGTGTTATTAGCATGGCACTTTAACTAAATGAGGGAACAGGACCGACAGGGAAACAATGACATCACGACAAATCTGCAGCACTATCAGCGTAGTTAAGGAATCTACAACACTGCCAGTGTAGCCAAGGATTCTGCTGCAGCACTGACAGTGTAGCCAGAATTATGTTACAGCACTGCCAGTGTAACCAAGAAATATGCTACTGCACTGCCAGTGTAGCCAATGATTCTGCTACAGCATTGCTAGTGTAGCCAATGATTCTGCTACAACACTACCAGTGTACTAAATGATTCTGCTACAACACTGCCAGTGTAGTCAAGGAATCTGTTACACACTGCCAGTGTAACCAAGGAACCTGTTACAGCACTGCCAGTGTAGTCAAGGAACCTGCTACAGTATTGCCAGTGTAGTCAAGGAACCTGCTACAGTACTGCCAGTGTAACCAAGGAATCTGTTACACACTGCCAGTGTAGTCAAGGAACCTGCTACAGTACTGCCAGTGTAACCAAGGAATCTGCTACAGCACTGTCAGTATAGCGAAGGACTCCGTTACAGCACGTGCACTGTCAGTATAGCCAAGGAACCTGCTACAGCACTGCCAGTGTAACCACGGATTCTGCTGCAGTGCTAGAAGCATAGGAAAGGAATCTTTTGCAACTCTACTAGCGTAGACAAGGATTATGCCACAGCACCACCAGCGTACGCAAGGATTATACTGCAGCAATGCGATCGTAGGCACAGAACTGTTGCAGGTTTACCAGCGTAGGCAAGCAATCTGCTGCAGCACTATCAGCGTAGGCAATGAATCTGTTGCAGCAATGCCAGCGTAGGTAAGGCATCATTTTTGATGTAGGTAAGGATTCTGCATCACTGTTAACATAGGCAAGGATTCTGCAGCGCTGTTAACATAGGCAAAGATTCTGCATCACTGCTAACGTCAGCAAGAAATCTGCAGCACACTCAACATAGGCAAAGAATCTGCAGCACTATTAATGTAGACGAGGAAAGAAGCCATAATTGCGATGCAGACCATCCAGAAAAAGAAAGAAGTCTGGAAGCAGGATTAGTCCCCAAAAGCCATATAAGAACAAACGACGGAGCAGAAGTCTTCAGAGGGAGGTCATGTTACCGGAGAAAATGGTGGCGGAGAGTTCTGATGCTAGGCGCTTAACTCACGTTGATGTGTGTAGAGTTGCGAGGGTGGTAGATGCTACGGTGGTGTTGGTTTCTATGTCGATCATTGATCTACTTCCTGTTGACAGGAAAGATGTCAGACACAGCTGTGGTGACTGTGTGTTTTAGCAATGGCTTTGTTGTCTGTGTTGTGAAATGATGAATGCTAACGGTGAACACTTTTTAATTTCGTCGCCCTGTCCAACAGATTTCTCCAAGAAGCTGGGAAGATGAACTGGTAACGTTAGGAAGCTGGTGGATAAGATACAAAGAGAGAGAGAGAGAGAGAGAGGAGAGAGAGAGAGAGAGAGAGAGAGAGAGAGAGAGAGAGAGAGAGAGAGAGAGAGAGGAGATTTTGCATGTTACAATTCGCTTTAAAAAGTGCGCTTCGGTGACGTCACATCGCTTTTTAGAGTGTCAGGTGATCTATTATAGGCTTTAAAAATATTTATTCATGTACTTATTTGTTTATTGAGAGATTTGGAAGTGGGCGTGTTAGATACACGACAAAACAGTAGATTATGGGTTTTGTATGGTCTTTTTCTTGATCCTGCCTATTTTTGTCTTTTTTTGTCTTCAGTTTTGTCTTTGATGGCTTTTGTCTTTGTTGTTCTTGTTTTGTACTTTCTTTCTATTTTCCTTTTGTTTGACGTGATTTTCTTGGAGTCTTTCCTCGCTATCTTGTCTCAGTGAAATATGAGACGCCTGGCAGATGAAACTTTTATGTTCTGTGGTATTGATCTTCTTCTTCTTCTTCTTCTTCTGCTTCTTCTGCTTCTTCTTCTGCTTCTTCTTCTTCTTCTTCTTCTTCTTTTTCTTCTTCTTCTTCTTCTTCTGCTTCTTCTTCTGCTTCTTCTTCTGCTTCTGCTTCTGCTTCTTCTTCTGCTTCTTCTTCTGCTTCTTCTTTTTCTGTTTCTTCTTCTCTTCTCTTCTGCTTCTGCTTCTGCTTCTTCTTCTTCTTCTTCTTCTTCTTTTTCTTCTTCTTCTTTCTTTCTTCTTCTTCTTCTTCTTCTTTCTTCTTCTTCTTCTTCTTCTTCTTCTTCTTCTTCTTCTTCTTCTTCTTCTTCTTCTTCTTCTTCTTCTTCTTCTTCTTCTTCTTCTTCTTCTTCTTCTTCTTCTTCTTCTTCTTCTTTCTTCTTCTTCTTCTCTCTCTTTTCTTCTTCTTTTTCTTCTTCTCTTCTCTTCTTCTTCTTCTCTCCTCCTCTTTCTTCTTCTCTATTTGTTTTCTTCTCCTTCTACTTCTTCTTCTCTTCTCTTCTTCTGTCTTCTTCTTTCTCTCTCCTCTCTTCTTTCTTTCTCTTCTTCTCTCTCTTCTCTCTCTCTCTCTCTCTCTCTCCTCTGTCCTTCTCTCTCTTTCTCTCTCCTCTTTTCTCTTCCTTTCTCTCTGCCATTTCCTCTTTGTCCCTCGATTGGTTTTAGCAGTATATAGCATACGTGCATGTAGATTTGTTTCCAGTTCGTAGATGCAATCTTATTAAGTTTGATTTAACGTTTGTGAAATGAATTCAACATGTAGCAATCGCAGTATGAAGCATTCTATTCGTTATATGATCCATAATCAACTGCAAACATAATGATATGATAACATCAACAGCCAGTATGTTATAACGCAACGTCTGGCTGTTTCATTGTGTGGAAACTGGCTCTTAAGGGTCGGATGTCTAGAGTTAATTAAGTTCCAGCTAGCAACATAAGAAAACAAACCTAGGTTCTAGTGATATGTGTTTGGCTTTGTAAACTCATGTGCCCAGGTACACAACATGTTCTGATCTAAAAAAAACAAAAAACAATCTCAAGTGTTTTAAGTACTTTTAGAATGTAAAAATGCATGCGCACGCACATGCACACACACACTCCACACACACACATACACATACTCACAACACACTCAAACACACACACACACTCACACACACACCACACACACACACACACACACACACTCACATACTCACACACACTCAAACACACACACACACACTCACACACACACACACACACACTCACACTACTCACACACACTCAAACACACACACACACACTCAACACACACACACACACACACACACACACTCACATACTCACACACACTCAACACACACACACACTCATACACACAACACACACACACACACACACACACACACACACATGTGGAGATGACGTATCACATATAGTTTTGCAAGCCTGAGAACGTGACACTGTGGTCCCGTCTTCCTCTAACGGGTGAAGAATCACCAGGACATACAGTTTTGTCTTGCCGTAGAATCCTGACATAATTATGTCCCAATCCGTCATTCGAAAGTCGAACTCACGCCATGACACTGGATTTTGCCCAGGCTGAAGAACCTGTCAAAATGTTGCTCCCATCTTTCCCTAATTTTTGAAGACGTCACCGCGACATATGGTGTTTTCCAAGGTCATGAACCTGACATAATTGTCCCATCATCCCTAACATTTCAAGACGTCTCCACCGCATGTATTGTTTCCCAGGCTCATGAACCTAACATCATGGTCACATCTCTCTGACGTTTCAAGACGTCACGAATTACATGAGGTGTTTGCCAGGCTCATGAACCCAACATCATGATCACATCTCTCTGACGTTTCAAGACGTCACGAATTACATGAGGTGTTTGCCAGGCTCATGAACCCAACATCATGATCACATCTCTCTGACGTTTCAAGACGTCACGAATTACATGAGGTGTTTGCCAGGCTCATTAACCCAACATCATGATCACATCTCTCTGATGTTTCAAGACGTCACGAATTACATGAGGTGTTTGCCAGGCTCATTAACCCAACATCATGATCACATCTCTCTGACGTTTCAAGACGTCACGAATTACATGAGGTGTTTGCCAGGCTCATGAACCCAACATCATGATCACATCTCTCCGACATTTCAAGACGTCACGAATTACATGAGGTGTTTGCTAGGCTCATGAACTTGACAGCATGGTCACATTTCTCTCTGACGTTTCAAGACGACACTATTACAAAAGGTGTTTGCCAGGCTCATAAACCTGACGTCATGGTCACATCTCTCTCTGACGTGTCAAGACGTCACTATTACATAAGGTGTTTGCCGGGCTCATAAACCTGACGTCATGGTCACATCTCTCTCTGACGTGTCAAGACGTCACTATTACATAAGGTGTTTGCCAGGCTCATAAAGCTGGCATTATGGTCCCATTCCCTCCTTAGCATTAAAGCCAACGGCCATACCAAGTTGAAATCACTGGTTCTCGTCCGATCCACGAAGTTAAGCAACATTGGGTCTGGATATTACTTGGGTAGGTGACTGCCTGGGAACACCGGGTGCTGTTGGCAACTTTATAAGGTAAGATACACACATGCACATGCCATTTACACGTAACCAAGATTATTCCAGTGGTAGGCTGATAAAATACCGGTACGAAATATAAGACTAGGTAAAACATAGTCTAGGTAGGGCCTCAAGACCTGGCCAGCTCATGGGTTTATGTGCAGACTAAAAGGCAGGTGCCACGGTCACCATACACGTGGCACCTGTGACGTCAATTCATATGAAATTCGTTCTGAGCGCGGAGACGTCATCTTGAGAAACTGAAACTAAACTGAAACTAAAGATTTCACCATGATACACGATATTTCACAGTCTCATATATGCTATGTCCCACCCTTCATAAACCTTTCAAAACCTCGTCAAGATACAGGGTCTTACCCAGGCTCACGAACCAGGCATATGATCGCATCTTTCTCTTAAAGTTGAAGATCTCGCCATGATACAAAGATTTGGCAGCGGCACGTACCTGAAATATAGTTCCCTCGTTTCCTAACAGGCCAAGGCGTCTCCATGATATACTGTTTCCTAGTCTCATCAACTGACATATCGTCCCATATTTGTCTGATATTTCTAGCCCTCACCATAATACACGGTTCATTTCAGGCTGAAGAACCTGACGCATGAAGAATTAACAGACACAGATGTGTATGAGACGCTCATTGACACCTTCAGTGCAATCAATTCATCTAGAATATACCCATTTTCACTTGAATTTCTTTTGTTGGAGGGGAGGAGATTGCCTTTGATACCATCCACTTATGATATCTGATATATCTTATTAGTTTTCTTTGAAATGCCCCCAGGGTCGATAAAACAATGCGAACAAATAAAACGTATGGCCACAGATATTGCTCTTTGATGTTTCGTATTAATCTACGGATTGTTGTTGCCTGTTTCATGTTTCTACATAGAGTAAAACAAAACAGAAAAAGCTTCTGTGATAATTGTCTTGAATCATCGTTGCACGGTTTATGGTAATAGATTGTACATCTTCCGGAAATATCAACATAACCAGGGTCTTTTAATGTAGAACACATCTGAAAAAACAAAAACAAAAAAAAACCAAGTTAAACATATTTCATTATTTTGTTTTGTTTTCGGTAGTTATTTTGTCTTATTCCTCGTGTTTGTTTGGTTCTCTCTTTGATATGTTCTTAATTTGTTTTATTTTTCTTTTGTTCAACAGAGCTTTGTAGTTCTTTCTCCGTGTCTGATGACATTTCAGATGTGTCCAAATTCCTTCTGTCGTGTTACACTCGTTGATGAATGAACAAAGATATAAGTTTTCACTCGTTTTGGAATAAAAAAAAAATCAAAATATGAATTATCCGATTAGATTACGAGTTAACGTCTACAATTGCAAGATTCTCATTCTCTCTCTATCAATCTCTCTCTCTCTCTCTCTCTCTCTCTCTCTCTCTCTCTCTCTCTCTTTCTCTCTCTCACTCTCTTTCTGTCTGTATGTCTGTCTGTCTCTTTCTCTCTCTCTCTCTGTCTCTCTCTCTCTCTCTCTCTCTCTCTCTCTCTCTCTCTCTCTCTCTCTCTCTCTCTCCTATCATTCTATATGTATGTAGGAACACTCGACACTCTTTCATGTGGGAGCTCGCACACACACATGCACACACACACACACACACACACACACACACACACACACACACACACACACACACACACACACACACACACACACACATACACACACACACATACATACACACACACACACACACACATACACACACACACACATACATATAGAGGAACATATTGCGCTAAACGAACTCAAAAAGAAGTGACTCAGTTTTCTTGTGTTTTTTTTATCTGTCTTCATCATTATCGTTTATAAATACATCTTTTCGTAACATTTGAAATAGCGTGAAAGACGGGTGAGATGAGAATTGGGGGGGGGGGGTATACGTACACATAATATTATATGTACATACGTACATAGCAAACAACACAGATAGATACATCCATAACGTCACACATACACATAAACATAACAGATAGATGCATCCATAACGTCATATATAGACATTAACATAACAGATTAATGCATCCATAACGCCATACACAGACATTAACATAACATATAGATGCATCCATAACGTCATACATAGACATAACATAACAGATAGATGCATCCATAACGTTATACATAGACATTGACATAACAGATAGATGCATTCATAACGTCATGCATAGACATAAACATAACAGATAGATGCATCCATAACGTCATACATAGACATTGACATAACAGATAGATGCATCCATAACGTTATACATAGACATTAACATAACAGATAGATGCATTCAAAACGTCATACAAAGACATTAACATAACAGATAGATGCATTCATAACGTCACACATAGACACTAACATAACAGATAGATGCATCCATTACGTCATACATAGACATTAACATAACATATAGATGCATCCATAACGTCATACATAAACATAACATAACAGATAGATGCATCAATAACGTCACACATAGACATTAACATAACAGATAGATGCACCAATAACGTCATACATAGACATAACATAACAGTTAGATGCATCCATAACGTTATACATAGACATTGACATAACAGATAGATGCATTTATAACGTCATGCATAGACATAAACATAACAGATAGATGCATCCGTAACATCATACATAGACATTAACATAACAGATAAATGCATCCATAATGTCATACATAGACATTAACATAACATATAGATGCATCCATAACGTCATACATAGACATTGGCATAACAGATAGATGCATCCATAACGTCATACACAGACATTAACATAACATATAGATGCATCCATAACGTCATACATAGACATTGGCATAACAGATAGATGCATCCATAACGTCATACACAGACATTAACATAACATATAGATGCACCCATAACGTCATACACATACATTAACGTAACAGATAGATGCATCCATAACGGCATACATAGACATTAACATAATAATAATAATAATAATAATAATAATAATGAAGCATTTGTATAGCGCACTCCTCCAACAAGATGCCAGAGCTCTGTGCACTTAACAGACGTTATCATAAGCAGCAATCCATGATAGACAAGCAACAGTGATGTACAAATCAAGTCAAAATTAAAAATAGTGATAGATAACACATTGGTAACTTGTTATAAAAAACCTAAGCAACATTAAGTTAAGGATAAAGGATCACACACACACACATACATACACACACACACACACACACACACACACACACACACACACACACACACACGCGCGCGCGCGCGCGCGCGCATAGACACAGACACACATACACACGCACTGATTCAATCACTCACTCACTCACATACACACATACAAACCTGAACACAGATATACATACACAAGAGATTAATTATACAATCATTACTAAATAACATGTCACTTAATAAACAACACGAAGCAGCATAACAGATAGATGCATTCATAACGTCATACACAGACATTAACATAAAGATAGATGCATTCATAACGTCATGCATATACATAAACATAACATATAGATGAATCCATAACGTCATACATAGACATTGACATAACAGATAGATGCATCCATAACGTTATACATAGACATTGACATAACAGATAGATGCATTCATAACGTCATACATAGACATTAACATAACAGATAGATGCATTCATAACGTCACACATAGACATTAACATAACAGATAGATGCATCCATAACGTCATACATAGACATTAACATAACAGATAGATGCATCCATAACGTCATACATAAACATAACATAACAGATAGATGCATCCATAACGTCATACATAAACATAACATAACAGATAGATGCATCAATAACGTCACATATAGACATTAACATAACAGATAGATGCATCAATAACGTCATACTTAGACATAACATAACAATTAGATGCATCCATAACGTTATACATTGACATTGACATAACAGATAGATGCATTTATAACGTCATGCATAGACATAAACATAACAGATAGATGCATCCGTAACGTCATACATAGACATTAACATAACATATAAATGCATCCATAACGTCATACATAGACATTAACATAACAGATAGCTGCCTTCATAACGTCATACATAGACATTGGCATAACATATAGATGCATCCATAATGTCATACACAGACATTAACATAACATATAGATGCATCCATAACGTAATACATAGACATTGGCATAACAGATAGATGCATCCATAACGTCATACAAAGACATTAACATAACATATAGATGCACCCATAACGTCATACACATACATTAACGTAACAGATAGATGCATCCATAACGTCATACATAGACATTGACATGACAAATAGATGCATTCATAACGTTATACATAGACATTAACATAACAGATAGATGCATTCATAACGTCATGCATAGACATAAACATAACATCTAGATGCATTCATAACGTCATACATAGACATTGACATAACAGATAGATGCATCCATAACGTCATACATAGACATTAACATGACATATAGATGCATCCATAACGTCATACATAGAAATTAACATAACAGATAGATGCATCCATAACGTCATACATAGACATTAACATGACATATAGATGCATCCATAACGTCATACACAGATATTAACATAACAGATAGATGCATCCATAACGTCATACATAGACATTGACATAACAGATAGATGCATTCATAACGCATGAGATCTCTATATGATCTTCTGCCCTCGAATGAAAACCTGGTGAAATGTGGCAAAGCAGATGACCTTGTGTGCTAGTCCTACCAGGGCAAACAAATGGCGAAAAGATGTCCTGGACCCATGCAAAGTAACACTAACTCAATGAAGATCAAGTGCTTAAAGAGACTGCACAAGCGATTGATACTACCAGGGAAAACACCAGCACCAGAAGCTCTCTCGATCTTCTGTGCAGCGTGTGGCAGCGAATTGTGTCGAAAAAAAACAACAACAAACCAAAACAACAACAACAACAACAATAACAGCAAACAACAAACTATAATAACAACAACAACAACAAAAGCCTGATATAATCAGGAGCATGGATACTGTTGTTTGTTTGTTTTTTCTAGATCGAGCGGATACTGAGAGTTTGCAGCTGATCTCCATAATGAGAAAAAAATCAAGAGCAGTAAGTGACATTAGTACGGATATAGTACTCCATACCGAATTCATCAAAATAAATAAATTCTGATCGAATTGAATGTGCCATATGAAAGTAGAACGAAGGATGCCCATATTTACAAGACTGAAAAAAACCCATATATACATATGCAGTCTAGACAGCTGCATGAGGAAACCCAGCTTCCTAGCCGAAATCCCCGTTCTTGAGCTTGGGTTAAGTGGGCTGTCTGCCGATTTGCGCGAAGAAGAAGAAGAAGAACAGAAGAAAGAAGAAAGAAGAAGAAGAAGAAGAAAGAAGAAGAAGAAAGAAGAAGAAGAAGAAAAGAAGAAGAAGAAGAAGAAGAAGAAGAAGAAGAAGAAGAAGAAGAAGAAGAAGAAGAAGAAGAAGAAGAAGAAGAAGAAGAAGAAGAAAGAAAGAAGAAGAAGAAGAAAGGAAGACGAAGAAGAAAGAAGAAGAAGAAGAAAAGAAGAAGAAGAAGAAGAAGAAGAAAAGAGAAGAAGAAGAAGGGAGAGAAGAGAAAGAAAAGAGAAGAAAAGAGAAAGAGGAAGGGGAAAAAAACGAGAACAGAACAGACAGACAGACAGACACAGAGCCAGAGACAGAAGCCAGAAGCAGAGATATGGAGAGAGAGACAGAGAAGGAGACACAGACAGAGAAAGGGAGACAGAGGGAGAAAGAGTGGGAGAGAGAGAGTGAGGCACAGAGAGAGTGAGGCACAGAGGGAGAGAGAAAGACAGAGGAAGAGAAAGAGAGGGAGACACAGAGTGGGGGGAAGCAGAGAGAGAGAGAGAGAGAGACGAGTGAGAGAGAGAGAGAGAGAGAGAGAGAGAGGGAGAAAAAATGAGAGACAGACAGAAGACAGAAACAGAGAGACAGGGAAAGAGAGAGAGAGAGTGAGAGAGAGAGAGAGAGAGGTGTGTGTGTGTGTGTGTGTGTGTGTGTGTGTGTGTATGTGTGTGTGTGTGTGTGTTCGTTCGTTCTTTGACTTAACGTCCTTTCATTATAAGTGATATTAGACAGGTGTGTGCGTGCGTGCGTGTGCGTGCGTTGCGTGTGTGTGTGTGTGTGTGTGTGTGTGTGTGTGTGTGTGTGTGTGTGTGTGTGTGTGTTGTGTGGTGTGTGGTGTGCACAGACACATACTGACAGACATATACGAACATAAATATACAGATCTATTAACAGCCAGCTGCAATCCGAATATATGGAGACATCTCTCCTACAGTAAACAACAAAGCAAGACATTCAGCAGATAAGTAAAAGGAACAACATAATTTTAAAAAGAAAGGATAGGAAACAGACATACGTGGAAATTGTACACAAAATATATTTATTTTCACGCTATGTAAATTAAATTGAAAGCAAAGTTTAAATGCACGAATAAATGAATAGATAAATGTACATAGATTTTCAAAACACAAAAGAGAAGCAAATAGCAATCTGTATGATCAAATATGGTATACAAATAAGATTACAATAACGATGCTTTCAAAAAAAAAAAGAGTAGATTTGAGAGACACCCGTGGTATCCATGCACACACGCGCGCACACACACACACACACACATAAACACACACACACACACACACACACACACACATACACAAACACATACACACACATACCCTACATACATACATACATACATACATACATACATACACACATATGTATATCTATATATATAAATATATTTATATGTATATGTATATGTATGTATATATATATATATATATATATATATATATATGTGTGTGTGTGTGTGTGTGTGTGTGTGTGTGTGTGTGTGTGTGTGTGTGTGTGTGTGTGTGTGTGTGTGTGTGTGTGTGTGCTGATTGATTGAAAAGATCGAAAAATAACCAGAAATATGTATTGGGAACAGACTGCAACAACGAGAATAGAAAATGATATAATCTCTGTCCAAAATATCAAGAGGGGTTAGGCAGGGTTGTCTTCTTTTACCAGATTTGTTTTCGCTTTTACAGCGAAATCACAATGAGAAACCTCGAAGAATGCCCTCGGATAAAGGTTGGAAGAAAATGATAAACAACGTACGTTACACAGATGACACCGTGAAAAGTACAGAAAATGGAAAAGACTTACAAAATCTTGTGAATATGATAGAAATAGAAAGCGAAAATGAAGGGCTGGAGCTAAATACCAAAAAAACAAGCCATGGTAATCAGCAAAAATGAATAAATAAATAAATCCCCTCATGCAAAATAACAGCAAGCTGCACAATATTGAGATAGACTGATAAGTTTTAATATCAAGGAATGGTCATCTCACCAGACGGCGGCTGCACATTAGAAATAGCCAGCATTCATAATCGGCCATGCTAAAACAGCATTCAAGAAGATGATTAGCGTTCTTACCAACAAATGCCTATCGATTAACATGAGTGTTATAGAGAACCGATCATGTTGTACGGTTGTGAGGCGAGGACAGTCAACACGCAAAGTCAGAAAAAAATTGGGGCAACTAAACTGTGGTTTATAAGAAGAATGTTGAGAGTTCCATGAGGGAGGCAGAAACAAGAAGATCATCAATAAAGAAGATTAGGAAAAGACAGCAACATATATAGAATATCTTATGAGGAAAGGCATATTAGAGTATCTGGTCACAAACGCAAAGGTACCAGGTGGACCCAGGGAGAAAATACCGGACGGACTTGCAGATTTGCTGAGGACATTGAGGGTGGGAGATGTATTTGCAACGACAAGGGATAGATTCGTGTGGATAGCCTTGATCACCAATGTCCCGCGGCAGTGTGCGTGTACACGTATATGAATACATACATACATACATGCTTACATAATACATACATACATACATACATACATACATACATACATACACACATACATACATACATACACATTTGCATACAAGCACATATACATACAGGGAGAGAGCTGGGTTATAAGTAGTTATTGAAAACAGTAGTCGATTAGGTATCGCTGATAGTTGATACAATTTAAAACTTTGACATCAAATACTTTGGCAAACTTTTCTTCAAGGAAAAAGAGTGACCCAACGTGTTTTTGACACACTGAGGCATTGAATTCCAAAGCAGCGCACCAGAAACGAGAAACAACTTCAACATAAACCGATTCTTGGACATCTAGTCTTACAGTGACTTTGTCTTGAACTTGAGTTGAATATGATCATACTTGTTGGTTAGAAATTGATGAATACGTTGTGTGGTACTCTTTATTGACATTTAAAGCGTGGTGATACTTTACTGAGTATGAAATGCGAAGATAGAGGAAGGATTTCAAACTGTCTAAGATTCACAGTTGTTGGAGAAGGATCAGACACCGTAATTTTTTGCTGCACATCTGTGTAAGGTATTCCGTGTGTTTTTTTTTAATTTTTTTAGTTTGGTTGGTTTGGTTTGGTTTGGTTTGTTTTTGTTTTGTTTTGTTTTGTTTTGTTTTGTTTTCAGATGTGTTTCGCTCAAATCATCGCAAGTTGTAGAAGACTATTCATTACATGTGGCTCAACGTGAACATAATAAAACAAACAGAGCTCATTTCTGTTATGCTAAATACCTATTCTTAGATACAATGAATATTCCAAAGTCACGTTTGTACATGTAATGTGCGTGGTGCTGCCAGAGAAGATCGTGACCAGTGACAATACCCATATATACATATAGTATTCACGTATTTAGTTATAACATTACCTCTCACAGAATTAACTGAGAGGGCCAAGGTGTCGTTCTGGCGTGAGATAGATAGATAGATAGATAGATAGATAGATAGATAGATAGATAGATAGATAGATAGAGACAGCAAGACAGAGAGACAGAGAGACAGAGAGACAGAGACAGAGAGACATAGATAGAGACAGAGACAGAGAGACAGAGACAGACAGTCAAAAAGACAAACAGACAGACCATGACAGAAAGACACACACACACACACACACACACACACACACACACACACACACACACACACACACATACACATACATTTAGAGAGAGAGAGAGAGAGAGGGAGGGAGAGGGAGAGAGAGAGAGAGAGAGAGAGAGAGAGAGAGAAAGAAAGACAGACAGACAGAAACGATAGGGACAGAAAGATAGACAGAGACGGAAAGACACACGGAGACAGAAAGAGAAAAAAAGGTGGAAACAGAGAAAGAGAGAGAGAGAAAAAAAAAGCAAAGGGGAAACAGACATACATACAAGCATACATACATACAGACAGACAGGGACAGACAGACGGATAGAGAGACAGACAGAGCCAGAAAGAAGGACATTCGGGGATAAGCAAACAGAGACAGAAAAGCAAACTGACAGGGAGAGAGGTAGAAAGAGAGAAAGATAGATAGAAAAAGAAAGACAGGCAAACAGGGAATGAGAGAGAAAGAGGCTCAGAGAGAGAGAGGGAGAGAGAGAGAGAGAGGAAGGGAGAGAGAGAGAGAGAAAGAGCGAGAGAGAGAAAGGCGCAGATAGAAGAAGAGAGAGTGAGGGAAGGAGAGAGAGAGAGAGCAAGAGAGAGAAAGAGAGAGACAGACGGGTGCAGATGGAAAGAGAGAGAGAGAGAAAGGGAGGGAGAGAGAGAAAAAAAAAGAGAGAGAGAAATGAGAGAGAGAGAAAGACAGACAGACAGTCAGACAGACAGACAGATACACAGACACACTGACAGAGAGGCAAATAAATAGAAAGGGGAAACATACAGACAGACAGACAAAGAGGCGGAGGCAGACAGAGACAGAAAGACGGTCAGAAACAGACGCACAGAAACAGAAAGGCGAGTAGAGACAGAGAGAGGTAAAAAGAGAGAAAGAGAGAGAAAGAGAAAAAGGAAGACAGACAGACTGACAGAGAGACAAACGGATAGAGAGACAGACAGAGCCAGAAAGAAGGACAGACAGAGACAGACAGAGACAGAAATGCAAACAGAGAAACGTCGTCGTCGTCGGCTTCTTTACATCTCAGGAGATGATAGTCTGCACCAGGAGGCGTTGTGGTCATGACGTGCACTTTCTGCTGTGGCTGTGCAGCCCGATTCTTGAGTGGCAATCTCTGTCACATCAGTCACATACAAACTGAGTCGCTATTGTCTGGTTTCTGGAACGTTGCTTGCGAAGAGCCCTTTTCTCATCTGCGCTTTCTGCTCTCCTCCTCTCCGCATTCACAACGCCTTGCTGAACGGCTGTCCGCCACGCTGCCCTGTCTTCCGCCAGTCTCCCAAGAGCCTGGGTCAATCCCTGAGCTTCTAAGGTCCATTTTGCATGCGTCTACAAAGCGTAGCTGTGGACGTCCTGGAGTTCGCTTCCGGTTTGCCAGTTCGCCGTAGAGAACGTCTTTAGGTATGCGTCCATCCTCCATTCGACGCACATGGCCAAGCCAGCGTAGTCGGCTTTGGCTTAGAAGGGCAAAGATGGTCTGTAGGCACGCACGACGGAGGACCTCTGTGTTGGTCACCTTGTCTTGCCATTGGATGCCGAGGATGCGTCGCAAGCAGCGGAGATGGAAAATGTTGAGCCTCTTTTCTTGGCTGGCGTATGTAGTCCAGGCTTCACTTGAGTAGAGTAGTGTGCTCAACACACATGCTCTGTACACCTGCATTTTGGTGTTCGCAGTGAGACTGCTGTTGGACCAGACCCGCTTGTTCAGTTTAGCCATAACAGATGAGGCCTTCGCAATTCTGGCGCCGATTTCAGCATCCAGAGAGAGGTTGTCACTTACGGTGGACCCCAAGTACTAAACTTGGTGGACAGTATTGAGGTCGTAGTCTCCAATGTGTAGAGATGCTGGTTCTTCACAGCCTTGGCTTAAGATCTCAGTTTTCTTCAAGCTGATTGTGAGACCAAACTCTCTGCAAGCGTGGGCGAAGCGATCAACGAGCCTCTGGATATCTTGTTCACTGTGGGAAGCCAGCGCAGGATCATCTGCGAAGAGAGCTTCTCTGATGGTCTTCTTTTCCATCTTGTTTTTGGAACGAAGCCTGGCAATGTTGAAGAGCTTTCCATCGGTCCTTGTATGAAGATATACCCCTTCTTCAGATCTGCAGAAGGCATAGGTCAGCAACATCGAGAAGAAGATCCCGAACAGAGTTGGGGCTAAAACACATCCGTTTCACTCCGCTGCTGATTCTGAAAGGCTCTGAAGTGGCACCATTATAGCACACAGTGCTATGCATATCCTCGTGAAAAGACTCGATGACAGCTGATAGTCTTGGGGGGCAGCCGATTTTCTTCAAAAGCTTGAAAAGACCACTCCGACTGACCAGGTCGAACGCTTTCGTGAGATCAATGAAGGCGAGGCAAAGGGGCATGTGCTGCTCGCGGCACTTTTCCTGTAGTTGCCGGACAGAGAAGATCATGTCGATGGTCGATCTTCCGGCCCTAAAGCCGCACTGGGACTCAGGGTAGATGCGAGCTGTCAGCCTCTGAAGACGGGTTAAGATGACTCTGGCAAATGCTTTCCCAACAATGCTGAGGAGAGAGATTCCTCGATAATTATTACAGTCGCTGCGGTCGCCCTTGTTCTTATATAGTCACTATCCTGGCGTCTCTCATGTCTTTCGGAATGAAGCCTTCCTTCCAGCATAAGCACAAAAGTTCATGCAACTCGTTGAGAAGAGCAGGCTTCCCGCACTTGATGACCTCTGAGGTATTCCGTCTTCGCCAGGGCTTTTCCCGTCGCCAAACCGTCAATCGCCTTGCTTAGTTCTTCAAGGCTTGGCTCAGCATCCAACTCCTCCATGACAGGCAGGTCCTCAATGGCATTCAGGGCAGCATCGGTGACAGAGTTCTGTGTGGAGTACAGCTCCAGGTAGTGCTCTCCCCATCTCTCCATCAGCTTTGCTGAGTCTGTGATGCTTTCTCCTGCTTTGGACTTAAGGGGAGCTGACTTGGAGGCTGCTGGACCAATCGCTTGTTTGATGCCAGCGTACATGCTGCCAGTGTTGCCTGAATCTGCAGACTGCTGAATACTTGCGCTCAACTGTAGCCAATAGTCGTTGGCGCATCGCCGAGCAGTTTGTTGGGCCTTGCTGCGGGCAGCTCTGTAAGCGTCACGAGTAGTTTGGGTATTGTCGTTTTTATACGCAAGTAAAGCCTTGCGTTTCGCTTCCACCACTGGTTCCATTTCCTGCCAGTTTGCCTCAAACCAGTCGGGATTCTTTCGTTCTTTTTTCCCAAATATACCCAGGGCAGACTGATAGATTGTGTCCGTCACGTGATTCCACTTTTCCTCAACGTTTTGGATCTCTGAGCCAAATCTTGAGCGCTACATTCAGGATTTCTACAAACTCCCTGGCCTTGGTCGGATCGGACGTGCGACAGGCATTAATCCTTGGGTGACCTTTCTTCTTTGAGTGATGCAGTCTTCTGGGTAGAAGCTTGATCTTGCTGCGTACCAGGGTGTGGTCTGTGTCGCAATCAGCGCTGTGGAAACTCCTCGTGTTGAGGACATTGTTAAGGTCCGACCTCCTTGTTAAGACGAGGTCGAGCTGATGCCTGTGGTGGGATCTGGGGTGGCGCCATGACACCTTGCGCTTCTCCTTATTGTTGAAGAAGGTGTTGGTGATGGCCAGCTTGTGGTAAGAGCAAAGTTCCAGGAGTCTTTGGCCGTTTTCATTTTGCTTCCCAACACCATGATGTCCAATGCTGGTTGGCCAGGCCTCAAAATCAGCACCTACGCGTGCGTTCAGGTCTCCCAATATGAAGAGATCTTCCTTGCTGGGAACTCCTCTGACAGCAGAATCCAGGGCCTCATAGAACTGGTCCTTGACGTCGGGTGAGGAGCTTAATGTTGGGGCATAGGCACAGATGAAGTTGACTGTGCCTGAACTGGTCGTCATTTTCAGAGTGAGCAGTCTCTCCGTACCTCCTGTGGGGAGCTCTACGGTTGCTAGGAGGGAGTTCTTTACAGCGAAGCCCACACCATGAATACGTGGCTCCTCTGGGTTCTTCCCCTGCCAGTAGAACGTGTAGTTCTTCTCACGCAGTGATCCGTCCCCAGGTAGCCTTATCTCCTGTAATGCAGCGATGTCGATGTTGAGTCGCTGAAGCTCCCTGTCTATCACGGCCGTCTTCCGTGTGTCGTCTAACAGCTGTAGGTCGCTGTCAAATCCAGGACACATTGTCCTTACATTCCAGCTTGATATCAGAAGAGCTGGCATCTTCTTTTTCTTCTTTGTGTTGCCTGGTGCCTGGTATTTACAACCTGCCTGTCGAGTTTCCTCTAAGCTCCAAGCACCCATTGGAGCAAACAGGTTGTGGCGGGGTAACACCTTACTGACTGGGGGCTGCCCAGCTTGAGGCGGGCGGTAGCTACCCAATGGAATGCGAAGATTCCTCCCACCATCGAGAGTAACCCCTGGCGCCCGGCTCTACGCCAGAAAAGCCTAGGCTTAAAACCGGTATCTGCTGCTCTCCGTGTTGTGTCGATGCTGTGTTACCAGCGAAGCTGGAGTGACCTCTCCAGGTGCAGGCCTGGGCAAGTGAATATGGAGGACGAGCTGTTGCCCATGCAGCAGATCCCCCCCTTTCCTCGCCACTAGTAGAATCCAGGGGAAAGACGGAGGCCTGTACACCTGGTACCAGGGGCGACGCAGGAGTTGCCAGAACTGCCTTAGGGACTTCGACTCGGATTTTTCCTCAGGGTTGGCTCCCGAAGCCTTTCCTATGAGTGGGTATGGCCGCAAGGCAGCGGAGGTTTGAAATCAGAGTTTTCCTTCTCTTAGATGAGCTGTCTTCCCAGACTGATGAGCCCCATCTACCCAAACACTGGTTTTCAGGCGCCAGTAACCCGCCTTCACCCCTTCTCCTATCAGTAGTAGCAGTTCCGCCGGGCTTATATCTAACCCACGCGAGCAGGCTAGGAGCTGGACTTAGTTGTCAGAGGCTATTGGAGACGCGCGCCATGAGGGGCATTTTATAGACAATGGGAGCTTGTCCCCATTACCACCCCTCGGCTATGACAAC
Organism: Monoplex corrugatus; assembly: GCA_030674185.1. Lineage (NCBI taxonomy): Eukaryota > Metazoa > Mollusca > Gastropoda > Littorinimorpha > Ranellidae > Monoplex > Monoplex corrugatus. The sequence continues at coordinate 38,474,366 of CM060314.1, read as the reverse complement.
CTTGGATACAGAGAAACAGAGAGGTAGAAAAAGAGCAAGATAGAGAAAGCGAGAAAGGAAGGCAGGTAAACAGGGAATGAGAGAGAAAGAGGCCGGAGAGAGAGAGAGAGAGAGAGGCAGGCACAGACAGAAAGAGAGAGAGAGAGGGAGGGAGGGAGAGAGAGAGAGAGAAAGAGAGATAAATCCACAGACACACAAACACGCAGACACACTGACAGACAGGCAAAGACAGAGACAGAGAGTAAGATAGAGACAGAGAGACTGAGACAGAAATACACAAGCAGACAGAAAGAGGTAAAAAACAACAACAGAGAAAGACAGAGAAAGAAAGTAAGAAAGAAAGAAAGAAAGAAAGAAGGAAAGAAAAAAGGGGAAACAGACGGACAGGCTGAGAGGCAGAGACAAACAGAGACAGAAAGAAGGTCAGAAACAGACAGAGACGGAAAGGCAAAAAGAGACAGAGAGGTAGAAAGAGATAAACAGAGAGAAAGAGAAAAAGAAAGAGAGAGAGGGAGACAAACAGACAGATAGACAGACAAGCAAACAGGGAATGAGAGAGAGAGAAAGAGGCGCAGAAGGAGAGAGAGAGAGAAAGAGAGAGAGAGAGAGAGAGAAACAGACAGACAGACAGACAGACAGAAAGAGACATAGAGAGACAGAGACAGACAGAAAGAGAAAGTGAGACAGAGAGAGAGAGACAGAGAGAGAGAGAGAGAAGAGAGAGAGAGAGAGAGAAAGAGAGAGAGAGAGAGAGAGAGAGAGAGAGAGAGAGAGAGAGAGAGAGAGAGAGAAAGAGAACTATTCAATCATAAAAAACAGGACTACGTTTTAGATGAGCGACCCATAAAACAACCAAATAATCAGTAACGGCAGAGCTAGAGTAATGGAACGGCTAAGTGGTCACTAAAATGATACCAAGAAAAATGATAAAAATGATGGGCACCGATGGTGAACGAGACAAAATATTAAAACAACAGTGAAAAAAAAAACTTTTTTTGTTCTGGTATATATTTCTCCTCTGAGTTGTAAGGCATAGAGATGGGGAGGCAGACAGGAAAACAGGGAATGAGACAGAGAAAAAAGCGCAGAGAGAGAGAGAGAGAGAGAGAGAGAGAGAGAGAGAGAGAGAGAGAGAGAGAGAGAGAGTGAGAGAGAGAGAGAGAGAGAATACGCGGATAAAACAACATGTAGCACTTCAGGAAAATTGCGTGGTTCAATATTTGTAAATAACATCATAAATATCAAAACGAATCTTTGCTTTATTCATATTTCTTTAATCTAGATTTTTGTTATCTTCTTTTCTTTTCTTCGGGTTTTCTGGAACGTTTTTTCAGCATACACTATATCCATAAACATGAGCGACATGGAGTGTAACATGCGTCACTGAGAGTCACCTTCACCTCGTCAGTAACATGAGCTGGGTGGAGACGACTGAACAAGTCGATCCACTCGAGTGTTGTAAAGCCACGGGCAGATTATGTCATGTCAAGCAATGTTCTCAGTTCCATAGCACTGCAGAGAATAGGTAGGACAAGGAGACGTCCTCTAGCTCCGTTAACGCAGTGTAAGGGGTGGCATTATCTATTTATGTATTTGTGTGAAGGCGGGCACAATTTTTTAATCGAATCATTAACTAGTCATAGCGGCGTTCAATGGTAAATAGTGTCCTTTTAATGTACTTTCTGCCGGAATCACATATCTTTGGTGACAGCAATAAATGTATCAACTGTATTCACTAATAGAACCAAAGGGCGTTATTAAGGTATAAGCATATGCTTGAAAGAACAACACGCAAGGAAAAATATTTCAATGTGGAGACACAATTTTGAGAAACTGAAACTGAAACTGAATCTGAAACAGAAACTGAGCTCTCTCTCTCTTTCTCTCTCTTTCTCTCTCTCTCTCATTCTTGCTCTCTCTCTCTCTCTCTCTCCCTCTCTCTCTTTTTCTCTCTCTAACCCTTCTTCTTCTTCTTTTTTTCTTCTTTCTCTTCCTCTTCTTCTTCATCTTACCCTCTTCTCTCCTCCCCCTCCTTCTCCTTCTCCTCTCTCCTTCTCCTCTCTCTCTCTCTTTCTCACGTCTCTCCCTCTCTCTTTTTTTAAACTCTCTTCTTCTCTTCCTCTTCTTGTTCTTGTTCTCATCTTCCTCTTTCTCTGTCTGTCTGTCTCTCTCTCCCTCTGTATCTCCATCCCTGTCTCTCTCTCTCTCTCTCTGTATCTCCCTCTCCCCCCTCTCTCTCTCGTTTTTGCCACTCAAGGAATGGTGTTGAAATCAATGAAACATACCCTACTTAGAGAGTGTAAGCTCCGAAGCATGGACTTAGACTGAACCCTTGAGGGACACGGAGGAGTTCTGGCCTCCCGACATGTGGCACACAGGCCTACCAGCGTGTGGACATGCCATGTTGCCTACGAACCAGACTCCCAGCTCTGGGTGGATAACAGTTATGCTTTGTGGTAGTCTAGGAAGAGACCAAAGCTAAGGGAGTAATTCCTGACAGAAAAAAAAATCCCTACCTTGTAGTTATCTCGGGACAGACCAATGCTAAGAGAGCAAACCCTGACAGAAAATAAGCCCCCGCCGTCTTGTGGGTAGTCGCGGGAATGACAGAGGCTAGAGGAGAGTCCGTACAAAAACCGATGGAAGGCAACGGGAAGTCACCATCGTTTCCTCCAAAGAAAGTCATGGACCAAAACATGAAAAAAAAGGAAAAGTGGTAGGGAAGTCATGTTAAGCTAGTGCTATCAGATTAAAAGATATCCCAATTGCAGCATGGAATATTAGAACAATGCTCCAGAAGGGAAATCTAGGAAAAAATGTCAAGATAGAAATGGAAAGACTGAACATCTGTATTTTAGGTCTACGAGAGGCGAGATAGAAGGGAATAAGCGTGATAACATTCTGGAGGGGACACATGAAAAAGGGATAGGTATCGTAGTGCACAACGACAAGTTGAAGTCTATCAAACGACACTGGATTACATCAGAGAGCATTGTATTAGTTACATTGGAGGGTGAGCCATTTGATATCAACAAGGTCTAAGTATATGCACCAATATCCGCAAGTACTGAGGAGAAAAAAACCGACAACTTGTATATAAAATAAGAAACAGCCAAGGATCAATGTAAATCACGGTACATTACAATAATAAAAATGATTTTAAAACTCAAAAAGGGACAGGGAAAATTAGATGACATAGTTTGACCTCACTGTCTTTGCACGAGAAAAATGAGGGGAGAGAAACGTGTTGAGTGAGCACAAATACATTAATTCATAATGGGAAATACTTAATCTGAGTTTCAGCTTCAGTTTCAATTTCACAAGATGACGTCCCCGCCCTCGGAACGAATTCCATCTGCACTAACGTCACATGTGTCATGTGTATAGTGATCGTGGCACAAGCCTTAAGCCTGCACATAAACCCATGAGCTGGCAAGGTCCTGAGGCCCTGCCTAGAATATGATCTACCTAGTCTATGTTTTATACTGGTATTTTATCAGGCCACTGCTGGAATAATCGTGGTTACATGTAAATGACGTGTATGTGTGTATTATCTTTAAAAAAGGAACATGTATATAAAGTAAACAAACAACAAATTAAATGTCTGAATCACAACACAACTAGCTATTCTGTATAAACTCGTCTCACATGACAGACCCCCCCCCCCCCACCATAAATCAATGCCCAAATGCTCAGATGTCTATCAACTAGGTGAAGACAATAGTTTATTAATCATAGATAGGTATGTAAGTAAACAAGCAAGAAAGAAAGCAAGCACGCAAGCAAATAAGTAAGTAAGCAAGTAAGTAAGTAGGTGAGTGAGTGAGTGAGTGAGCGAGTGAGTGAGTGAATACGAAGTAAGTAAGTAGGTGAATGAATAAGAAAAATACAAAATAAAGGAGTATATAGATAAATAAACAGGTAAGAGACAAAAATAACAAATAACAGTAAATACATGCATATTTCCACATGCCCGCACACAGACATACACACATACATTCATGCATACACACCCATATCGTCACAGCATGATGGCCGACAACAACAGCTACAACAACAGCAACAACAACAACATCAACGAAGAAGACACACCCATATATACATATATACATTTCACGACAAACTTCACAGACATATCTTGATAACAATCAACAAACAGCCCACAAACACACACAAAAACACACACACACACACACACACACACACACACACACACACACACACACACACACACACACACACACACACACACACACACCACAACGCACGCACACACACACACAGACGGTTTGGCAAACTTGCTTGTTCTTCAGTTGTCATTTCTTTTTTCTTCACTTTTCCTTTATCTGTGTTTCAGGAAAAACCCGAATACTTTCCATTCCACGCTGTAAAAAACTGCAGTGTTACTTTTGAGATGATACCAATGTTGGTATGATTAATGATGACTCTTGTTTTTCCTTTTATAGTGGATTTCCGGCCACTTCCTCTATCTATTCCTTTTAGGATAAGACGTTCGATGGTATGATGCCTCATATTTTGTTCACGAAGATATGATTTGAAGCGTCTAAGGGCCTCAGACTTTCCCAGATGGAGAATGTTTGTTGCAGTGGCATTGCCTTTAAGTTTATCGGCACGTGTTCATTCCCTCAACACCAGCGTGGCCAGGGCAGTAGATCCACGTGTGACTTTTAAGGTTGATACTATTCATTGCTTTGTGCCATTCTGGGGTCCCTACTCCATTTTACACTTTTTTAAGTAGATTTATTCAGTCAGTCAAGATAAAGGCTTGGCTTTCTTTCATGTCTTCCAGTGAGGTTAACCATTGTAGTGCATGTGTGACTGCTTCAATTTCCATCGTTAGACTGGATGTTGTAATATCATATGTGGCGGTTTTTTTTTCATGTTTCGTGTTTCCATTCTGTTTCACAGTGTAGCCCCATCCAGATTTGTTATTGGTGACTGAGCCATCCGTGTATATGATTATATTTTTGGGGTTGCAGCTTAGTTGCTCCATGAATAGCTGAATTTTTGCATTTGTTTTCCCTTCTGGCCATTCGTGACAGTGTCTCCCCAGATGTTTGGGTATGATAGTTTTGTACAGATTGTTGAAACGGTTTGGATGTTTTTCTCATTCCTTTGTCTCTTTGACTTCTGCCAGTTGACACACATGCTGGATGGAGTCTTCTGCCTGTCCCATCCATGATTTTCCACGTTGGAATCTGTTGTCTTTTGCTGTTCTGACTATCTGGTGGAGTGGGTGTTCTGGGTTCTCCAATGCTCTGAAATATGCCTTTACTTGCTCTATTTTGTGTCTTGACTGTACAGAAGGAAGGTCGAGCAGGTACCGCATGGTCTCCGTGGGTGTGTATTTTGTGGTTCCGAGGATACTCTCATTGCTTCGTTTTGTATTCTTTCTAGTTTTAGCAGGTTTGTTTGTGACAGCGTAGTGAGACCCAGTCCATAATCGATGACACTCAGTATTACAGCTTGGTATAATTAATCTGAGGAAGTTAGCAGAAGAAACTGGAAATGGATACGTGCAGGAGACAGCCCAAGAAATATTGATTACATCCTGATAAATAAGATATTTAGAATGTCTTTGCTAACAGCAAAAGCATTAACAAGCGTACGCTACAACAATGAGCGTAATTTTGTGATTGGAAATCTTAGGCTGAAACTAAAGAGAACAAACTAAACCAAAAATAACATCAAACTTAATCCTGAACTCTTAAGAAAGTTGACTCAAACCGTGCAAAATTAAGATTAAGCATATCTGTATAAAAATAAGTTCAGTGCTCTGGGAGGCGTTGGGCACACTAAGCAACAATGGACACATTTGAAATAAAGAACCTCAATAAATGAAGCTTATGAAGAAATCCATAGAGTTCAAAGAAAAGCAAATAAGAACTGCGTTCAAAAGAAATTTTAGGCTTGATGGATGAACAGAGGAAGAGGAAGGCAAAATAAGAAGACTAGAAACAGAATAAATGATAAAATCAGGAATACGCGCAAGACTCCTATGGTAGCTTGGCTAGAGACAAAGGACAAAAATATAAAAGATTGACACATACCAGATATTAAGTTAATATACAGAAACATTGAAGAAATTGCCCACAGGAAAACGACATACACATCAATCGGTTGCTGAAAATCTATAGATGGTACGATTATTTTGGAAACAGACAAAATATTACAGGAATGTGGGAAGTACATTAAAGATCTTTTTGACCATGACAGAAAGGAGGAAAGGTCACAACAAAAACTGTTGAAGGACCACCAATGATGAAAGATGAAGTCAGAGCAACGTTGGCTGAGATGAAACAGGAAAAATTCCCAGGACCAGGCAATAGAAATATAAAGGAAATGATTAAGGCTCTAGAGGAATTTGGTACTGAACAAAGTAATAGTCCTGCATTATGAAATTTTTGACACCAGAACAATTCCAACAGATGTGTCAAATCAATTTTCATTGTACCCTCAAAGAAAGCAGGGTCTATAGATTGTGAACTTCATCATACAATCAGCTCAACGAGTCTAAACAATTCGGGATGAGGACAAGGAAAAGAATCAAAAAGAGATAACAGAAGAACAAAGAGAATTTGTTAAAGGGAAAGGAAATATTATTGCAATAACATCCTAAGAACTCTCATAGATCAGTTGGGTTGAATAAGGTTTGTATTCATGTTTTATTAATAATATCAAGACTTTTGATTGGGTAAGACAAAGAAGTGACCAACCAATTGGACAATCTCAATACTGACGGAAAAGATCTAAGAACAATAAGGAATATGAGGTGGGAACACACAGCAGCAATGAGAGCAGAAAAACGATATAAGCTCTTTCCAAAATCTCAAAAGAGCGGTTAGGCAGTGATGTACTCTGTAATGCAATTCATTTTCACTTTGCAACGAAACCATCACCAGAAAGCTAGACGAATGCCCTGGGATAAGGTCTGGAAGAAAACCGATAAACAACCTCCATTATGCAGATGACATCGTTCTGATTGCAGAAAATCAAAAAAAGACCTACAAAAAATCTTGTGAATGATATATATAGAAAGCAAAAATAAAGGGCTAGAGCTAAATAGTAAGAAGATTAGAGTCATGGTAATAAAGAAAAAGAAACCCCCTCATGTGAAATAACAACAAATCGCACAACAGTTAGACAAGTTGGTAAGTTTAAATATCTGGGAACGGTCATCTCACCAGATGACAGAGGTACATTGGAAATATCCGCCAGAATTGGTCAAGCTAAAGCAGCATTAAAAAAAATCAAAACCATTCTTACATGTACCACCAAATGCCTCTCAATTGACACCAGAAAGAGATTTTGAGTGTTATGTAGAACCGGTGCTGTTGTGCAGATGTGAGGCGTGGACATACAACACACAAAGTCAAAAAAAGCTTGTGGCAACTGAAATGTGGTTTCTAAGAAAAATAAATGTTGAAGTTCCATGGACCACATTGGAAACAAACGAGCCAGTCTTGAAAGAAGCAAACACAAAAATAATTTAGTGAAAATGAGTAGGAAAAGAGAATCAACAGTTATGAGGCAATAGAAATTTCAATACATAGTCAAAACAGGAAAGCTGGAGTAAAAAAGAGCAACACGTATACCCAGTGAAAAAAATATTTCGACACTTCTGCACACCGGATGAAGACAGAAAAGGTAGGAGATATTCGTGCAGCAACAAAAGATAGATTCATGCTCATGGTGATAAATGTACATTCTGAAATACTGATGTAGACAATAACATTTGGAAATTTATACTCACACCATGGTTATAGGCACGGGATTGCTAATTCATATATCATTTGTAGTCACAGAAACGGATTGGGATCTATTGTTCCTGAGAAGCAGACATCAGAGGCAATAAATTGCTGACAAATCTGTGGGTATATCGAACATAGCAATTTGAATACCTATCAAAATATCCCGCGAGCAGTGGTAACTTTGCAGAAGATCTTACTGCTAGAATAGTGTCGACTGACCTAAGCAAAAACCGTTGTGAGGGACTGTAACCATAGACCCACCCACGAAGTAAAAATAAAATCCTTTATCAATCAAGCAATTACTGTGACTGTTTCAAACGAAATATTGCTACATTTAGTTGAAGATCAGGAGCCTTTCCCGTCTCTGGCTTGAATATTTATCAAAAGCAGAAATAATATTGAAAAAAAAGTGATAGAAGGGGAGGAAGGGGGAGAAAGAAAGAGAGACAGACAGACAGAGACAGACAGACAGACAGAGATAGACAGACAGACAGAGATACAGAGACAGACAGATAGACACAGAGACAGACAGACAGACAAATAGACAGATAGGTAGAAGACGGGTCGACATACACATACATAGACAAAGACTACTACACAGAGAAGAGATTTGTGGGATGATGAGTTGTTAGTGACTTAGAAGTGGCCACTTCCATGTTTTCTGCAAAAAAATGGTACAGTCAGGCAAAAATTTACACAAAACGAGCCATTAAGTTCTATTCTCTCTCTGTCTCTGTCTGTCTGTCTGTCTCTTTCTCTCTCTGTGTTTGTGTGCAAGTGTGTGTGTGAGTGTGTGCATGTGTGTGTGTGGTGGTGTGTGTGCGTGAGTGTGTGTGTGTGTGTGTGCGTGAGTGTGTGTGGTGTGTGTGTGTGTGTGTGTGTGTGTGTGTGTGTGTGTGTGTGTGTGTGTGTAAAGTATGCCTCGAGATTTTCCTTCTTCTCACCTGTATCTTATCTTATGTATATGTGTTTTGTGTTATTGCAGAGCAGTGGAAAGCGGAGAAACGCCCCCAGCTTCTGGACATCAATAGGTCCGGCAGCATGATAGACACACAGTCCCTGTGGTGTACCTGTGATGCCCTTGTGGTGCTGTGTGTTTATGTTTCATGCCCTTATACTACACAATCCCGTCTGGTTCTAGGCAACCGTGGCAAACTGATCAGTTGTTGAACTGTCTCAGAAAGTTGATGATCACCACCTTCACTCAGTAATGCCACAATAACGACCTTAAACAACTAAATTGGTTTCGAGGTCCCCTACATCTGGTGTGAGGGGATGGGGAGATGAAATTGGCTTAAACAGGAGATATGTTCTCTGTCCTTTATGATGTTTTATTCTACGATCAACGATTTTGCTTCTGCTTGTGAGGGATTGGTTGACGTCTACTGGAAGATGAAGGACTTGTTCTTCTTCTGACAACACAAGGACTGTCGCAAGATTTGTATCGATCCTGTAATGACCGCCTGTCGAGAACTTTTGACACATGGTTCTGAAACTATTACAAAACTGTCAAATGTCAAAGAAATTAGAACTTCAAAGCTGACGTTTGAGAAACAACACTGGCGAATGAAACTTATCAGGGCTGTATAACTTATTTAGCTATGGATGATGATGAAGTCATTTTCTTGGTAGAAATCATGTGCTTCATGTTATCCAACAGCAATAAGTTTTCCATCGCACCCCCTTTGACGAGAAAGAGATTAAGTTGGATAACGAATTAACCTTTTGCAGAACTTACGGACAGATCTTTTCATTCACTATGGTTCAAATGTTCAAACAGAGAGGCGAGTGGAACGTGCACGTTAAGTGTGAAGACATCCACAATTCTGAAGGCCAGTTGGAGGCGACATAGGCACTGTGAGCTGACATATCGCTGTTTGAGAGTCCACTTCCTCCCCCTGACTGTAAGATGTAATTATTCTCCACACAGAGAGGTAACATGAGTTATTGAGTTCAGGTTCTGCCCACCCTCTTTCTCACCCTGGAGTTTGGCCCATTGATGAAGATGACGTCACATCATTTACACACACATCTCCTACTTCCTTTGCCTTTGTCTTCTACCCGCTGTCCTGTCCAGTCCAGTCTAAAGGAAAGAACTGATTGACATTCATTGTCCACCGCCGATCTGTGTGGACTTTGCAGGGCACCATATCCCCTCCGTGCACAAAGACACGCACACATTCCCCACCGTATGCTTTACTTATAAAGTGACAATTGTTTCGGTGTCCAAACAGTTAAGAGAGAGAGAGAGGGGGTGGTGGTGGTGGTGGTGGCGGTGGTCACTAGTTAAGTGGTGGAATAGAGGATATAACCAGTGGTTTGAGCTATCAGTCACATGGACGACCATCTCGTTTCCCTCCTATGGCAACATTTGTCTGGGACCTTCGTTGAAGAACTGATTTTTTTTCTTCAGTCCATCCTGATTCATGGTCATTCCAAACCGTCAGTGCCTTTACATCAGCATGATTGTTCTCGATGTGTTCTTTCTGAGTAATTGGCCCAGAACACAGTCAATAGAGAGTGGGATGAAATACAACAGTTCTCTCATATATTTTACACGATGACTAATACAACAAATAATACAACAAAGAATTTCTCCAGCTGCAGAGGGTTTCGTGACTGAACATATAACCATCAAATTCATTTATCTCAATCAAATTGCTACACAACGGAGGGTATACAAAACATGCACAAATGTCGTGTTCTGAAAGCTTGGTGAATTAGAATCAGTGCGATGGCACTCGTTTTTATCACCAGAAAGAAAATAACTCTGATCAAATTGCTGGATGAAAGAAAAAAGTCTGAGATTAGTAATGACAGAGTTGGATGAAACGAAATCGAAGAAAAGCATAATCTAAGAACAACAATGCTTTGAATGACTCCTAGAATATTTACTTCAAGATGGCATCATTACGAAGACAGAGACTGTTCGTTCTCTGTTCCAGAGACTGCATGGAACTGTCGATTGCTTTCGTTTTGTTGCTAAGTCTTCTGAGTAGTACTGTATTGTGCCAGAGCTCACGAGCAGACTTACTGTTTAACATCATTGAAGAGCAGAGTATCGGTACTTACATAGGCGCTATCACAGAGAACCAGTACTTGTACAAAAACCTCAATTCATCACAGAGAAAGCAGCTCAAATATGGACTACTTGATCATGGTCGTTACCCAGCCTCCCTGTTCAGAGTGGATGAGTCATCAGGAGGCATCTACGTGGCAAACCGGATCGACAGAGAGAGCGAAGCGTGCTACCAACAACCCACGTGCATCCTGGAGTTCAACGTAGCTCTCAGCTCTTCAAAGATTTCTTTTTCCAACATCGCTACAGTGCTCGTCACGGTCGCCGACAAGAACGATAACCTGCCCCACTTCCCTGCCCAGCAGTCAGGCAGTATTGTTTTGGACATTTCAGAGTTTGCCCCTGTTGGAACAGTCTTGAAACTGAGTGGGGCAGAGGACAGAGATTACGACAGCAACAACATAGTTCAGCATTACGCCCTGACTGCCTACAAAAGTCTCTTTTCCATCAAGTCCTCTCCCATCCTGGATGGAAGCTCTGTGCTCGATCTCACTCTTCTCCAGCAACTGGACAGAGAAGTCATCAACAGCTATCACTTCTCCATCCTGGCTTTTGATGGTGGCTCTCCACCCCTTAGTGCAGCATTGGCGGTGCAGATCCGCGTCACAGACGAGAATGACAATGCACCTCTTTTCTTGAATGACATATATAATGCAGAGATCGGGGACGAGAAGAAACCGGGACAGGTCATCATCAAAGTGTCAGCCAGTGACTATGATTCTGGGGAACACGGCAAGGTCTACTATCAGTTCAGCAGGCTGCAACGTGAGCAGCTGGAACATACATTTCGCGTGGATAAAGTGACAGGTGAGATCAGCGTTATGTCCGAACCATCTCCTGGAGTTCATCAGTTTATCGTGGAAGCTTTGGATGGCGGCAGTCCCCCACTTAAGAGCCACACAGTAGTGCGAGTGAAGGTGATCAGCTCCAAGAACAACCCACCCTTCCTCCAGATCAACACTTTGTCTAATGGCAGCAACTCTTTCTTAGAGGTTCCTGAAGACGCGGCAATGGGAGCTTTTGTTGCCTTTGTTACTGCTAAAGATTATGACAAGGGGGCAAGAGGTGATATCACCTGTGTTCTGGACAGCAACGTGTTGCGGCTTAAAGCTTTGGCTGGTAAAGGTTTCACACTGACCATGAACAGAGTGCTAGACAGAGAGACATGTGATTCGTACAACATCACTGTGACATGTTCTGACAATGGTCAGCCTCCTCTGTCCACGACTAAATCCGTGCTAGTCTTTGTTACAGACGTCAATGACAACCCACCCAAGTTCAGGTGGGACACCTTCTCACACATCGTGCCTGAAGGCAACTACAGCAACAGACACATCATCCAGGTCACTGCCACAGACCCTGACATGGGCAAGAACGCTGAGCTCATCTACAGCATCGACAACTCTGCTCGCCCTCTCTTCAGAATAGACCCCATGTCAGGCATCATTTCTGCCACAGGCCAGCTAGACCGTGAGACCACACCTGTCTACACCTTCAAGGTGTTCGCTGCAGACAGAGGACAGAGCCAAAATACCGCTTCAGCCAACGTCATCATCACGTTAGAAGACGTCAATGACCAGTACCCCACATTCAACAAGTCCATATTTGAATTCCGCATTTCTGAAAACGTCCAAGACAGAACTTTGCTGGGATGCTTTCGGCTTATGACTATGACATGGGCAAAAATGGAAAGTTTGAATTTACCTACACGGGATCCCAAAACGGGGCAGACCCTTTTGTGGTGACAACTGATGGCAAGATCTGGACCAGTGGGGAGCTGGACAGAGAGCAGAGAGACAGTTATTCCTTCACTGTCATGGTGCGGGACAAAGGACTACCACCTAAAATGACCTATGCCAGTGTGGTGGTTACCATTCTTGATGTCAACGACAATGCCCCTAGAATCCAGTTCCCTCTGTCTACCAACCACACAATCCATGTCAGCACTGTGCCAGAATCAGGTATGGTTCTTGCCAAGATTGTCGCCTATGATTCTGATGCTGCAGAAAATGGCAGACTCCACTTTGTGTTGCTGTACGGAAACGAAGGCGGTGCCTTTGATATTGACTCTTCAAGTGGAGAGATAAAGGTGAAGGACGTGTCAAGACTACACGATAACAGGGTGTATAAGTTGGCTGTGGGGGTGCAGGATTACGGAATACCACTTCAAAGCAGCAACACTATCATCCTGGTGGATGTCAACTTTGACAGCAGTAGCGGCGTGTTGCTAGGAGAGACGGAGGAGGAAGCCGAGGTGGTGGATTACGTCATGATCGTAGCTGCTGTAGCTGGTGCTGTTGTCGTTCTGTCTGCCATCATCATCGTAGCCGTCTGCTTTGCCTTTCGCCAGGTCAGAGAAAGTTCGATAACTATCTACTGTTCTGTTCGTACCCTTTTAATTTGTTCTTTGTTTGCAACGACTCACGTAGTATCCATCTCTGTTGTTTTTTTTTAGGTTTGTTATTGTCTGTTTTTCCATTTCTTCATCTTTTCATATGTATGTATGTATGTATGTATATGTATGTACGTACGTATAGTATGTATGTATGTATGTATGTATGTATGTATGTATGTATGTATGTATGAATGTATGTATGCATGTATGTATGTATGTATGTATGTATGTATCCATCCATCCATCATATCTGTCTATCTATCTATCTATTTAGCTAGCTAGCTAGCTACTATCCATCTATCTATCCGTCTATATCTCTATCTATATACATCTATGTATCTATATATCTATTATCTATGTATCTATGCATCCATCTATCTATATATCTATCTATCTATCCATCTATACTATCTATCTATCTACTATCTATCTATCTATCTATCTATCTATCTATCTATCTATCTATCTATATATCTATAAACATACAATTCTTTGCACAGCACCACCACCATCACCCTTATAAAAAAAATAACGGAAATTTTGTCTCAAACCAAAGGCCTACGCAAATTCAACATACAACGTTTATCTCCCAAGACCAAGATCAGGCATATTCAAATCAAGCATCTCCTTGTCTGGTGTGTATCTGTAATACATTGACCTGAAACATCAAGTCATCGCCCGCAGCTTTAAACAAAAAAACAAACAAACAAAATGACAATGCTGCTTGAAAAATCGTAAATAATGATTCTAACTGAAACCCTTTTCTAGATTTATATACACTGTTAATGCAATCTTCAGTCAACCATTTTGTCTCAGTTTTACGCTATCAGCTTTACATTAAAAAAAACAAAAAACAAAACAAACAAAAAAACAAAACAAAACAAAAACAAAGAAAAAATCAAAAAAGGAAAAAAAAAAAATCTTATCTGTGCTTATTGATTTAATTTGATAGTATTTGTAGATTTATAATTTGTTTAACCATTGTATGCGTTATAAAATTCACCTATTTTCACCATAATGTTAGAGTTGACGTCCTTCCTCCTTTCGTACTTTTTTTTCTTTTCGTTTTTTTGTTTTGCTCTTTGTTGTTCCTTTTGTTTTCTATGTCTTTCTGTGTTACTAATTTATGATATACATTGTTGTGGTTAAGGGTTCTCCTTTTAATTTCTACTTCTGTACACTTCTATGTTAGTAATTTATAATCGATGTTGTTGTAAAGGCTTCACATGCACTTGCTATGCGTGTATCTTCCTTTTTCTCATGCTCTTACAATGCACTTGACCGTTTGACACGCACATGGAAATTGATGTTTTAGTAGAATTCATTTGAATTTTGTACGAGGCACATATTTCATAATCAAACTGTTTGCATAAGTAAGTTAGCTGACATGTCTAATCCACCTTTCCTTTAGCTTCGTGACTTTCACATTTTTCTTTGATTCCATGCTGTTAATTAGTTGAAATAGAATATTGATAAGTATTAGCAATATTGTCGCAGTATTGCTTTTGTTCTTCCTTTTCGTTGCTAACTGTTGACATGTTTTAATTGGCGGGTGTCTTCCGCGCCCTTGTCTAGCATGCTTTTGTAAAACGCTTGGGTTATCGTGAAGAGAAACACAATTTAAACTCCTGAAAGCGTAGAGTGATGTCATCACAAACACGACCGTGTCATTTTTAACTCTATACCAGTATATTGTGGTAAATTTAACCAATAGGCATGTAAGATCCATTATTTATGCAAACGGTTGAAATATATAAATCAAAACTCGTTTCTTGCACATGCAATACGTGTATTATTTCCCCTTTCCCTTCTCACTGTACAAATGTGTGTGTGCATCCCTGTATACGTGTTGTTACAGACACTGGTACTGTTGACATTTGCAATAATACAAATCAAATTTGAAAATACAGATACACACATATAATATCCCTGTTTTAGTCAGAAGAAGCAGATGCAAATTCCAGAACGTGTTGATAGGCATGGAAATATTCTACGGAAATAACGAATTTGTCATAATAGTTTTATGGAGGTAAACAGCGAAGACCTTCATTTTGTAATACAACATAAAGAATGTAATGACTTTTAATATTTATCCAAATTTGGTCATAAGTCCAAAAGGTACCTTTAAGTTGTGTAATATGTTAAAAACAAGGAGGAGGGAATGTTTGAGTTCGACGACTAATATGTAAAAAATGGGGAGGAAATGTTGCTATAGCCTGTTCAGTTAGAGAAAGTACTGTGTTCTTATGCTTCGTTGTCTGTGCATCTCTCTCTCTCTCTCTCTCTCTCTCTCTCTCTCTCTCTCTCTCTCTCTCT
>CM060314.1:38438804-38453804 GCA_030674185.1 Monoplex corrugatus | reverse complement strand
CATGTAGAATCAGTGGTTTGGCCTGGTATGTGACAGTCTATCTTCATATCTTGTGTACATTGAAAAAAGCAAAAGAAGGGTTTGCCAGGGACGTGAACATTTGTGACAACGTCAACCACTGATATTAATTTTATCTCTCTCTGTCTTTGTCTCTGTCTATCTGTCTGTTATGTCTGTCTGTCTGTCTCTATCTGTCTGTCTGTCTATTTTCTCTGTCTCTCTCTCTCTCTCTCTATATATATAATATAAATATATATATAATATATGTATGTGTATGTGTGTGTGTGTGTGTGTGTGTTGTGGTGCGTGTGTGTTGTGTGTGTGTATTGTGTATGCTATATGCATTTAGGTTATCCAGTGGTTATACACCCATGTATAAACTACTAATGATTGTGTTTAATTGCACAAGCAGGTACACGAAGGGGGCAGTGACGTCAAGGATGACACAGCCACCAATAACAGCGGGCATTGTGCCAGTGAAGATGACGTCAATATTGACAACATCCTGAACGGTACGTCACAGCTTTCATGACGTCACTAACCTACGTATCAGTCCAGTCTTACATCTTCACAAGATAATTATTACACAACAAGCCAGTACACCAAACAAACAACAATAGCAACAACAACAACACAAATGTACATCAGACCTGCCATTTGGACAGAACTCCATGACAAAAGCAGAACGTGTTGATTTTCGTGTTAGCTGTTGACGTTGATGTTGTTGCTGCTGCTGATGGTAATGGTGATAAAGATGATAATGGTGGTACTGATCGTGGTGTGATAGTGAACGTTCAAAGTTCAGTCAGGGCAATGATAATAAAGATACAGGCGATGGTGGTGATTATAATCATAATGACTATGGTTGCACTGATTCTTTTGATATTGATGACGATGATGCTAACAGTAAAGATGAAGAAGAAGACGAAGAAGAAGAAGAAGAAGAAGAAGAAAGAAGAAGAAGAGAAGAAGAAGAAGAAGAAGAAGAAGAAGAAGAAGAAGAAGAAGAAAATGATGATGATGAATATGACGGTAGTCATGATTATAATTATAGTGAGGGCTCTATGTGGCATTACTTGTGATAGTATGATTGATGATGTACTTTTTTTAAAAACTAACTGGCCATGTATATATCACATACCTTGATATGTATAAAAGAAAGTGTCTTTGGTTATTTAACATACATATACATTAAAAAATTGAGTTTATGTGACTAATACATTTCCATGTGGTAATTTCTTATTGCGTATTCTGCATGACTTATAGATAGCCTTGGTGTGTTGTGTCAGGTGAACGAGACAGACTGGGAGGTAGTCAGGTGGTCACGTACTCCCATCTGTCAATGGAAAAAGAACGCTACGGCAAGTTACCCAGTCAACGCACCCCAAAGGGCGACCCCCACAAACCCTCCCGAGTTGACATGCACCCTCCACCCTTGTATGACTTTGTCTCTGACTTTCACAGCGAACGTTGTAGATCAGCCACACCAGCATATAAATCTGTTCCGACTAATCACAACACACTACCCTTTCCCCATTCCGTGCAGAGCAGTGTAAACACCTCCCTGTTTACACCCAGGTTAACCCGTAAAGGGTCGTGTCCATCCTCAGTGTATAAAAATGTATCTTTTACCCCTCTGTCCCAGCAAAATCCACAGAGGGCCCTCAGCACATTCAGCTTGACCTCCCGATCCCAGACCTCTTTCAGTACGTTCCAGAAAGGCAGGAGCAGCTCCCAGCAGTTAGGCACAGCTGGCGATGACGACATAAGCACAACTACTTCAGGCAGCTACACCGTTAACCCTGAGGAACTCCGCATGGACGGTTATGTCTGCTCTGACATCACGGCATAAGGCTGCTGCGGACGAGTCTTTAACTCTTGCATCCCCACACCTGATCAGCTTGCTACTTACTACTTACTCACAGTGGGCGACTAAAAGGGTTAACATTTCAATCACAATATGGCATGTGTTTTGGGTGCGGTGTCTGTGACAGACTGAACGAAGTTCAGTTTACAAGCATTTTCTCATCTATATACATTTTTGGTTCAATCTTCCTACATGTAATCTGCCTGCTTTCATCAGTTGGATATACTGACTCAGTAATTAATGCAGGAACGCGGGACATTCTATCAAGCCCGTAAATCACCATGAAAACCAACAGACAGAAACATTTAGTGCAAAATGGCAGAATTATCCATGCTATAAATGTCTTGTTTTTCTCCCATCCAATCTCACCCAGCTTTTGTTTTAATCTACCCAGCTGCTATTCTCTTTTCAAAGGACACTGTTTCATGTCGTTTGTTTTATTGTCAAAAGTCTGTTTTCTATGAACAACAAATGAACTATAGGAACTTTTGTGTATTTAAAAAAAAAGGCATTGTGCATGGTCAGAATGTACAATCTTCATGTGTTATTTTAATTTGCTGAAAAAATCAGCCCGTCACAGATATTCTGGCCTTTATGTTCAACAGTATTGCTCATCTCCGACTCAACGATATGTATAATTGCGAAGTTGTGCAGTGAGACGATGTTATGCATTATAGTCGGTGGACATAAACTGACAATGTCGAGCCAGAAATCACAGAGAATACGTTCTGTTTAATTCACTTAGATACAAACACCATAGGAGACAGTTTGTATGCTTTATGAACTTTTTTTGAATCGTATTAATCAAAATTATTTTGTGATGTCTGAAAATCATTCTTTCATGAATGTACACATTTCAAACTAAACATATTGTATATATATATGTTTGTGTGTGTGTGTATATATATATATATACATTTATATGTATATTATATATATATATATATATACATATATTTAGATAGATAGATAGATAGATAGATAGATAGATATATACATAGATATATGTAGATATATATATATATATATATATGTACATATGTATTATATCACCAACTTGTAGTAATAGTAAAGGAAACACGTAGACAGCATGATGGTAGTTGAAAATGGTAAAATGCATCTAGGATCACTTTTAGAAAATAACGCTATAAACATTCACTAGTTAAGTTCTTCAAGCTTATCCGGCTTAAGCGCAGTCCTGTGACATTTATGACAAAAACGGAAATGCTTTATACGATGATGACAAGATCACAGAAAGATAAAAAAAAATAACATTCAATGATCTTTTAAACACCAGAGGTCGAAACAACACTAGTCCCCAGTCTCAGCAATATGCATGCAGAAGTCGCAAGGAAATCACAAGACCACTTTGAGACCAGACCCCAAACTATGGCACAGATGTGGATGGCATCACACCTGAGGCTGTAGTGACCAGCACAGAGACTAAAATCAAGTAGCTTATCGCAATATTTCAAAAAGACTGGGAAGAAAATCGGTCTTCAGATGAATGACGTAAAGTGCCCTTTAGCGGGAAAATTGATTAGGAATCACGGACTATAACACCCACAGTTTAACCTCTATCAGTCGTGTTGGCGAGAGTTAAAAACAATGTCAGAATAGTTTACAAGGATCGTGGTAGAACCATTCTTACACAAAATCCAGTTTGGTTTCAGTAAGGAACATATTTTATTTGCACATCTTGGCTATTTTGCACGAAAACAATAAATATCAACAACAGCTCGAAGTCGTTTTGGAACAAGAAAAGCCATTTGGCAAGGTAAACAGGGTAAAACATTGAGAAGTTTTGGAGTCATATGAATCTACGGGCCAGCCTCTCAACAAAACGAGAACAATATTAGCAAATAACAAGCTTGTCTTTTGACGACCGCAGATTGACTTCTCAAATGATTCCAAGTGAAATATAGGGATTGGCAAGGATGTGTTGGAAGGACATCCGTCATCGATCACATCGCACAACAGCAGATCAAATACTTTGGCCACCTGGCTAGGATGCTAATCAACCATTCATTCCTTTCAGTCTACAATACCGGATGCTCTGGTTTCAGATCCAGAGGAAGGTCACAGCGGCAAAAGGCAGACAGCATGACAGAAAAACACCGCGTTTGTAATATAACACTGTGCCGGATTTCCTGTCTAGCTGCAGATTGCCGGGTGTATTCCTCACGATTCCTTCTGGCACTTGCAAGCATAACTTGATAGACCAGTTTCTTTCTTTATGAAATCTTGCAACTAACGCTGTTGTTTCAATAGTTACAAGTAAAGAGACAGTCGGAAATTAAATGGCGTTACGTTCGAAAACCGGATGAATCAAGAAGATGATGAATATGACAATGTTTTTTATTTCTGTTTGTTTTTGTTTCTTGTAAACAATATTACACAGGTGTTGAGGTTGGATCAATTAACACGCGTTTGAGGCTGATGTTACACCCACAATGACATTTTAACACGCATTCTATTACTGTGTTTTACGTATGATAATGTGTTTGCTACATTCTTTTAGTGTCCTATCATTTGGAACCTTAACAGAATCTGCAGCCTTATGTTGAGGAATTAGCAGTGTAAGGTACTTGCCTTTACCATTAATAAACATTTATGCGATTTTCTAAGGTTTGCTTTTTTTTTTCTTTGTCTCATGCATCCGAATTACCCAAGCCTCTTATCCCCTGACCCGCAACTACTTGAGTCGACATTATTGTGCCTTTGTGATTTTTTAAGGGCACTATGACTTGAAATGTTCTTAGAGACATGTTGTAGTGGTTTTGCTTGTGATTATGACGATTTGCATCCCAAAAGTGACATTTTGTTTTCATTTTGCTCATATCGACCGCAAAGCATAGAAGCCTTTTACAGATCTCGCAGAACAGTGACATATTTTGTTTACATCACGAAGCAGAATCAGATTTGGATATACTACAAAGCAGCGACAGATGTCTGTTGAGTTTTTTTTTTTTTTATTGTGATTGATGTGCACTACGCACACATTTGACATAGCACAATAACAATGCGAGTAACGCTGAGATATCATGAGATATCAAAATACCACGACACTCACACTGATAGAAAACAAACACCTGAAAATGACACTGATGTTAATAGATTACAGATACATGAACATGACACTGACACTAAAAGTGCAAAACAGATGTGCCTGACATAACACGCACCTTGACTGATGTGAACAAAAAATAGATGGTTAAAAACACGAAATTGATAGATATAGTGTGACATAGCAATGACAATATTAGGTGATGACTGACACCAAAGATGCAATGATGTCAGAAACTGACCCAAATGCTTTCTCCCTCTGTTCACCTTGAACAGTGTCAGAAACAGGTTTTGTTTTGTTTTTGTTTTGTCACACTGGTCATGTTGGAATTTGATGGCTGTATTATCAATATTTTTCATGTACTGTGTTCAAACCTCATTTCCTTCGCGTGCAATATTGCGGGCTGTACTTTATGTTGTTGTGATGATAACTGCTCCAGATTCATAGAAATGCTGTAGCTCTCATACTCGATAATTAGATGACAAGGGGAATGTTTGACAGTCATTTGGATTTGTATATGTTTCTTTTTGTTTTTCTTATTTTCGTGTGGTCCCTCACAAGTGAACGAATCACCAATTCTCTTTCTCGTGTCAGAGTGTTAGTGGGCTTTTTTCATGAAATGTGATGGCTTTTGAAACAGTGGTACATTTTTTTGTTTCTAATTACGCTGATTTGTATCCCAAAATTACACTCTGTCAGTTTGCTGATACAGCAGGTATTTGAACCACAATTTTATGTTATACGGCAGAACAGCGTCAGATTTTATTTACGCAACAAAACAGTGACAAATGTTGTTTATACCTCAAAGCAATGAAAATAATGTGTCGATTTTCATACGTTGTTATTGATATAGATTGTTAACATAAACAATGTAGCACAATGACATTAAAAATAACACTTTCATGTCATAGGACTATAATGAATTCACATCGACAGTAGATACATCATGATAATGATTCTTGCGTTGACAATTATTAAGGATAGACATGGCGCTGACACTGGTTAGGGGATGAAGTGAGTATGACATAATGTTCGTTCGTTCTTTGAATTGTTTTTCCACTATGAATGATATTAGACGAAATGATGACATAATGCTGACCTTGACAGTTGTGCACACACACACACACACACACACACACACACACACACACACACACACACACATACACACACACACACACACACACACACACACACACACACACACACACACACACACACACACACACACACACACACACACACTGACCGAAATAAAATGAAAATTAAAAAAATGGACAGTTATCACATTTTGACATAAGCGTAGTATCTTCAGGTGACACACACACAGTTATCACATTTTGACATAAGCGTAGTATCTTCAGGTGACACACACACTTGATATGATTACATTATCACATGCAAAAGACATGACAACAGACTGGACATATGGCAAAATCTGGCATGACACTGTCGTTTATAAACGAATAGTAAAAGAATCTGGCAATTTCCAAATGTCGTAATGATTATAAAACGTAAAGGATGACAAATACTAACAGAAGTTTGTTGGATTTTCACCTATGCTGATAAATGATAGATGTATTATCATCCGCTATCATGCCTGGCGTTCAGATGTCATTCTCAGTAACGTACAATATTGTGTTCAATATTTTTATGAAAATTTTGCATATTGAAAATGTGTAGGACTCTTATGCAATACCTAGATGACAAAGACAGTTTCTGATAGGTATTTGGATATGTATTGCTATCTTGTGTTTTAGTGTACTCATTGTTGTTGTGTTTTGTCTTGATTCTGGCCCCACACAACTGAATGACCAATCCCTACCGTTTTCACAACCACCCGTCGCTCTGTGGCTTGTTCGTGTAGAGTGGTGCCTTTTCAGATAATGACACGGGCATTATCACCATCATCATCGCCCTCCTCCTCCTCAGCACCATGTACCATGCCGTATAGCGTTAGCGGTCATGGCCTTCCCTACGAATCTCTCTTTTGTCGCTGCAAATATATTTTCTACACTTTTTATCCCCATCCATTCTGCAAAATTATGTTTTATCCCTTAATATGCCCGGTACTCCTATTCCCTCTCGCTTTCTTGTTGTGACTAGGTGCGCAAACTTCCATCAATCTTGTTTCTCTTTTCCTAATCTTCATCATTAATGCATTCTCCTTTTTTGTCTCGTTTGTTTTCTTCGCTCTTCATTGAACTCTCAACATTCTTCTCAGAAACCAAATTTCAGCTGCTTCAATCTTATTCTGAATTTGTCTGTTGATTGTCCAGGCTTCGCATCCGTGCAATAGAATTGGTTCTATATAACACTGGAGAACTTTCTTCCTGATGTTAATTGACAGGCATCCGTTTGTAAGATTTCTTTTTTTATTTTCGTGAAGTTGACCAGTTCTGCGAGACATTCCTAATGTTTTCATTTTTTTGTGTTTGGCCAGTTCTGCTAGACATTTCTAATGTGCATTACGGCCTGGTGAGACGATTATTCCCATAATATTTATACTTATCAACTTGTCTCAAAGTTTTGCCATTTCCTGTTATTTAGATGATGGGATTTTTTCCTTTTTTTTTTTACTGATTACTATGACAACAGTCTTTTCACTATCAAGCTGTAAAGCGTTCTTTTTGTTTTCTATTTCTGTTATATTCACAGGATTTTATAAGGCTTTTCCTTTTCCTAAAGTTACAACGGTGTCATCCGCTTATTGACGATTGCTTATCATATTTCCTCCAAGCTTTATCCCAGGGCATTCTTCTAGGTTTCTCTTGATGGTTTTGTTGCAAAGTGAACACAAATCTAGTGCCAGAACACATCCCTGTATAACCCGTCTTTTGATGATTCGGAAAGAGCTTATATCATTTCCTGCTTTCATTGCTGCTGTTTGTTCCCATTACATATACTTTTTTATACCTTTTCCGTCAGTACTGAGCTTTTTATGCGAGCTGATCAATTATTCATGACTTATTCGAACAAAAGCCTTAACATAATCAACAAAACATAAATATATACATCTGTATTCATCTCAATCGATCTTTCTGCGACAGTTCTATAATGTCTATGACATTAATTAATTCTTTCCTTCAACCAGTGCACTTTGTTCTTCTGGTCTGATCATATGCCTATAATTCATCAAGCTGATTGTCCTATGGAGTTCTAGTCTCTAACGTCTGCTTTTATTGAAGTGCCAATGAAATATGACTTTCACATATCTGTAGGGATTCCTGTGTCATAATTTTTATGTAGGATGACTATTAGTTTCTTAATTTCAGACTTATCTAGAACCTGAATCTATTGTATAGTAGTGTTGTCTGGTCCTAGGGTTTATATATTCTGTAGGGGACATTTCTAAAAGAGGGGTAGGCATCATAATGGACAATGACAAGTAAAGTCTATCAAAAGATACTGCGGTATATCAGACAGCGTATTACTAGTTAGATTGGAGGGGGAGGCATTCAATATTAACATCGTCCAAGCACTGACGGAGAAATCGACATCTTTCTTCTAGAATTAAAAACAGCCAGAGCATCAAATGTGAATTACAGGGCTTTGCAGTAGTAATGGCAGACTTTAATGTTTAAATGAGACAGGAAAGAAGTAGAAGACACAATTAGACTTCATAGTCTTGGCACACGAAATGAAAGGGGAGAGAAATTTGTTGAGTGGGCACAAGTAAATGAATTTGTAACAGAAAACACTTGGTTTCAGCAACGTAGCAGAACAAAAAATGGGCATGGATGAATCCAGGAAACAGCGCTGGAAATCAAACTGATCACATCCTGATAAATAAGAGATATGAAAATTCCTTACTGATAGGAGAAATAAAAACAAAACATTTACCAAGTGCAGATTGCAACAGTGATCACAATCCTGTAATGCAAAAAATTAGCCTAATACAAAAGAGAAGAAAAGAAACAAAAAATTAACATAAAGCTAAATCCTGGACTCTGAATCAATCCGTGCAAAGTAGAGCGTATATGCTCCGGTAAAAGTCAGTGCTCTGGAGAACGTTGGGGAACAGTGGACAAATCCGAAAAAAAAATATTTGATGAAGTCTGTGAAGCAATCCTTAGAGTTGAGAAAAAGCAAAGAGGAACTGGATAACAAAATATATTTTAGGTTAGGCTTAATGGATGAACGAAGGACCGAGCAGGGAAAAGAGGAAGGGTAGATAGAGGCACATAGGGAAATTATGAGTAAGTGCAATGAAGTTAAGGAATCTTGGCTACAAACAAAATGAAAGGAATAGATGAGCGACACAAAATAGGCCCTAATAATGTGTACAATAACACTGAAGAAATTGCTCATAGGAAAAAGACAATCACATAAACTGGTTACCTAAAAGTCAAAAGATGGTGCGAGAAATATTGAAAAAGGGGGAAAGCATAAGATAGATGAGGAGGGTGAACTGAAGACTTTTCGATGATGACAGAAGGGAGGAACATACTAAAAAGAACATCGAAAGACCAGCAAGGATAAAAGGTAAAGTTAGAGTAGTGATGAAACGTAAAACAGGGACAAGTCCCAGGATCAGACAATACAATTCTGGAATGATTGAAACTCTAGATACAGGCATACCACTTTGTAATTATATTGATTTTTATTCCAACGTGACACTCTACTTTTATTTCAGCTGGCAAAGATGACAAAATAATGACAAATGTTGTATATACACTGTATAGCCGTGACATATTTTGTTTATACTACAGATCAATGCCAACATTTTTGTAATGTATCACAATGCAGTGAATGATTTTGTTTATACCACAACGCAGTAAAATATTTTGTTTATACCGCAAAGCAATGACAACTATGTCTTGAACATGTCACTGCTATTGATATACAATATTCACACACACACACACACACACACACACACACACACACACACACACACACACACATGCGCGCGGCGTGCACAGGCACACACACACACACACACACACACACACACACACACACACACACACACACACACAAGAGAAACACACACACAGAAACATACACACACACACACAAACACACACACAGACACAAGCACAGATACACACACACACACACACACAGAAACACACACACAGAAACATACACACACACACACACACATACACACACACACGCACACACACACACACACACACACACACACACACACACACACACACACACACTTTCTCTCTCTCTCTCAAAATGACATAGCACAATGACATTGACAGAAAATCAAAATACCATGAGACGACAGTGACCATTGCGAAAGTGATATTAACAGATGGCAAAGAAATGAACTAAAAATCGACAAAGAAGAAAAAAAAACGAAAAAAAAAACCACAACTCAATACTAGTATATATCATAGTTTTACACACTTGTTATACTGATAAATGCCACAGGCAACGATGACATTACACATGGCAAAGTTGATCGTGACACTGTGGTGGAGACATGTCCTTCAAACATGGTATATGTGGATTAAAACGAAATTTAACACACCCCAAAACAGTCATAACTCTAATATTTGACAAATGCCAAGGACTGACTGACTAAAACATTTAGCAGATAGCAAATGCTGACAAGTATCTTTCCATTTTTGTTTTCTTTTAAAGTGACAGAGGCCTTTTGCTTTTTCACCTATTTTGATGAATGATGTATGCATCATGCACCCTCTCTTATGTACTGCTTTCAAATTTCATTTCCTTTGCACATAATATCAGCCTCGATGTTTTGGGGTTGTTGTGATAACCTTGGGCTTAACTGATGAAAATGCTTTAGCTCTTTTATGCAATACGTAAATGACAAAATGAATTACTAACGGTCATTAGTGTACGTATTATAATCTCTCTCATTTTGTTTATTTTTCTTTGATGTTTTATTTGCCCCCATACAAATAATTGAACTACTCTATCAGTTCTCCAACCACCCCACACGTAAAATCTGTATGGCTTTTTACTTTTTAATTTGATGTTGTTTTTTAAATTAATCATAGAGGCTTTCCAGTTTTATGATTAAGCTGTTTTGAATCTCAAAGTGACAAATGTTCTCATTTGGCTGATAATCTTAAAGCAGTGACAACTGTTATGTTTACAGAAAAAGCAGTGACATGTTTTGTTTTTGCCAACAAGTAGTAAGAACGACTGTGTATGCCACAAAACAGTGACATAGTTGTTAATATCACAAAGCAGAGATACTTTTTGCATGTGTCACAAAGGAATGGGATATTTTGTTTACACCACAAAGCAGTAAGAACTTATGTACATAATTATATACCACAAAGAATTGGTATATTTTGTTTATGCCACAAAGTAATGACAAATGTATGTTGACATGTCTTTTTTATTGTTATTGATACAGATTACATTGACAACAGTACTGACACATCATGAGATAACAATGACTACCATGACACTGATATCGACACATGACAATGACGTGGCAATGACACTGAGACTGACATATAGCACAGGTTGAGATGACACTAAAACTAACACGAAGCAGATTCTTAGTTTGGTAAACAATGTCTAGTTATTATCAACCTGTGTTATCTACGGCGTTCAAATCACATTTCTTTTGCGTGCAGTATTGGATTTGTTATATCATTTTGTTGTGACATAAACGTTTGCTCCCGACTGATTGAAATGCTCTAAGTCTTCAATGCAATATCTTAAATGGTAATTTGAGTTTGTGACACACGTGTAGGTATGTATTATCATTTTGTGTTTGTGTTGTTTATTTTACGTTTTATTTGATTTCTATATGACCCCATACAAATGAATCTTCCATCCCTCCTATTTCCACTGCCATCCTTTGTATTAGTCCTTGCAATTCCGTTTGAAAATGTAATGTCTTGAAACGGTAGTACTAACATATACGCTTGTAGTTACACTGATTTGTATCCCAAAGTGACGCTTATTTCTCATGTTGGTAACATAGACCACAAAGCAGTGACAATTGTATGTTAATATTTGTCAGTTTCTTTGGTTTCGTTTTACAAACAACGATCACCCATAGAAGTGATACAGAACGCTGACATTGACACTAGCGATGACTTGTCATGAGAAAAGAATGCTCACAACGACGGTGACATTGAAATATGACAAAGACTGACTCGAAAACAAAAACAACAACAAACGAACACATTGGCACATACCAAATTTATCACAATGATACTGATATACAACAAAGTTTGACAAAACACCGACTTTTAAGAATACTGGAGGCATAATCCCGACACGCTGAAAAAAATATGGATAATGTGATACTGACAGTTGTCACAAATTTTATGACAGTTATGTTTGGCAAATGACAAAGACTGACCTGGATGTAACATTAAACAGAAAACAATTACTGACACCAGTACACCCCCCCCCCCTTTCCCCTGCTAATGCCTTCCTCATCCGTATTTTGTTCGTTTGTTCTGTGATTCAACATCTTTTTCCGTTTTTCTTTGACAGGAATATGCTTGTTTTTTCAACAATGTTAACGATTATTGGTGTATTATTACCCTGTACCTGATGTAACATTCAAATATTATTTCTTGTTGCGTACAGTAAGGGGCTTGATGTTATATTTTGTTGTGATAAAAGCTTTCTTATGATCTTCCCAACCCATGAAAACGATGTGGGTCTCTTGCGAATCTGTACGTGGAAATTAGAATTCATGTCAGTGATTTCATGACAGACTTGTCTTGTTATTTTGTATTTTGTTTATCCTGTTTATTTATTTATTTATTTATTTATTTATTTATTTATTTATTTATTTATTTATTTATTTATTTATTTATTTATTTATTTATTTATTATGTATTTATTTATTATGTATTTATTTATTTATTATTTATTTATTTATTTGTTTGTTTATTTATTTATTCATTTATTTATCTATTTATTTATTTATTTATTTATTTATTCATTCATTCATTCATTCATTTATTTAATCGCCGTAAACAAATTTGCTTTCTACAGACGCTGATTTGTACCCCAAAATGAAATTCTTTATTATTTTGCTGACATAGACCACAAAGGAGTGACTAATTTGCGTATACACATATACAGAGAGAGAGAGAGAGAGAGAGAGAGAGAGAGAGAGAGAGAGAGAGTGAGAGAGAGAGAGAGTGAGACAGACAGACAGAGACAGAGAGTGAGACAGACAGACAGAGACAGAGAGAGAGAGACAGAGAGAGAGAGAGAGAGAGAGAGACAGACAGAGAGACAGAGAGACAGAGACAGAGAGAGACAGAGACAGAGAGACAGAGAGACAGAGACAGACAGACAGAGATAGACACAGAGAGAAAGACAGAGAGAGACAGACAGATGGAGAAGAGGGGGGGGGGGGCAGTGACAAATTTTGTTTATATCCAGAGCAGTTACCTTTCTGTTTACATCTCAAAGCTTGTTACGAATATTTGTTTAACATTTCAAAGTTGTTGATATGAACAAACCACAGAAATGACATGGCGTAATGACAATGACAACAGCATTGACATATCATGAAACAACAGTGACCAACATGACACTGATATTGACAGATGACAGCGACATAAAATGACACTGACATTGACAGATGACAGCGACATAAAATGACACTGATATTGACAGATGACAGCGACATAACATGACACTGATATTGACAGATGACAGCGACATAAAATGACACTGATATTGACAAATGACAGCGACATAAAATGACACTGACATTGACAGATGACAGTGACATAAAATGACACTGACATTGACAGATAACAACGATATAAAAATGACACTAACACTGACAGATTACAACGACATAAAAATAACACTGACATTGTCAGATGACAACGACATAAAAATGTCACTGACATTGACAGACGACAACAACATGAAATTGACACTGACACAGATGACAAGGACATAAAAATGACACTGCCACTGGCAGATGACAGCGACATGAAAAAGACACTGACCTTGACAGATGACAACGACATGACACTGACAATGACATTGACATGACAACGACATGACAATGACAATGACACTGACATTGGCATATGACAATGACATAAAATGACACTGACATTGGCAGATGACAATGACATAAAAATAATACTGACATTGGCAGATGACAACGACATAAAAATGACACTGACACTGACAGACGACAACAACATGAAAAAGACACTGACACTGACAGATGACAAGGACATAAAAATGACACTGACACTGACAGATGACAGCGACATGAAAATGACACTGACACTGGCATATGACAATGACATACAAATGACACTGACATTGGCAGATGACAACGACATGAAAATGACACTGACATTGGCAGATGACAACGACATAAAATTGACACAGACACTGGCAGATGATAATGGCATAAAAATAACACTGACATTGACAGATGACAATGGCATAAAAATGACACTGATATTGGCAGATGACAACGACATAAAAATGACACTGACACTGACAGATGACAATGACATAAAAATGACACCGACATTGATAGGTGACAACAACATAAAAATGACACTGACATTGACAGGTGACAACAACATTAAAAATGATACTGATATTGACAGATGACAACGACATAAAATGACACTGACGCTGACAGATGACAACGACATGAAAGTGACACTGAAGCTGACATACATAAAATGTTGATACTGCCAGGATCTACATGTTGTCAGAGAAGTGACATTTGTCAAATGATTAAGACTGATACAGATGCACTATATAAAAGGTCGACAAAAGCTGACACTGATAATCTTATTCCTCCGTTCTTAATAAGGGTGACAATGACATGTTTGTTTTGTTTCCTACGCTGATACATGGTGGCTGTATTATCGATGTCTATCATTTATGCTGTTCAGGTCTTATTTCCCTTTTGTGTGATAAATGGTGTGATATTGTGTGTAGTTGTTATGATAATTTTGCGTCTGAGTAATGGTTATAAGGTATTTTTCTTATAATATTTCGGTCGTCATTTTCTGTGTATGGCATATACCGTTAAATGAGCTAATGCAGATTTTTTCGACAGTTGCAAATTGTTGTTTTTTGTTTTTGTTTTTGTTTTCTTCTACAT
>CM060314.1:38431304-38436304 GCA_030674185.1 Monoplex corrugatus | reverse complement strand
AACACAACTATGACTGCCCCAAAGCAAACTAGTTTGGCGGACCTCCGTTGCTGCTTTACATGTCAAACGGCGTAATGGGCTGTAAATGAGTGCATACAGTTCAACGTGTTTGTTTGTTTTTTCGTGATCGTTTTTTGTTTTCGTTTTTTGTTTTGTTTTGTTTTTTCATTGCTACTGTTACATATTTCTCAAAAAAGTTGAATCTTGTTATTAAAATGTATTTGGTGGTTGATATGTTTTATTTCCTATCGTTTTGTTTTGAATTTCTTTCATCGCTTGACATTTGAGCCTCTCTTCTTAAGGAGAGCTTGTAACCACATCACAGCACCCGCCCTTTCCACGGCTTCCTGGTTATGACACAATTTGTAAAAGAGAAAAATCTGATGGACCATCAAAAGGATTGTGTCTTATGTGTATGTGTATGTATATGTACATGTATAGGTATATATACATATATACATATATATATATGTATATTTATACAATATATATATATATATATATATATATATATATATATATAGAGAGAGAGAGAGAGAGAGAGAGAGAGAATATATGTATATATGTGTATATATATACATATGTATTGTGTGTGTGTGTGTGTGTGTCTCTCTCTCTCTCTCTCTCTCTCTCTCTTATATATATATATATATATATATATATAATAATATATGTTTTGTTGCTTGCTTGTTTGTTTCTTCGTTTGTTCGGTTTTTTATTTTGTTTTTTTTTTGTTTTTGTTTTGTTTGTTTGTTTGTTTGCTTTAATCGGAATGGCATGATGGGTGACACCGATTCATTAAAATACTTCTTTTTTTCTGTAATGATTTTATGGTGTGACAGTGGTTCATTGAAATGTACCCTCTTTTATTGCAATGGCAGTATGGCGTGACATCCATTCATCAAAATGAGCCCACGTGACCTCTTTTTATTTATTGTAGTGGCATTATAACGCGACAATAATTCATTTGCTTGGTCTCTTATTAACCGCAGTGGCATGATGGTGTAATTCATCATAATAATTCATTTATTTCATGGCATTGACATTATGGCGTGACATAAGATTCAGATCATAATCTTCATTGAAATACAGTATGGACTTAATGTCATTATTATGATACATGAATGTCCCTAAAATTGACGTTATTGCATTTCTTTCTTCTTAATATCTGACGATATGAAAGTGTACATTTTAGTATTGTGCCTCAGAAACTGACACGAGAAATGTGTACTAATAGTTGCACTTCTCGGCTTTGAAATACACGAAGCAGGCGACTACCAGACAAAACATGATTGTATATAAATACACCCCGTCATCACAATGTTAAAGAGACGATGATTCTGACCTCAACAATGGGAGTTATTGAGTTGACAATGTCCGATGTGACATCAATATTATTGTAAAGCAAAAACAAGAACAAAAGCAGATCAAAACAAACAAACAAACAAAAACTAACGTTAAGCTGAGACAGGAAAGACAGTTTGACTTGACTGTAACCCTGACAAGCCAAGAAGAATGACCTGCCACTTACATGGACATACAGCGTACTACACACGGGCATGATGCCGATATACAGTAAATATTTTTTTCCTTGTTTTGTTTAAGCTTCCGATTTTTTTTTCGGAACTGTGAATACATAACGTCTTACTCTCACTGTGCGGGCGGTATGTTATTACAGTCTGCATACTTTGTCTTCACTGGGCGTGCTTGCTAGGTGTTTTCATGTTTACATAAGTCAGTTGGCACGACCTGGCTTACTGGATCTTTAACGTGCATAGTTTCATGCCTGTGCCATACGAAATGGGTTTAGGCACCTTAGCATTTCTGAACACAGTTGACCTGGAAGATCAAAAAAAAAAAAAATCTCCATCCTTTATTACCGGCAATAGGTACAATGGCATGATCGAATCCAGACCCTCCGTTTGAAAGTCTGAAGTCATACCCGCTTAAATGTCATGTCCGTCTGTGGTAAACATTGACATGATGGAGACACTGTTGCATGCATATCGCACATATTACATAACAGTACCACGGGCAGGTGACAAAGATAAACGTGTCATGACAGTAGCAACAGAGACATGATACTGAGGTCGACGAATAACACAACTGAGCACGACAATTATATTGACAACTTACAAACATAGACATGACTACCAGTCATAAAGTGTTATCATAATGACTATTCATAAAGCATTATATGGATAATTAAAGTTAGGCAATGCAATTGTGTCCACCACCATCCCTCCTTTTTGTCCCGCTTTCTAAGCTACCTTAATGGCGTAAAACGCTGGAACAGTTTCTTCACGCTGCTATAAAGATGGTGACGTTACATATGACAAACAAAATGCTATAGAACTCCGTCTAGGGTTGAGAATGCGTGATGGGGCTGTTTACTATCATAGTGCATCCTGACGTCAACCACTATGGAGAGATAAGGACACCTACGGTGTTGGTCAGAAAAATTCAGCGACGCCCTCAATGACGCGCCCATTCAGTGGATGAGACACGACTATGTGGTCGTAATCTCCCCAATACGCCCATAACAAGCTTCAGTCTGGGTGAGAGCCGGTCAGGATCAAATACCCACTCACAGATTTGACAGAACCGATGGGTGAATGAACCCACAAGCCATTTTGCATCTTGCACTTTCGGCAAGAGGTTGACATGACAGTGGCAGGTTACTGACATACGTTATTATGGCTAATTCTGGAATGAAATACATGCTGACATATGACTCAGACTGACATATTACTGATATAAACGGATGAATAAGACTGATATACTTATGATATAAACGGATGAATAAGACTGACAAAGCACTGACACAAAGGGATAAATAACACTCACATAGCACTGACATAAACAGATGAATAACACTGACATATTACTGACATAAACTGATAGATAAGAATGACACAGTACTGGCACAAACGGATAAATAAGACTGGCATAACGCTGACATAAACGGGTGGTTAAGACTGACACAACACTGACATACACGAATGGCTAAAACTGACATAGCATAGACATAAACGGATGAATAAGACTGACATAGCATAGACATAAACGGATGAATAAGACTGACATAGTACTGGTATAAAGGGATGAATAAGACTGACATAGTACTGATACAAACGGATGAATAAGACTGACATAGTACTGGTATAAACGGATGAATAAGACTGACATAGTACTGATATAAACAGATGAATAAGACTGATATAGTACTGGTATAAACAGATGAATAAGACTGATATAGTACTGGTATAAACAGATGAATAAGACTGACATAGTACTGGTATAAACAGATGAATAAGACTGATATAGTACTGGCATAAACAGATGAATAAGACTGATATAGTACTGATATAAACAGATGAATAAGACTGATATAGTACTGGCATAAACAGATGAATAAGACTGATATAGTACTGGTATAAACAGATGAATAAGACTGATATAGTACTGGTATAAACAGATGAATAAGACTGACATAGTACTGATATAAACAGATGAATAAGACTGACATAGTATGGTATAAACAGATGAATAAGACTGATATAGTACTGGCATAAACAGATGAATAAGACTGATATAGTACTGGTAT
Organism: Monoplex corrugatus; assembly: GCA_030674185.1. Taxonomy (NCBI): domain Eukaryota; kingdom Metazoa; phylum Mollusca; class Gastropoda; order Littorinimorpha; family Ranellidae; genus Monoplex; species Monoplex corrugatus. Next base: position 38,432,697 of record CM060314.1, on the reverse strand, counting down.
AAACAGATGAATAAGACTGATATAGTACTGGTATAAACAGATGAATAAGACTGACATAGTACTGATATAAACAGATGAATAAGACTGATATAGTACTGGTATAAACAGATGAATAAGACTGATATAGTACTGGTATAAACAGATGAATAAGACTGATATAGTACTGATATAAACAGATGAATAAGACTGATATAGTACTGATATAAACAGATGAATAAGACTGACATAGTACTGGTATAAACAGATGAATAAGACTGATATAGTACTGGTATAAACAGATGAATAAGACTGACATAGTACTGGTATAAACAGATGAATAAGACTGACATAGTACTGGTATAAACAGATGAATAAGACTGACATAGTACTGGTATAAACAGATGAATAAGACTGATATAGTACTGGTATAAACAGATGAATAAGACTGACATAGTAGTGTCATAAAGGAATGGACAAGACGTACATAACACTGACACAAACGGATGGCTAAGACGGACTTAACAGTGGCATAAACGGATGGCTAAGACGGACTTAACAATGGCATAAACGGATGGCTAAGACGGACATAACAGTGACATAAACGGATGGCTAAGACGGACATAACACTGACACAAACGGATGGCTAAGACGGACATAACACTGACATAAACGGATGGCTAAGACTGACATAACACTGACATAATCGGATGGCTAAGACGGACTTAACACTGACATAAACGGATGGCTAAGACGGACTTAACACTGACACAAACGGATGGCTAAGACTGACATAACAGTGACATAAACGGATGGCTAAGACGGACATAACACTGACACAAACGGATGGCTAAGACTGACATAACAGTGACATAAACGGATGGCTAAGACTTACATAACGCTGACATAAACGGGTGGATTTACGCTTACTGTCATAGTATATATATATATACGGATGAAGAAGACTAACAGTACTGGTATAACCGGATGAAGAAGACTGACACAGCACTGACATAAACGGGTGAATCAAACTAACATGCGTTGACATAAATAGAGGTGACACTGACAGATGGAAAACTCTAACACTGCAGTAACTTTTCACAAATGACAATGGCTGGGGACAGATATACCGGTCCCTTAATTCTCACCTAGAAAGTGAGACACGTATGTTTTATCACCTGTGACATGTATATTTTATCACCTGTGCTGATAGTCACTCGTCATCTCAGTTTCTGTCCTGGAGCAATGTATTCTGTTTATGCTAGGTACCATGCCGTGAAGCCTTTGTATTGTTTTCTGTAGTATTTTTTGTTTGTTTGTACGTTTGTATGTTTGGACATCCAAAAAGGATTGTCCCCCCCCCCCACATATATATATATATGTGTGTGTATGTGTGTGTGCGTGCGCGCGCGTGTGT
>CM060314.1:38421304-38423804 GCA_030674185.1 Monoplex corrugatus | reverse complement strand
AATAGCAACAACATGAGATTGATTACTATTGTCCGATGGTATTGGCGCCCATGTTTGTATTTGTGATTTTTGTACTTTGTTGTTGTTGCTGTTGTAGTTGTCGTTGTTGTTGTTGTCGTTGTTGTTGTTGCTGTTGTAGTTGTCGTTGTTGTTGTTGTCGTCGTCATAATGGATACGAGTACCAAGTGAAATTCAAACTGTTCTCAGAGTAAAGACATCGCTGCATTCCACTCTAACGTTTTGTTTATAACGCATATAGTAATTCAAATATTTTAACTAAGTAAAGTGGATTTTGCAACCTCCTATATTGCTGTGGAATCGTTTACATGCGCTAAATGCGTGTTGCGCATGGGACTTATTTTACAATCTTTTGTGTGTTGGTTTTCTATGGATATTAAATGTGTCGGCAAAGATCACGGGGATGTATTATTCATCTATGTATTTAATGATTTGTTTATCTCTTTAATTATCTCTTTTTCCTTATTCATTTATTTATTCATTTGTTTATTTGTTTGTTTGTTTGTTTGTTTTGGTCGCAACCTCTTCCGTATAAACTGGGATGCTCTCTTTATGGAAACTACATTGCTGTAGAGCTGTTTTACCTATTCAGTTTCATGTTCATGTGTGGTGATTTTTTTTATTGCTAGTTAATTTCTTCGCTTGATTTCTTTTCTTCGTTTTTGATTATTTGTTTTTAACACAATTTAGTATTTTGTTTGCTTTTAACAGAATGTCATCAGACAGTATCAGTAAGTAAAGTGGGTTCATTAACATGTGCAATTCACATTGGAGATCAGTCTATAGTCTCATCCAAAGTACTGTCACCCAACTAGAAGGTTTTATGAAGAAAGGATGGAGAAGGAGAAGAAGAACATATCCTGCCCAGTGTGAGATTCGAAATTAATACTGTTGACACCTAGGTGTACGGTCAGACCACTAAACCATTACTCCACTCCATCAAAACGTAGATAGATTAAAGGAGAAAAAAAAGCCCACGACTATACAACATCAACGGTGGTCAGTTGTCCATCAACGTATCATCATCTGCGTAAAACTGCAGAACATGTAAGATAACTGCTGGGGCCTGCCCGTTTTGTTTCATTAATAATGTATTGTCTTTTCCCAATAAACTGATCTAATAACGTTTGTGAAGTGTACACAGGTCTTTTGCTCTATTAGAGGGGTGCACTAAATAAGTGCTTCATCATCTTTTTTTTTTTTTCTTTACAAAAATGTCCATGATTTTTTTTCAAAAATATATTTTATCAAATCTGTTGGGAAAAAAGCAAAATTATAATACTCGTATCTAGTGCTTTGAAAACTTTACCATCGCTTTTGCAAATTGATTCTCTCACTGTAGGTAATTTGAAACGTTTATTTATTTATTTATTGATTTGTTTGTTCATTTATTTATTTGTTCATTTATTTATTTATCTATTATTTATTTATTATCATTTTTTATTTATTCATTCATTCATTATTTACTCATTTAATCATTCATCTATTTCTTTCTTTCTTTCTTTTTTCCTTCTCTCTCTCTTTCTTTCTTTCTTTCCTTGTTTATTTATTTATTCATTCATTATTTATTTATTTATATATTTGTTTACATATTCATTAATTCATTTATTTATGCATGTATTGATTATTCGTTTATTTCATATAATCATTTATTTCTTATCTTATTTTGTTATTTATTTGTTTATTTATTTGTTTATATATGTATTTATTTAGTATTTATTCATTCATTTATTCATTCATTTGTTTATAATTATTTCTTTCTGTCTTTCTTTCTTATTTGATTATTTATTTATTTGTTTATTTATGCATTTATTCATTTATGCATTTATTGTACTTGTTGATTTATTTATTGATTGATTTTCTATTTATTTTACTTATTTCATCTTTTTCTTAATTTCTTTCTTCATCCATTTAATAATTTCGTTGCATGCTTGCCTTAGATTGGTCTCTAGTCGAAAGGTGCTTCGTTTTCAGATGCGAGCCTGCACATTATACTGTCGAGATTTTTGCTTCGTTTTATGTAACCGTACGTTCTGTTGTGGATTCATTCATTCCTTTTATGTGTCTGTATATTATACTGTGGATTGTTTCATTTCATTTCAGGCGTGTGTCTGTATATTACACTATGGATTGTTTCCTGCTTTTTAAGGTGTGTGTCTGTATATTACACTATGGAATGTTTCCTTCCTATGTGTGTGTGTGTGTGTGTGTGTGTGTGTGTGTGTGTGTGTGTGTGTGTGTGTGTGTGTGTGTTGTGTGTGTGTGTGTGTGTGTGTGTGTGTACTATACTTTGCATTGTTTCTTTCCTTTTAAGATGTGTGTCTGTATATTATGCTGTGGACTGTTTCTTTCCTTATAATGATTTTTTTTCCTTTCTCTCAAGGTGTGAGTCTGTATGTTATAATGTGGATTCTTTCCTTTCCCTTAAGGTGTGTGTCTGTATACATTACCTTGTGGAGAGTTTTCTTTCGTTTAAGGTGTG
>CM060314.1:38411304-38418804 GCA_030674185.1 Monoplex corrugatus | reverse complement strand
CACACACACGCGCGCCCGCCTATACAACACACACCACACACACACACGCACGCGCGCACATGCACACTCACTCACACACACACACACACATACTCACCACACCACACACACACACACACACACACACACACACACACACACACACACACACACACACACACACACACACACACACACACACCAAACACGATAGACTGTAATCTGTTCTGGGTTTACAACCATCTTTTTGATAACAGATTGATACTAGATGATATATAAAACCCACACGTTAGGTAGGACGTCAATATGCAGTCGACGCTTAGGGACTGTTTATAGGCTTCAGGACTATGCCATGATCGTTTTGGATATTCTCCATCAAAAGCATCTGTACCGTCAGTACATATGGAGTTTATTCCAAGCGCTGAGAATTTATCTTGGAAAAACTAAAACTGAAAGCCAAAACTTCTCAGGGAATGATACAAAATGTGTCTTAAAATTAACTTTGCTCTTTCACTGATTTTATATGAGTCTTCAACCATCCATCAAAAACATAACGATAAATCTATTTTGCACAATGCGACAATTTTTAATACTTTTTATTGACGACCTCAAATTCATAAGAAAAAGTGACTCAAGACTGACTATGTACATCAGAAGTCGCATACCTTTTTCACCTTATCTACATGAATATACATTGATTAATGGTCATTCCCTTTCTGACAAATAACAAAACAGTGAGCATAGGCATTGACGATTTAATTTACCTAATGATACTATTCAAATACATGGTTATACATGACTAAAACAATGCACCTATTATGTGTTTTTATAGGCAACTGACTTCTTTAAATGAAAGACAATATATCCTTTACTTGAAAGACAATGATAGCATTAATTGACTTGTATGCATCAAATAAAAAATACAAAGTGTGAGTTAACTTGTTTACGTCAAAGGAGAAATACTGCAAACTCAGTGTATGTGTGTATCAAAACAACGATGCCACGAGCTTATTGTTAGCATGTGTATATCAAAGGAAAGATGCGACAGACCTCTTGTTAACTTGTGTTGTTTTCTTTTTTTTAAGAAAAACACCAACAGCTTTCTGTTAACTTATGTACATCAAATGAAATACGTCACAAACGTTTTCTTATTTTATGTTTCTCAAAGCGAAGGTATTGCAAATTTTTTTGTTAAGCTGTGTTTGTCAAAGGAATTATGCCACATTATTTTTTATTTACTTGTGTTTATCAAAGAAAAGATGCCATTTGCTTTTTGCTAACTGGTGATTATGAAAGGAAAGATGCCAAAACCTGTTCGTTTACTTTTGTTTATGAAAAGAAAGATGCAACAAATGCTTTGTGCCAACTTTATGTTCAGCAAAGGAAAGATGTCACGCTCCTTATGTTAATTTGTGCAATTGAACGATCCAATGGGCTCTTTGTCAATCTGTGTGCATCAACAGAAAGATGATGTATGTTTTCTCTTGAACTTACGTTTTTGCTTACATGTGTACATCAAAGAAGAATACATCAGCGTAAAGATAATGCAACTTTTTTTTTAGCAAATTCTTGCACGTTAAAAGAAGTTTTGTTGTTGTTTATTAATGTGTGTCTGCATGAAAATAAATACTCTACACATGTTTTGAAAACCTATGTACATCAAAAGAAAGGCACGATAAGCTGTGTTTCTTTAACTGTGTGCATCAATTGAAATACGATTCACTGTTGTTCACTTGGGTACATCAAAGGAAATAAACCATTAGAATGTTGTCAACTTGGATACATCCAGAGAAAGATAAAATATGCTTTTTGTTACTGTGTGTTGATCAAATGAACAATGCTCCAAGTTTTCTTGTTCATTAAGTTTTGCACTTATAAATAATGATAATAAATCATTTTATTAATTCGTGTGCTTTAAAGGAAAATATACTGCAACCTTTTGTTAACTTGCCTTCAGCACTATCATATGGCAGAAACGAATCAGAGACCGTGTGTGAGGTGTGCCCATGATCTGAGCTGAATACACGTGTGTTTCTCCATATCTGCCGAACAGTTTGGATCATTGCTGTTTTTGTTCCACCATCAGTATACAACACTGGGTAGAAATCTTCACAAAAAGAAACATATGAGATGGCCTGTGGATATATACATATATATATTTTATATATATATATATATATATATATATATAACAGAGGAAAACAAGCACAGTAGTCTCAAACTATCAAAGGAAAAACTAATTGACAAAGTTTTAACGAGAAACGATTTTTTCGCTGTTCACCTCTTTATAAAAGTGTGTAAACTTGAAGAACCCACACGTTTCACACTGTGATGTTTATTCTACTGACTTTGTTCATTCAGTAGTTTTACAATCTTTAAAAAAAATTACTCTTATTTTTTTTTTACCAGGATCCACCAATCAACCGATGTGTTTTGTTGTTTTATTGTCGTTGTCACTGTTGTTGTTATTGTTTTGTTGTTCTTGCTGTTGTTGTTTTTTATCAAACAATCTATGAGTATAGCTTACAAATTGGGTGGATGCTCAATATGTTGTTTACCGTAATGTTCGGGCTATTGGACGCACAGGTATATAAGGCGTACCCACTAAATCATAGAATAATTTGAACTATATTAGCACGTAAACCGCACTGGTTTATAAGCCGCATTTGTTCAATGGCCAGGTCGATCGCCTTCAACTTGAAGGCAGCTTCGTAGGCATTACGTCGCGTTTTCGGCATGATGACGGTGTACGCTTGAGCAGAGCAGATCTGAATACCAATCTGAATGCTTCATTGTGTGCGGATTTGATTAAAAACGTGAACAGTTAACAGTTAACATTTTAACGTGAACAGTTAACACTTTAATACGGAGCTCACCGAAAAATTCATGTACGGTCAACACGATTTTGGTGAGTTACTGAGAAGCTAAGAATAGTCGAGAACGTGACGCTCCTCGGATCGGGAAATTCCACAATTAAGCCGCATCATCTTTTAAGCCGCAGGGGTAAAAGCTGTGGAAAAAAGTCGCGGCTGATAGCCCGAACTTTATGGTACATGTGTTTCTGCAGGCTTTGTGTACTGTGTTTTCTTCGTATGCATAACGACATAAGGTTTTTGCAGCTTGTACATATTACTAGACTTTACTGTAATGTGCTTTTCACTTTCATCTTTTGCAGAAAAAAAAAACATAACTCACATCGGCACGTGTGTGTGTGTGTGTGTGTGTGTGTGTGTGTGTGTGTGTGTGTGTGTGTGTGTGTGTGTGTGTGTGTGTGTGTGTGTGTGTGGTGCGTGTGTCGTGTTGTAGTGTGAGTGTTTTAGATAATGCATAGATAAACGGATTGTTGGTTTGGCTTGATCCAATTTTTTAACAGCATTTTCAAGCGGTTTGATATTGCCTGGCAAGTTACACTTGTTATACAGTGTGGTTCAGTCTGTATGTGTCATGGTCAGTGTGTGTTGTTCTAGTCTTTATCTTGTTGTCAGTGTGTGTCTTCAGTCTGTACGTGTGTGGCAAGTCTGTGTCGTTCAGTCTGTATTGTGTGTGGCGATCTGTGTCGTTCAGCCCTTTTCTTTGCTCGTTTCAGTCGTTGGTCTTCATATATGATGGACAGTGTGTCAAAATTGCGTCTTCCTGTGTCTTTTGTCTGGGCTGATGTATGTATGGTTATGATAGATACATGTGTGTCATGAACATTTCTGAAGTTTCTTTGAGGCTTCTGACGGATTCAGTGCACAGGCGTACGCGGCGGCATACAACATACGTGATACATGCTTAATACATACACAGAAACAGTCTACACACACACACACACGCACGCACACATATATACATCACACGCAGCACTTACACACAGACACACACACAGACCACACGATTCACACAGAAACACACACACACACACGCACGCACTCAAACACTACTACACACACAGACACACGCACACACATTACGCAGACTACACACATTCAGACACACAGACAGTCACAGACACACAACACACAGACACACACACACACACAACACACACACACTACACACACACACAATACACACAACACACAGAAACACACACACACACACACACACCACACTCACACACACACATACACAACACACGCACACATACACACACACACACACACACACAACACACACACACACACACACACACACACCACACACACACACACACAACACACACACGACACATACACACACACACACACACACACAAACACACACACACACACATACACACAACACACACGCAACATACACACACACACAAAAACACATACACAGACACATCACACTCACACACACATACACACACACACACACACACACACACACACAACACACACACACACACACACACACACACAAACACACACACACACACGCACACCCCAACACACACACACACACACCCATTCAGAAAAAAAAGCGGGAAATGGGATTTACACTGTAACAGCATTGAAACAAACAGGAACGAGAAAAACACAAAAGTAAAATCAGTACGCGGAATCTGTTTAACAGAGCAAGACAGATGCAAATGTTTGGTCAACTTGCTATTGTCAAGCGTAGAAAACAAGAGAGAGAGAGAGAGAGAGAGAGAGAGAGAGAGAGAGAGAGAGAGAGAGGAGAGAGAGAGAGAGATTGAGAGAGACGGACAGAGAGAAGATTATAAACAAAACAAGACAGAGAGACAGAGAGACAGAGAGAAGAAGAAGAAGAAAGAAGAGAGAAGAAGAAGAAGAAGAAGAAGAGAAGAAGAAGAAGAAGAAGAAGAAGAGAAGAAGAAGAAGAAGAAGAAGAAGAAGAAGAGAAGAAGAAGAAGAAGAAGAAGAAGAAGAAGAAGAAGAAGAAGAAGAAGAAGAAGAGAAGAAGAAGAAGAGAAGAAGAAGACGAAGAAGATGGAGGAGGAGGAGGGGGAAGAGGAGAGGAGGAGGAGGAGAAGAAGAAGGAGAAGGAGGAGAAGAAGAAAAACGCTAAGTACAAAATGCCAAATCTTGATCATAGAATCAAATCAAGGCTCGCATTCACATCGTTCACCAAAGCAATGACCACCAATAACCAGATCTCCACGGCTCAAAGTACACACACACAACACTGGGAGGGGGAAGACAGGAGGGGGAAGACAGGAGGGGAACAGAGCGTGTGACCACTGATAAGCCATCCTCTCACTTGTCTCTTTGTCTCCGTCTCTGACTTTGTGTCTGTGTGTCTGTCTGACTGTCTGTTTTTCTGTCTGACTGTCTGTCTCTCTGTCTCCCTCTTTCTCTCTCTCTCTCTCTCTCTCTCTCTCTATCGCTCTCTCTCTCTCTCTGTCCACCCCGCTCTCTCTCTCACGTACATATTCTCGTAACACACTGTCTTTCTTTTTTTTTCCCTCTTGTTGTTTCTGTCTCCCTTTCTTTATGTCTGTCTGTCTGTCTGTCTGTCTCTCACACACACACACACGCGTGCGCTCACACACACACACACACACACACACACCACACACACACAAGCACAGAGAGAGAGAGAGAGAGAGAGAGAGAGAGAGAGAGCAGAGACAGACAGACAGACAGGCAGGCAAGCAGGCAGACAGACGATGTGAGGGTCGGGTATAATGAAAAGCACAGACAACAGACGACAGACAACACTACACACACAACACAGCAGAGATGTGAGTTCGGTACATTCAAGCTATCGACGGACAATCCGTGAGCACACGTGCCATCTTCTATGTACCACACACACACACACACAAACAAAACACACCCACACACCCCACACACCCACCACCCACACACACACACACACACACACACACACACACACACACCACGCACCACACACACACACACACACACCACACACATGCATATGATGTTGAGTTACGGTACATTCAAGCCTAATCGACGAACGATCCGTGAGCCAACGTCCATCTTCTTGTTACACACCACACACACACACACACACACACACACCACACACACCCACACACCACCACACACACACACACACACACACCACACACACACACACACACACACACACACACCACACACACACACACACACAACACACATTTTCTGTCTCTCTCTCACTCACTCTGTCTGTCTGTCTGTCTGTTTGTTCTGTCTTTTCTCTCTCTCTCTCTGAAATATAAACTTCAGGAAAACTTCGTGTGGTTGAAGAACACCATTACAAAGATGTTCAAGACTTGACCAGTGCAACTGGAATAAGAGAGAGAGAGAGAGAGAGAGAGAGAGAGAGAGAGAGAGAGAGAGAAGAGAGAGAGAGATAGAGACAGAGAAGAGAGAGAGAGAGAGAGAGAAGAGAGAGAGAGAAGAGAGAGAGAGAAGCAGACTGACAACCCACACAAATATTTAAACGATGCCAAACTGTCCCTGCCACTTTTCACGACCCAAAATATCACTACAGCTATGAACAATGGAAGATGGGCTCCATCTGATCCCCCACGCATGCCCTCAAATGACACGCATTAGTTGTGATATCTCCAGTGACACAGGTCTCACAATCACTTCCAATGACCCCAGCCCGTCGTAAATAACCCAGCTGATGCAAAAAAATATTTACATGAAAACCAAACCACGGAATTCACAAAAAATGCTTATTAAGAGAACATCTTCCTCACCGAATATTCGTCTTTCCGACACACGCAGTCACATACGATTCTAGGCGACTCAGATTTCAAGAGCACCAACAGGAGACATTCAGACACATTCAGACAACACAGGAAACACTCAAATAAGAACCTTCAACGTAGCAACAAACACACCCAAAACAATATAAACGAATACACATACAACCACTTTGGCAAAAACTATGTTCCAAATGAACAGTCACTACAAAACGAATACACATACAACCACTTTGGCAACAACTACATGTTTGTTCCAAATGAGCAGTCACTACCAATTCGTTATCAAACCATAATGATGAGAACAACCACGTAACTAATGTAACCAACAGCGGTCTCTAAACAATTGTTACAGGTGTCATCCTGGTAAAACGTATTCCCATATTTCATGTTTCATCTTTGTATGCTTCATCAGACTTGTTTTCAGAGTCACAATTATTTGAACTACAACTAATTTCAACCGCCAAGTACGCTACTCCCGGCTTGCTAAATTCCACATTCAACTTCTTCAGTTTGTACAGCGTATTGATCAACCACACCCATTTATCTTCTAGTAATTCTAACTTCTAATACAACCCGCCACTGTACATATTTATAAGGGAAACAACTCTTCGTTCGCAGTGAGTTTAATGAGTTATCTGCCAACATTTGTCTCATTCCCTTTCATCTTCTCGTACCCCCTCCATGTCTCTCTCTCACTCCCCACCCACCCCTCAGCTCTAACAATCGTTAAACCCTGCCTCTGACTGTTGCAGACAAAGACTGTAAAACTCGCGATGTATATTGTTTGCTGTCTTCATGTCATCACGCCTCGTTCAGTATGTAAGCTGTGTGTGCGAGCTACGACCACGCGTTCAATCTCTGTG
>CM060314.1:38361304-38406304 GCA_030674185.1 Monoplex corrugatus | reverse complement strand
CTCTCTCTTAATTATTGTCTTTGTCGATCTGCCTTCTCCTTCTCTGTCTCTTTCTGTTCTTCTCTTTCTGCGTATCTATATCTGTCTTTCTGTCTGTCTGTCCGTCCGACCTTCTGTCTGTCTGTCTGTCTCTGTCTCTGTCTCTGTCTGTCTGTCTGTCTGTCTGTCTGTCTGTCTCTCTTTCTTTCTTTCTTTCTTATTTCAACAGTCTGGTGTATCATGCATTCTTCAACATTTTATTCATCCCCATTTAATTGTCTCTTTTGTTCAGTGTCTTTGTAGATCAGAACTGAGATGGGAAGGCTCTTATCGACGCCTTTGACACCGGCGATTTCGATACAGTGATCAACACGCAGACGTCTTGGTGTCTATTTCGTGCCATGTAACCTTGTCTGAAATCCTTCTGCCACACAATAACCGCTGGCCGTGACAGATTGATTGTCCCCTACAAAACCACCTGACAACATACCTGGCAAGATGGCGACCATAACTCGCTTTCAGTACCAACATGCTTACAGCCTGAGAAAGCTAAGGCTGTCTTGCAGTATGCCACCTCTGTGATCGTGTTGAGGGGTGGGGTGGTGATGGTGTGGAGCAAATGGTGAAAACAGGAGACAGGTTCTCTCTTTCAAGGCTTCTCCTCTGCAGGCAATGTTTCTGCTTTTGTCTGTTGGCAATTGATCGACGTTCACTGAAAGGTGAAGGACTTGTTCTGCCTCTGACATTTACCTGAAGACAGAGACTGCTGTAAGACTTACTGTTCACGTGATAACACACCCATTGGGAACAATGGCATATGTCTCTGAAACTACCTGTGCAATTTCAAATGCCAAAACCTTTTAAACTTTAATGGTGATGTTTTGCACATTTGAATGAACACAAACATTGTAGTGCAGATTAACTTTTCTCTTCAAAATCAATGGGTTATACATGATGTCATAAAGTAAGAAAACGAAACTCCTACATTTGATGCTAAAGGATTTGGTCAGTCTGTGTTCTGCGTTAACCAATATTAGAATTTGTCCACCACACTCTTTATGATTGCAACTGGATCAAGTTGGATGATCATTAAATTATCATTTGCCAGCTATTTCCCCCGCAGAGGAGCTCTTCACTATCTCTGGTTGAAGTGGATGGCACACAGAAAAGGGAAAGAGACAAAGGGTGAGAAAAAAAATGGAACAAGTAATATCAGTTTACATTATTTCTACATTAGATGCCAGACGGGCGACTCAGATACTGATGCCCTTAAATAGAAAGAACTAACTTCTGAATAATGGAGATCCCGTCTCCTACATCCCCACCCTCTGAGATATAATCCAAATGCTTCTTCAGCACCGTTGGAGTCTGTCTTCTCTTGGTGGTGATTAAACGACATCTCCTGCCAGCCATCTCGCCCAGTCCAAAGCAGATCTATTGGTTGATAAAGTGTCTGCACTGCTGTCATGTGAGGCCAATTGACGGTATTGCCTCCTTTCTTAATCACAACAGATACATTTTGCTTGCTGTGATTAATCATCCCAACATCGATACTCCTCTCTGGTGGAGACTACAAAAAAAGAAAAAAAAAAAAAAAAGAAAAAAGAAAGACAGACAGAAAGAAAGAAAGAAAGAAACAAACAAAAAACAGCGAAGAGAGAGTATTTGCCACGTTGTGGTATAGAGGGTGGAACTAGTACACTCGACTTCCTGGACACACACCATTTCTTCTCCTATGTCTAGTTATCATTGAATTCTTCGCCTGTCCATTCATTTTGCCCTCTGGTGTAATATTTACAATACCAGACCCAATCTAATCTGCGTAATAGTACATGTAATTCTACATACTAATGATTTTATGAAAGCGTGACTCCAAAGCACGTTTTTTTCTGAAATATTTACATTTATTCTTCCTGGGCACACTCAAATGAATGACACGATGGTTTTCTTACATTTTCAAGTCTACCAGTAATACGAAATATGAGATCCCATCAGTCACTGACAGTTTCGTGATTAAAGAGCAAATTACTAACGTAATATGCTGATCGATGTAATAAGCAGAGAATAATGTGTTAAAACTTAAAAAATCAAAAGCGATATGATATATCTAATTTCTTTCACCACACAACTGAATCTGATCAAGTTGCTGAAATAAAGAAATGTGAAATAGAATATCAAATAACAATACCAAATTCACAATTTAACAAAAGGAAATAGGACAACCCAGTTACAACATAAATAATTATAAGAACGCATACATTATTCAGTTGAAGATGACAATTCTAGGAAGAGAAAGACGCTGCGTGTTTAATTCCAGAGACTGTGTACAAACGATGACGGCATTGGTTCTCCTGCTGAGTCTGCTCACTAGTCCTGCATTGTGTCAGAACTCCCGAACAGACTTGTTGTTCAACACCATTGAAGAGCAGAGCATTGGCACTTACATAGGTGCCATTACAGAGAATCAGTATCTGTTTGAAAATCTCACCTCCGTCGACATAAAACAGCTGAGATACAGACTGCTGGACCAAAGTCAGTACCCAGGATTCCTTTTCAGGGTAGATGAGCTGTCTGGAGGAATCTACGTGTCCAGCCGCATTGACAGAGAGAGCGAACAGTGCTACCAAGAGCCCGTCTGCATCCTGGAGTTCAACGTAGCTCTCAGCTCTTCAAAGATTCCCTACTCCAATATTGTCACTGTCCTTGTCAAAGTCGCCGACAAGAACGACAACCCACCTTTCTTCCCCGCCCAAGAGTCAGGCAGTGTTGTTCTGGACATTTCAGAGTCGGCATCTATTGGAACTGCTTTTAGACTCACTGGAGCAGCTGACAGAGACTTTGACAAAGACAACACTGTCCGGCGGTATGTCTTGACTGCCTACAACAATATGTTTTCCATCAAATCCTCCACCAAACTGGATGGTGGTTCCCTGCTAGATCTCAGTCTTCTCCAGCCTTTAGACAGAGAAGTCATCAGTAGTTATCGTTTCTCCATCCTGGCCTTTGATGGTGGATCACCACCCCTCAGTGCTGCCTTGGCAGTGCAAATCCACGTCACTGACGAAAATGACAACAGTCCAGTCTTTCTTAACGATGTGTACAATGTCGAGATACAGGACAGAGTGAAACTGGGACAGGTCATCCTCAGAGTGTCAGCCAGTGATTCAGACTCTGGTGAATATGGCAAAGTGCACTATCAGTTCAGTAGGTTGCAACGTCAGCAGCTGGAGGAAACCTTTAGCATTGATGAAGCTACAGGAGAGATCAGCGTCATGTCAGAAATATCTCCAGGAGTTCATCAGTTCATCGTGGAAGCTTTGGATGGTGGAAGTCCACCAATGATGACTGAGACAGAGCTGAGGGTGAAAGTGATCAGTTCCAAAAACAATCCACCCTCACTCGAAATTAATACGCTGTCAAACAGCAACAACTCTTTCGTAGAGGTCCCTGAAGACGCCGGGCAGGGGGCTCTTGTTGCCTTTATCACTGCTAAGGATCAGGATGAGGGGGCCAGAGGTGACATCACATGTTATTTGGATAATGACGTCTCACGACTTGAGGCTTTGGCCAGCACAGGCTACAAGGTGACCCTAGACAAAGCTCTGGACAGAGAAACACGTGATTCATACAGCGTCACAGTGACATGTTCAGATAAAGGTCACCCTCCTATGTCCGCTTCCAGATCGCTGCTAGTTATCGTCACTGACGTCAATGACAACCCACCCAAGTTCAGGTGGGACACCTTCTCACATATTGTGCCAGAAGGCAACTACAGCAACAGACACGTCATCCAGGTCACTGCCACAGACCCTGACATGGGCAAGAACGCTGAGCTCATCTACAGCATCGACAACTCTGCTCACCCTCTCTTCAGAATAGACCCCATGTCAGGCATTATTTCTGCCACAGGCCAGTTAGACCGAGAGACTACACCTGTCTACACCTTCAAGGTGTATGCTACTGACAGAGGTCAGAGTCCCAACACCGCCTCTGCCAACGTCATCATCACGTTAGAAGACGTCAACGATCAGTACCCCACTTTCAACAAATCCATTTTCGAATTCCACATCCCAGAAAATGCCGCAGATAGAACTCTTTTGGGAACGCTGTCCGCTTATGATTATGATGAAGGCAGTAACAGACAATGCGAGTTCTCCTATGTTGGGTCTCTAGAGGGGGCAGACCCTTTTGTAGTGACGACTGATGGCAAGATCTGGACCAGTGGGGAGCTGGACAGAGAGCAGAGAGACATTTACGCCTTTTCTGTCATGGTGCGGGACAAAGGACTGCCACCTAAAATCACCTATGCCAGTGTGGTGGTTACTGTTCTAGATGTCAACGATAATGCCCCCAGAATCCAGTTCCCTCTGTCTGCCAACCACACGATCCACGTCACCACTGTGCCAGAGTCAGGTATGGTCCTCGCCAAAATTGTTGCTTATGATCCTGACGCTGCAGAAAATGGCAGACTCCGCTTTGAGGTGCTCTTTGGTAACGAGGATGGTGCCTTTGACATTAACCATACTGGTGGAGAGGTTAAGGTGAAGGATGTATCAAAGTTGAAAAACAAGAAGGTGTACAGACTGGTGGTGGGGGTAAAGGATCATGGATCACCACCTCGTAGCAGCAACACTGACATCGTGGTGAATGTAACCTTTGACAAAAATAGTGGCATGCTGTTGAAAGAGACAGAAGATGAGGCCAAAGTGGACGATCACATCGTTATCCTGGTCAGTGTGGCTGGTGTCACCATCGTCATATCAGCCATCATCATCGTCGCCATATGCTGTTTCTTCCACCAGGTCAGACATAGTTGACTGTTTTCTGTCTGTCTTATTCTTCAATATTTTGTCTCTGGTGTGGAGGCTTTACACTGTTTTGTGACTTGTTGAAATTATATAATTGTATGTGTCACTTTCTCTCTTCCCATTGCTGATGTTTTACTTCTGTAATTTTTTTTCTGGAAATACAATGCACTACCTAGACACCATGTGCTACAAAAGCCTCAATAACGCAGCCCCCGATTACCTGTCAAGCCTACTTGAGATCTATGTTCCCTCACGTACCCTCCGCTCTGCCTCCGATCCTCTGACTTTTCGCTTTCCACGCACTAAGCCTGTGGTCCACGAGCCTTCTCTGTTTCTGGTCCAATCTCCTGGAACAAACTTCCTGTCTCAGTCCGTCAGCAACCTATTTTTGTCTCCTTCAAGTCCGCTCTCAAAACTCACCTTTTCTCCTCTGCATAAAATCCTGACCTCACTCAATCCCCTCTGCAGCCTGTCTCCACTCGGAGGGGAATCACATTGTAATATATAATTGTATATAATATGCTCTCTATAATTTTCCATTGCTTTTATTCTTTCTCCCCATTTATAGCCGTGTGCGTGCGTGTGTGTGTGTGTGTGTGTGTGTGTGTGTGTGTGTGTGTGTGTGTGTGTGTGTGTGTGTGTGTGTGTGTGTGTGTGCGCGTGCGTGTGTGTGCGTGCGTGCGTGTGTGTCTGTTTCAGCGCCTAGATTTGATTTTATCAAGATTTTGCGCTATATAAATATTGTAATTATTATTATTATTATTATAATTATTAATTATTATTATTATTATTATTATTACCGTCGTAATGAGTCATGTTTACTCTTTCTCTCTGTCTGTCTCTCACTTTCATTCTGTCTCTCTGTCTCTCTGTCTCTCTCTCTCTATTGAGATGTGTCCATGTGTGTTTGTGTATCTGCGTGTGTGTCTACGTCTGTGTTATATTTCAGACTTCTTTTCTTCTTATCCTCCCTTCACTTTATAAAGATTCATTGGGGAGTCACACGAGAAAAACTGTTCACCATATTGCTCCACGTTTGTCGGCTGTGTGCCAAAATCTGGGTCTCTGCAAATGCTTTTTCTGTCCGTTATGCAATTTTTTTCAGTCTGTAGGTTTGTTTTCTGTCTTTCAAGAAGAAATGGTTTTGCAAGACCATTCGATTTTGTTATGTGACCTTACCAACGTAGTATTTGTTTCATTTCATCATCATCATCATCATCATCATCATCATCATCATCATCATCATCATCATCATCATGTGCCCTGCCACATAGCGTTGGGGATCATGGCACCCCATACGAACCTATCCCTTGTCGCTGCAAATACATCTTTGTCATCAGCCACTCTGCACATCCTCCAATATTTTCTCCCTGGGTCTACCTGGTGCTCCCTTTCCCTCCAGCTATCCTGTTGTGGCCACGTAACTCTGATTTCTCTTGCCTTATAAAATGACTTATAACTGTTGCTTGTCTTTTCCTACTCTTCGTTATTAATACTCTTTGTGTGTATGCCCGTTTGAAAACTCTTTTTTTTTTCTGTTCATGGAACTCTCAAATTCTTCTTACAAACCACATATCAGTTGCCTCAATTCTTGTTCTGAGTTTGCATGTCAACTGTTAACGCTTCACAACCATACAACATTATAGGTATACAACACTCAAAAACTTTCTTCCGAATGTTAACCAATAGGCATTTGTTGGTAAGAATGCTTTTCGTTTTCTTGAATGCTGTTTTAGCTTGGCTGATTCTGGTGGTTATTTCTGATGTGCACCTGCAGTCTGGGGAGATGCTTGTTCCCATGTATTTAAGCGTATCAATCTCTCTCAATATTGTGCTATATGCTGTTATTTTGTTGTTTTTTGTTTTGTTTTTTACTGACTTCTATGACTTCAGTTTACTTGCTATTTAGCTCCAGCCCTTTATATTTTGCTTTCTATTTCTATTATATTCACAAGTTTTGTAGTTTTTTCCCCATTTTTTTTGCAATTAGCACGGTGTCATCTGCGTAACGGAGATTGTTCATATTTTCCTCCAACCTTTATCCCAGGGTATTCTTCTAGTTTCCTTATGATGATTCCAATGTAAAGTGAAAACAAATCTGGTGACAACACATCCCTACCTAACCCCTCTTTTGATATTTTGGAAGGCGCATATATCATTTTCTATTCTCATTGCTGCTTTTTGTAGCCAATACATAGTTCTGATCATTCTTAGGCCTTTTTCATCAATATAAAGCCTTTTTAGTTGGTTGATGAATTCTTCGTGTTTTACCTGATCAAAAGCCTTGGCATAAGCAACACAACATAAATATAAATCCTTATTGAACTCAATTGACCTCTCTATGATAGTTTTTAGAATGTATATGGCATCAATGGTTCCTTTTCCTCCGACAAATCCACATTTTTCTTCTGCTATTTCTTTGATTCTGTTCCTTGTCCTCATCATAATCATTCTTGATAGGATTTTTGCTACATGACTCATCAATCTGATTGTACGACGGAGTTTGCATTCTATAGCCCCTGCTTTCTCCGGAAGTGCGATGAAATAGATTTTCACATATCTTTAGGGATTTTTCTGGTGTCATAAGTTTCATTAGGAGTACTGTTATTTTTGCAATACCAAATCCATCTAGGGCATCAATCATTTCTGTAGTAATGATGTCTGGTCCTGGGGATTTTCCTGGTTTTATCTTGTTCAATGCTGCTCTAACTTTATATTTCATTATGGGTAGTCTTTCAACGTTCCTTCAATGTGTTCATTTTTTTCCTTCATCGTCGAAAGGTTGTTTGATGCATTCTAGGCATCTATGTAATGTTTTGTCTTTTTTCATGATAATCGTACTATTTTTAGATTGTAATGCTAGGTTCACACTATGGAAACTGTGGGAAACTCTGGCAGTCTGCGCGTTAAAGAAACTGCTTTGGAAACCGTCTATAAATAAATGTGACTGGAGTTTCTGTCGACAATGTGAACGCTCGACGAAATTATACAGAAACTGCGAAGCTCCTCCCCTTTTTTGCTCTTTTCGCGCCATTCACGCTCTGCGCGCGAGCCAGCCCAAGGCAGCGCAAGCCAGGGAGTTTCTACCAAAGTTGGAAACGGACTTGAAAACTGTCTGTAATTTCTCGTTCAGTTTTCTCCCTTGGAGACTTTACGCGGAAACCCCTCAAATTTTTGCTTGTGTTTGGGTCTGAGATGGGGGTTGTCCTTGGAGAAACACCTGGGATATGAAAAATGTCGAGGCATCTTTGGAGGAATCTGGGGTGTGGGCTGTCAGAAGGTATAAAAGCAGACACTTTGAGGGGGGGTTTGTCAGTCCATCTTCATCTGCCACCATGGATCCACGACTCCAGGCTGCTTTGGAAATTTTGCAGGCCCACAACAACTTCTACGTTGACAGACTACACCATGTGCTGGACAGGAGAGAGCGCAGGAGAGCCCTGTGGGTGCGGAGCTATCTGACTGAGGAGAGGAGGAGAGACAGCAGTCACTACTACACCCTGCTGAACGAGGAGCGGATGGAATGGGATGAGTTTGTCTTCAGGAACTACACCAGGGTCACCTGACCCGTCTTCCTGGAGATCCTGGACCGGATTCGTGAGGACATCACCCGGCGAGACACTCATCTGAGGGCAGCCATTGAGCCTGGCCTGAAGTTGGCAGTCGCCCTCCGGTACATGGCTACTGGAGACAGCTTCAGGTCACTGTCCTACGCCTTTCGAGTGGGGGTCTCCACCATCTGCACCTTCCTCGTTCCAGTCTGTCGGGCTATCTCAGACGCCTACAGGGACACCCTCACCAACTTCTTCGGAAGTCCAGCAGGGATTGTCCCTTGGCAGTTGGACAGAGCCCACGTCAACCGGCCCGCACAAGCAGTTGCCCCTCAACCTGCTCCTGCCTCTCCTGCCCCACCTGGCTCTCCTTCGCAGTAAGATGCCTTTGGGCATCTCCTGCTGTCTCCAGGGTCCTTTTTAGGACCTACAAATTTTCCAAAGAGATCCCAAGAGATTTGGCTTGCTTGTTTCTCCAGGCCCACCCCAACATGCACACAGCCTACTTTGGCCCTCTCCCCCGATTCCAAAAACACTTTACACTTCTTTACACTTCACTGGTTTGGGCTTGTTTGTGTTGTCTTGTGTCGAACACACACACACACACGCACACACACACACGCACGCATTTACATACACTGTATACAGACACAAACATACAAAATTCTACAGATAGTCTCGACAAAATTTGTTTGTTGTTCCTTTTAAATGCCTTGAGTTTATTTTCAATAAAATAGGTCACATTCAGAGATTGTGTGTGTGTGTGTGTGTAAGACAATACATGACCAAAAAAACCATACAAGACAAGACCAAAAACATAACTACAAAAACAAGGGGTTCGGGTGGGTACTTTTTTTGCCATTGTGAGGGCAGGCACCTTCAAAACAAAGCTCAATCTCTTTCAGAAGTACCTTTGGGGGGATGAGAGGTTGGGGGGAACAAAAAACAGAAAATAACTACAACTGCAAGATACAAGCAAATCTCTCGGAAAAATTGGGAGTTCCTTAAAAGGACCGATATGAATGGGCTGCTACTACTGCTGGTGGTAGTCAAGCTCCTGTAGGCTGATGGTGCCGAGGTCCGGCGAGGAGATGGACACAGCGGACGTGACTGGTGCCTTCCTGGGAGTGCTCTTCCGAGGGGACCGCCTTACAACGGGGGACTGCAAGAGCAGGTCCATCTCGGCCTCGAAGGTCGTGGGCGTGGGCGTGGGGCAGGGCAGGGCAAAGGGCCCTCGGTGTTGGGACAAGGTGGGGGTAGACAGCAGTGGGCCGGTGCTTGGGTCGCCATGAAGATGGAAGGGGGTGGAGGAAGCAGCAGGCCCGGTGTAAGTGGCCTGCTGGGGTGGCAGGGGTGGATGAGGTGGCTGCCATGCCAAAAAGGTCTGGAGGTGGCGGTTGACAACGGCCCACACCTCATCCTGCATGACCCGTTGACTGCCCCTGTCGGTGATCTCTGCCCCCCGCTCGGCTGCAGTCAACCAGAAAGGGGTCAACTTTGGGGCCTGCAGCCCGGTGACCAAGGTGTCCACTGCGTCCTTGAGGTAGGCACTGTACTCAGGCAGTGCTAGAGCCTGGGACCTCTTGACGGAAGGCCCCACATCACCCCCGACTTCCAGACCCCCCAAAGAAGAGGAAGCAGACGCTCGGGGGACCACCCAGCACCAGCCATCCGTGGCACCTGCCGGCTTGGGCCAGGCTCTTCGGGGTCGAAGCTAGCAGCAGAGGGGCCAGAGCTCTTTTTCCGCTTCCCCCAACAACTGTGGAGGTCATCTCGTGGATGAACGGGGTTATGAACCCAAACTGTTCTTCCACGGATTGTAGTCCTGCGGTTAAAGAGCTGCCAGACCCACTCTTACTCTTCAGCATCTTCGCCCGGGCCAGCATCACCCGCACTGACTTGTACCACTTCGACAGTGCTTCCGGGGTCACTTCCAACATCTCTTCCAGGAGAGTCCACTCCCTCTTCCTCCGGGGGTAGTCCTTGTAGTCAGGGTGGGCCTTGTCGTAGATGTAAGGCCTCTCCTTCAAGAAGTCTATAGCAATAGACTTCTGTTCTGCGGTGAATGGTGTCACCTTTGCCTTGCCTTTTCCTCTGCTTGAGCCCTGGGCAGCAGGAGGGTTCAGGGCGAGCATCTCCTCCTCCTCAGCAGCAGTCAGAGGGGCCTGAACCTCAGCCTCAGTCTCAGAAGACGACATCGTAGTAGGAGCTTGACTTGGCTTGTAGAAAGTGGAAGAAAAATCGGGCGTAGCTTCCACCAGCAACAGGAAAGAAGTGACAGTTTCCAAGAAATACTTGGGTTTTTCTACTGTTCAGACCTCAACTGAGCTGGTTTCCGTTTGCACGAAAACTTAAAAGGAAACGAAGGAAACGACAAGTCTTCTCAGAGGTATAACTAGTTTCTGTTTGTGAAACCGCTGTGCGCGCGTGCCGAGTATAGCCACGCCTTGTGTAGCCTTTGATGTACCGCACACTGCGTTTTGCACGGACTTCCCTGCTATTTTCGCCTTTCTTTTTTTTTTGGGTCAATTTCAGTCAGTCTCGTGTACAAAAACTTTGTTGCCTACCTGTTCACACTTTGGAAACGATATGGAAACTCGGTAGCGTCAGTGTCCTAGTTTCTTCTCGGCCTGTATTTCCAAACAACTTTTGCAGACTGAGATGGAAGGAAACAGGCTTGGCAAATCTATCGGGAATATCCGATAGAGGTAATGCAGTTTGTTGAAGGGGGTAATGTGAGTTTTCTCTGTGCAGATTTCGGTTACCCGACAAGAAATTGGGGCTGTTTCCAGGCCGGTTTCCATAGTGTGAACTAAGCATAAGGAACCAGTTGATGTGCATGTCTTCTTCCTGTAGGCATTTGTTTCAACGTTGCTGTACATAAATTGAAGATCTGTTTTGATTCGGTCTTCTATTTCTTTACACTTTGTTTACAGACAAGCTTTCTTAGCTTCATTGCACCTGTTCCTGATTTCCTTGTTTTTTATTTTTATTTTTATTTTTACTGTCTTTGTGTGTGTGTATTTTTCCTCTTTTCCCTTTGCCCATGTCCGTTCTTCCATCAAGCCTAACATTTCTTTTTTTAGCCAGTTCTTTTCTGCTTTTCTTACAACTCTAGGAATACTTCACAAATTTAATTTATCGAATTTCTCAACTTGTCCATTGTTCCTAATTGTAACCAACGTCCTGAATTTGTTTTAATCATGTATCTTAGCTTTTACTCGAGTCGATTCATCTTTTTTTTAAGATTCCGATATTTACTTTGATGTTACTTTTGGTCTCTTTTCTTTTCTTTAGTTTAGCCTAAATCTTCCCATTACAGGATTGTGGTCAGTGTTGCGGTCCGCGCCTGGTAATGTTTTTATTATCAGTAGAAAATCTTTTATCGATGAGGATGTAAACAATTTGATTTTTGTGCTATTTCCTTAATTTTCCATGTCAACGTTCTTCTGTTAGGCTGCTCAAACCATGCATGTTCTATCATGAATTCAATTACCTGTGCCCATTCAATGATTTTCTCTCCCCTTATCATCTGTGTGTCAAGGCCATGTGGTCCAACTATACCATCCACTCTCTCCTGTCCCACTTTAGCATTACAATCTCCCATTATTGCTATAATACCATGTGATTTGCATTGATCATTAGCTGCCTCTAATACTTTGTAGAAGTTGTCAATTTGTTCCTGAGTACTTGCGGACGTTGGTGCATATACTTGGATGATGTTGATATCAAATGGCCTGCCATCCAAGTTAATTAATAAAACCAAGTCTGACACAGCCCAGTACCTTTTTATAGACTTACAAGTAGCTTGCAAATGGTTAGGTGTCACCTGTGCAGCATAACGGTCCCTACCGGGCGAAGGTGTTCAACGGGAGCTCCTATTTACGTGGTTTACCTACATCCGTTCAGCCCCCTTTTACGTCGTTTACTTCCCTTTTTTTTAAAATTTATGTCAGCTTAACTTCATACGTGTTCAGTGTGCTGCTTGAAGGTTTGGCGCACTCGTTCATCAATTAACTGATCGGTGTATCTGATATCCAATATGTTGCAAGAGCAACTCTTTTCAGTGTGTTAATCTTTCTGAGTCTGCTGTGAGGGTCCATGTCTCACATAAACACAGGAGGATGGAATGCCATCCCATGTAAGAGACTAATTTTGTATTTCGTGTATATGTTCTTGTCCCTCCATAGTTTCAGTTTTGACAGTGCTGGTGTTGTCTTTGCTGGCCTTGAGGAGATTTCTAGCTTGGATCCTTCATTGCTACTGATAGATCCCAAGTAAGTGAATCGGCGAACAGTTCTTAGTTTCAGTCCCTGGACAGTTATATCAGTAGTGATTATAAAGTCGTGACTGGAAGTCAGTTTGGTATTTCTCGTTGGTGATTCCCATGCTATATCTGTTGATATTTCATCTTCGTTTAACAAACGTGGCGAGTATTTACTCCCTGCCTGCCAGGCCATCACTGTCATCTGCGTTGCGAAGATTCATTAACATTGCAGTTGGATTTTGTTTTCAGTGTTCACTCTGCATACAAGATCTTCAAGTGCGTCAGTCATAATGCGTTTAAGAATTCTGTTGAAAAACGTGTGGAACAGAAGGTATACCGATGAACTCTAATCAAAGTATGAAACTACTTTCCAACAGCGCCCTGTGTAAATGCCACACAGGTTGCTTTACAGTTGGATGGTGTTGATTACCTCTTGGCCGATATCAAATAACTTCCTTGTAGCCCATAGTACCTCGTGCCAGACTCTGCCAAACACTTGCATGGACTCCATGCATTCGCAATAGAATTCCCTCTAGAATCGAGGATGCTTATCACGGAGGGTACATAAGTTAAGAAGCTATTCGGTAGTACTTATGACCTTGTGGATATCGGCCTGTTTGTACCCTTATCTACTGTGACATAGGCCATGCCCGTCTTCTGTCTATATTTGTTCATTGTTCTTTCATTTAAATTTGCATACGACCGGGATATGCCAGGAGTGTATGTCTTTCTCATGAGTCAGTTCTTTAAGTCGCTCATCCTGCTTGCGTTTGTCTCATGTTCGATGTGGCAAAAGTGGTGATGTTCCTTTTGCAAATACTCTGTGATGTATCGCCAGTAGCACATTTTCATCTTCACCCTGGTGGAAGTCAATGAATGGAGTGAACCGAGATTCGACTGACCCGATATGATCTCTGTACACTTGTCTTTAATATGGATGTCTTACGCAAATCATTGGATTTTGTTGTTCTTGGTGGTGGTGTATTCATTCATATGTAATGTGCGTGGTAATAGGTGACAAGGATCCCATTAACCTAAGACAAACTTTAACCTCACCACAAAAGTTTTGTACATGTAGGTATACCACCTATTACTGAGCTTTTTGCTTTCGTTGGATGTTTCAGAATCGTCGTGGTCGGGGCAATGATTCAACAAGCAACAGCCAAGCTGGCGTCAATCAAGAGAATGAATTCTTCTCCAAGTTCCCCGTACCACACGATAACTTGTGTGACAACGAAAAGCTTAGACCCAATCGGGAAGAAACAGGTTATGAAGAGAACAGCAAGCACACCACCAGCTTCATTGACGCTGATGACGATCACAGCAGTTTCAAGACAAAACCGTTAGCAACAGAAGCCTTTAGAAACTCGTTCAGAAATTCAAAGCGCAGAAAGGAAGTCAGTTTCGCCAGCACAGTCTCTGTTGCAGAAGACAGAGCCCCAGAAACGGAAGGAGGATCTCCGATGTCACATACATATCGGAATGTCGAAACCGTTGTTTCTGTTCGGTCCAAGGAAAAGGCAGACATCCTGGATCATCACTACCAGCTACTGACCAAACAGGTGATGACATAAGATGACTCTCTACTCTAGTCAGTCGAAAATCAAAGTGTTTTGTTCTTTAAGGCATTTGTTTATGTAACATAATAGATTCACACTTTAAATGGTTGCTCTGTAGGAAACAAAACAAACAGCTGCTCTAGCTGTTAAACTATGACAGGAAAGTGGAGAAAGTTAGTAAACACATTACACGAATTTTGTTTAAATCTGCTGAAATTCACACACACACACACACACACACACACACACACACACACACAACATCACTACACAAACAACTAATATATATATATAATATACATATTCTTTCTTTTCTTTAAACCAAGGCAAACATACATAATTGGCAATATTGATTTCATGAGAAAATTACACCGTGACTAGAATCATAGGAAAAAACTGGTACTCATGTTTATACGACATAGACTTTGAAACACCTTTAAACTAATGATGAGTTTGCACAATACCAGATCACAAGTATCTGTGTGAAAATTGTGTTTCGACTTTGCACTAAAACAATTGAGAAAACTTATGTCAACCAGATCCACTGGCTGGAATCACTATGAATATTCAGGTTCTTTGTCAGCTATTTTTCTTGTGGAGTGAAAAAATATTTTGTATTTTTATGTGTCATCTTGATCATGTATCCCCTGACACAAAATAGATTTTGGGGTTTGTTTAAGATGGACTCATCGCACTCAGACAAACTCCACCCTAAGATGTCAGGAATTATCTGGCAGACACACTGAGCCTGCGCAAAATCTTATGCATTGACAAGGACTTGAAATGTAGAGAGTAAAAAATCCCATGAAACACAAAGCAAACACCACCAGACTTACGAAACAACAAGACGGACAACGAACAATCCAAATATTCAATGTTGTAGACTGAGATTGAATCAGGGATATCCTATTAATAAGAGTCAGTCAGCCCACCTGATACCGTGCCCACCCATCTCCACCCACTCCCCTCTTTGATGGTTGAATTCACAGTCCTTGAGGTCTGATCTTGATATTCGTGACGCATATCAAAGAAGAACTCGCCAGAGCCTGAAAAGTCGTGGCCATTATATTTTTGAATGTGCTTAATTTTGTTTTGTCATGAAACATACAGGTAGACATCTATTTACGTAAGTTCTACTGATAAGTATGCATAATACATTACAGGTAGACGAGATGGGCGGTGGCACCGGCGGTACCATTGGTATCAGTAACAGTGAAGGTGGTGGCAGTGAGAGTGACGTCAATATTGACCACATCCTACACGGTAAGTTAGGGTTCGGTGATGTCACAAGCGATACGACATGTACTGCTATTCAGCATTATCACATCATCACTTACAGAACCAACAATATTTTAAATACTTACTCTTTTGGCATATACATGCATTGTAATTGTATGCAATCATCATAATCATCGTCGTTATTAACAGCATTATCTCATTTAAAATTTCTTTATCCGTCTTCTTCTCCATCTTCTTGTTCTTCTGATCATATCAACATGATGATGATGATCATCATCACGAAACCATTGTATACGTATACATGACTGGCATTGAAAATTACATTATTTCCTTGATTACCTCATGTTTTTATGATTATGTTTGTTGTGGTCACAGCATAACCTATATTGACCATGTGTTTTGTCAGGTGAGGGACAGGGACAGAAAGATGGTCAGGTGTTGACGTCCTCTCAGTCATCCAAGGAAAACGAGCGATACAGCCGGTTCCCCCCTTCCCCCACCCCAAAGAGGGACCCCAACAAACACTCCCACGCTCAATTTGACACACGCCTCTCACCCTCACGTGATTCCAATCATAACCAAAGTTCTAACTTATCTACGCCATCACATGACCCAGTTCCAGCCAATCAGAGGACATCTTTCTCGCCCACTGTGAAAAGCAGTCCAGGCACCTCACTCTTCACTACAAAGACAACTGGTGAAGGGACATTTGCGCTGTCAACGTATAAAGACGTGTCTTTCACACCCTTGTCGCAGCACAGTCCACAGAGGACTCTCACCACGTTCAGCTCGCCCGCCCGACTCCAAGCCTCCTTCAGTACATTCCAGAAGGGCAGAAGCAATTAGCAGCGGTGGAGAGCTACTGGTGATGTTGACACCAGCACGAGTGTGGAAGACAGCTACGCTACCAACCCTTTCACTTCTTCACCCTTAGAGGAACCTGAAGGCGAGGGAGTGAAAAGGTTAAAGACTTGCTCATGATGTGAAACCATATATCAATATTTCGGTGTCGTGTCTGTGACAGACTCAAGAGTGCTCGGTTTTAAATCACAGACGTGTGCTTTCATGTTTACTTTAATGTCTCCATCTCCAAACTTTCCAATAACAACGTGAGAAAGAGCATGCCATACGAGTCGAAAGAACGATTTGAAAACGAACAAACATAAGCTTTCAGTTTATACCATATATTTATGCATTGTTTCCATGTTTCATTTCCCTTTTCTGCCCACTCTCATATTCCATCTGATTAGTCTCATCATTACTTTTTTCATCAATAATTCATGTCACTGTTCTTTGTATTGTTAGCGACCTGTCTTATCACACACACAACAACTAAGAAATTGTATTATGAAGTGAAGTTGTAATATGCAATTGCCATGTGCTACGATATCTGTATGCTATGACTTTCAGTCTCCAAAACCTCCTCTGGCCCTTGTCTTCAACAGTGATGCTCATCTCCCAACTCGACGACATGTACGCTGAAGGTGATCAGAGAGAAGACATTACGTGAAAAATTGTGTGTGTGTGTGTGTGTGTGTGTGTGTGTGTGTGTGTGTGTGTGTGTGTGTGTGTGTGTGTGTGTGTGTGTGTGTGTGTGTGTTGTTGTTGTTGTTGTTGTTGTTGTTGTTGTCTTGATTAGTTTTTTATGGATTGTTTTTTATTTGTGTTTTGTTTTCTAGTTTCTTTTGCTTTGGGAAATTGTATCTTTGAGAAACAAATCATCTTTGTGATATCATGAAAAGAGGCATTCAGTGTACTTCGTGTTTCTTGGTCATATCATACATGAATACGGAGCTCAATATTTTTCGTCATTGTGTTTTATCTATGATAATCTGAATGTAGGCCTGTCTTTGAATAAGTAGATGATAGCTGATGTTTATGGCAAGCAATTTGGTATGCGTTGTTTTCTCGTGTATAACACCATTTTTATATTTCTTTATATATCTTGTCTCCCACAACCACATGAACAATTCCACTCCCAAACTACACCTCCACTCAACAACCATCTTTTGTTTCAGTCTCTATGCTGTTTGGTTTTTAAGTGCAGTCTGTTTGAAAACAGTTACACAAACATACTATTGTGTTTATGCTGATTTGTATGAGAACATGGAAAATCTCAGTTTACTGACATGACCTACAAAACAGAGACATATTTAATACAAACTCGTACAAGATACATCAATATGTACTACAATGCAGAGACACATCAATAAATATGTCAGTAAAGAAATGTCTGATATCTACTGGAATGCAGAGACAAATCGCACATAAACCGTGTTGCAGCGAATCATGTGTGTTAACATTTCCTCATTGTTGTTGACATAGATAGCTACAGGAAATGTGACTCATGGAAAAAGACAGATTTGATTAGTACCACAACCCAGGGACAGATTTGATATAAACCGTATTCCCGTGACTCATTTCCTTACGTGCACTTAGTTGAATCCCATCATGACAATTTTTATTTTGTTGACATGAACAACAAAACAGACAGATTCTATGCATACATCACAATGCAAAGACAGCATTGACATATACCATAAATCAGAGACAGATTTGTTTATGGCAATGCAGAAACAAATTTCAGATATACCGTATTCCAGTGACTCATTTGTGTTAATATTTCCCTAATGTCATTATCATACAGAGAACTCCAGGAACTGTGACTCACCCAACAAACAAGCTTATATAGAACACAATGCAGACACAAAGTTGATACACACACTATTGCATAGGCAGATCAGAGTTAACATTTTCTTTGTATTTATGCTGATGTGTATCCGAGCATGACAATTCTCATTTTGCTCATATGATCCAGAAAGCATAGACAAATGTTATACTTTCCACATTGCAGACACAAATTGAGTACATATCGCAATAAAAAGGCAGATTTGGTATCCACCACAATATAAAGAAAACTGTAACATACACAGTGATGCAGAGATAGAATTGTATATACTACATTTCAATGACTCGTTTTGATTGTTATTTTCTTATTGTTAATGTTGTAGATAACCCCAGTAAGTGTGACTCACCTAAGAGGCAGGTCTGATGTAAACTGCATTGTAATGACTTATTTTTGTTTGAATTTCCTTTTCATGTATGCTGATTTATATCCTAATATAACATTTCTGTTTTGCTGGCAGAGATTTGATGAATAAAACAGATCAGAAAAGATATATATATATATCAGTGCAAAGACAGATTTCCTATATAACGCAATGCAATGGCGCATTTGTGCTAATATTTCTCTACTGTTATTGTTATAGATAACTCCAGAAATTCGACTCACCCAAGAGGCAGATTTGAGATATACCGGATTGCAGTGACTCATTTGTGTTTATATTACCCCACTGTTATTGTTACATTACTCCAGAAGTGAGACCCATCCAAAAGAGATATTTTGATTTATACCGAATAATATGACTCATTTCTCTTGGTATGTTTTTGTATGTATGCTGATTTGTATCCCATGGTGGCAATTCTCATTTTGCTGAAATAAACCACAAAATAGAGACAGATTTGATATATATATATATATATATATATATATATATATATATATATATATATACATGTACTAGACACAGTAATACAAAGACAGATTTCATATATATATTGCAATATATATATATATATATATATATATATATATATATATGTATATGTGTGACCTCCCACCACGAAATCAGTATTAACTCGGAGTCAGTCGAACAGCACTAGGAGCTGAAAAGGTGACTGAGGGTCTATCTGTGGTGTTTTGACTTTTTCTCAAAATTGATTTATGCAGACTATAATCTCTTACAGACATTTTTTTCTTGAAAAAAATATCATTAATCAATTTAAAATGGTATTTTAATGCACTGATCGCAGCAGAAAGAACGCAATTTCCTACCAAAAGTACCTATTTTGTCTCTCATTGTGAAATGTAACCTGTACAGTACCCGCACATGCAATATACTGACAGCAAGCTCTTTGGTGCACCTTTCAGATAATGACTGCGAAAATTAGAAACAAACTGGATCAAAACCAGCAAATAAAGAAATTTAAGCAAAATGTGTAGGAGAGCACACAAAAACTTTAGGGGCCTTTTTCTCAAAATGGCCGTTATACAACTTAATGATTTTAAACATACATAACTTCTACAATTATTTTGAGTACAAGCTTCATTCAAGTACCAAAATAATCAGCAGAATTACACTTCCCAGTGATATGTATATCACAAAATGCCCAAAATGCTAGTTAAGACTGATTTCGTGCTGGCAGGTCTCTCTCTCACACACACACACACACACACACACCACAACACACACACACACACACACACACACACACACACACACACACACACACATATATATAGATATATATACATATGTATATGTATATATATATATATATATATATATATATATATATATATATACCGCAACTCAGAGACAAATGTATACAGATAGACGCAGATATAGAATTGAAATATATATATATATATATATATAATGTACCGCAATGCAGAGACACACTTTAGAGAGATAAAATTGAAATATATATACATACATAATATATATATATATATATATATATATATATATAATATATATATGTGTGTGTGTGTGTGTGTGTGTGTGTGTGTGTGTGTGTGTGTGTGTGTGTGTGTGTGTGTGCGTGTGTGTGTATACCGCAGTGCAGAGACAGACTTTATGTATAACGCAATACAGTGATTCATTTGAGCTATTTCCCGAGTGTTATTGTTATAGATAACTCCAGAAGTGAGGCTCATTAAAGAGACATATTGATATATACTGCATTACAGTGACTCATTTCTTTTGGTATTTTATATATATTGATTTATATCCCATGGTGGCAATTCTTATTTTGCTGACATTAACAACAAAAGAGACACACACACACACACACAC
The DNA here is from genome assembly GCA_030674185.1 of Monoplex corrugatus. Classification (NCBI taxonomy): domain Eukaryota; kingdom Metazoa; phylum Mollusca; class Gastropoda; order Littorinimorpha; family Ranellidae; genus Monoplex; species Monoplex corrugatus. Next base: position 38,385,982 of record CM060314.1, on the reverse strand, counting down.
ATATATATATATATATATTATATATATATATATATATATATATATATATGTGTGTGTGTGTGTGTGTATACACACACTCACACATATATATTTATACATATATATATATATACATATATATATACATGTATATATATATATATATATATATGTGTGTGTGTGTGTATAGACACACACACACACACACACACCACACACATATTATATATATATATATATATATATATATATATACATTATAATTATATATATATATATATATTATATATATTTATACACATATATACATGTATATATGTACATATACATATAACGCAGTGCAGAGACGGATTGTATACATACCACAATGCAGAGACAAATTTTATGTACACAGTGCAGAGATAGATTTGATATATACACATCAATGCAGAGATTTTTGTATACAGTAATGTAGAGGTAAATTTGATATTTATACAGCAATGCAGTGCAGAGATAGATTTGATATATACACATCAATGCAGAGATTTTTGTATACAGTAATGTAGAGGTAAATTTGATATTTATACAGCAATGCAGTGCAGAGATAGATTTGATATATACACATCAATGCAGAGATTTTTGTATACAGTAATGTAGAGGTAAATTTGATATTTATACAGCAATGCAGTGCAGAGATAGATTTGATATATACACATCAATGCAGAGATTTTTGTATACAGTAATGTAGAGGTAAATTTGATATTTATACAGCAATGCAGTGCAGAGATAGATTTGATATATACACATCAATGCAGAGATTTTTGTATACAGTAATGTAGAGGTAAATTTGATATTTATACAGCAATGCAGTGCAGAGATAGATTTGATATATACACATCAATGCAGAGATTTTTGTATACAGTAATGTAGAGGTAAATTTGATATTTATACAGCAATGCAGTGCAGAGATAGATTTGATATATACACATCAATGTAGAGATTTTTGTATACAGTAATGTAGAGGTAAATTTGATATTTATACAGCAATGCAGTGCAGAGATAGATTTGATATATACACATCAATGCAGAGATTTTTGTATACAGTAATGTAGAGGTAAATTTGATATTTATACAGCAATGCAGTGCAGAGATAGATTTGGTTTGTATACCGCAATGCAGAGACAGATTTTATATATGTATCGCGTTACAGTGACTCCTTTGTGCTAATATTTCTTGACTTTTATTGTTATGTATAACGTTAGAAGTGCGACTCATTTAAAAGACATATTTGATAGCCTATATATCGCATTAAAGTGACTCATTTGTGTTCGTATTCTTTTTGTATATATGCTGATTTGTATCTGAAAAAAGTCAATTCTTATTTTGCTGGCATAAACAACAAAATAGAGACTGATTTGTGTTCTGTATCGCATTCAAGAAAAACACTGAATATGTATGGCAGTACAGAGACAGGTTTGATATACACCGCGATGCAGAGTTAGATTGGATACATGTTGCATTTTAGTGACTCTTTTATGTTGGTATGTCCCCATTGTTGTTAATATAGATTTCTCCAAGAAGCCTAACTCAGTCTAGTAATAATGTAACTCTGGCAGTGATACAGCTTATCATAAAGCTGATAAACCACCAAACAGAAAATCATTATGTTATTTTTATCATTTACTTCCTGCTCCTGTTTGTTATGCGAGCATTAATTCGGCCACCAAACCACGTTTTGTTTCGTAAATGCAAACTTTGAACATTAAAATTTATTCTGTGCCTAATCTCGCCCTATGCGTTCACTTTTTATCATACCGTTATATATTTCACGCTCTCCCATCCCTATGTCTTCCTTTCCATTAAGGGGATATCTTTACAATGATTTAGTAAGTCAAACACAGTCTTAATAAAGATGAAGCATATTGTTTTCACGTACTAAGATGGGTGGAACATCGCGAGATTATCTGACATCCACTGAAGACAAAGCCACAACAGAACAATGAATGATATTATCATGACGCAAGTGACAGACATGTTTGTCACTCATGATAATAAACAATGGCCCTTAAAGTCACCTTCCAGTCAGCAGCTGTGCACTTTGATTCTGTTAGTCGTAACACATGTGTTCTCGTGTTTTGTTTGTTTTGACTCTCTCTGTTCTCCTTCAATAAGTTATCTCGTATCTATAAGAGAGAGAGAGAGAGAGAGAGAGGAGAGAGAGAGAGAGAGAGAGAGAGAGAGAGAGAGAGAGAGAGAGAGAGAGGATTTCAACATCCTAGGCCAAGAGGAAAACAATATAGTATTGATGTGAATAAATGTATCTGTCAATGTAGAAAATGTTTGTGCTTACGTGTGTAGGTTTCTTTCTGTTTTCCCTCTGTTTTGTTATTGATTTGTATATTGTTTTGGTGAATATGTCCTTTGCAACATCTTCATACATTTTTGTGACCGTGTTTTGATGTCAATAAGATGTTGATATCAAATTTACAATCAATTAAGGTGCATAGCAATGTTACCCTATTTACACTTTTTAAGTTACATATTAATGTGACCAAATATACAGGTACAATCTTTTAAGGCGCTTTGGTGTGATATACATCGTTTTAATGGTCCTCTATGTTGAACTTTTGGAAGATCTGTTGATATGATTGTTTCTTTACTGGCCCTAAAAATCCACTGAAGAATATGCACTGCATTGAAGAACCCCATTTCACGAATTTAAATCAGAAACATATTCTAGACATGTGAATGAAGTTGACTTTGCAAGATTGTCTATTGCTTTTCTTGACTGTTTACGACATATAGAACGATTGTTGACTTAAACATCTAGCTAACTGAGCTTAACTGAATTTCGTTTGTGTTACATGTAAGAGTATTGGTCTAAACTGGTTAATGACAACCATATTGTTTCTTGGCGTAAACATCTCACATTTTGCATTTGTGCTTACATTGTTTTCATTTTTTTCACCTAGTTTTGTATGGTTTGCTTATTGACATGTACATCCAGCAAAACAAGAAAATACTGATACAAACATCTGCATCGGTCAATGAAGGCAGGTTAGTGTTACTGGCATCCAAGCGCGGGCACACATACACACACACACACACACACACACACACATACACACACACACACACACACACACACACACACATACACACACACACACACAACACACATACACACACACACACATACACACACACACATACATTCATACATACATACATACATACATACATACATACATACATACACACATGCATACATACATACGTACGTACGTGCGTGCATGCATACATACATACATACATACATACATACATACATGCATACATACATACATACATACATCTATACAGACTGGAAGAGAGAGAGAGAGGAGAGAGAGAGAGAGACGGGAAGAGAGGAGATAGAGAACAGAGAAGAGAGGAGAGAGAGGACAGAGAGGAGAGGAGAGAGAGGAGACAGAGAGAGGAGAGAGAGAGAGACACAAGAAGAGGAGGAGAGAGAGAGAGAGAGAGAGAGAGAGAGAGAGAGAGAGTTGCATAAGTAGATAGATAAATCAACTTTTTGTTTCTTTTTCTCCTTTCTGTTTTCTTGTTTGGATGGTTAGTTTCAAGGTTAAACCATCCCCTTGAATCGGCTTCCCACACCTTTATGTCCATATACAACATATGGCCAAGTTGCAGTATCAATATGATATTGCTGTCAGTGGTATCAACGTTACGGTCATTTACGTTGCTTTGCTTGGATATGTACATTGTATTATTTTGATGACCATACCTTAGTGGGTTTTGACGGATGTGTTGATTTGATTGTTTGTTTTTCTTAATTAATGGCCCTACCAATCTATTGAAGAACTTGCACTGCAGTCAAGAATACTATTTTACACATTCAAATGGGAAGCATGTACTATAGAACTGCATGGAACTGACTCTGTTTTAATTGTTAATTGATTTTGTCTGAATTGTTTACGATACCCAGAAAAAAAAAAATGTCGACTGAAATATCTAGCCAATGGTGCGTTCTGAAGTCTGGGTTAATTGTTGTTATTTGATTTTGTCTAACATAGATATTGACTTCCAAATTTTTTATTGGCTCAAACATCTCAGAGACTTTATGTAATTGAATTTGCCTTGGTTTTTGTCACTTGATTTTATACGGATTGCTTTTTTGACATCCAGAATGTTTATTGGCTCAAACATCTCACATGTTTATGTAATTGTGTCTGTTTTTCTTATTTTTATTGACTATTTCTGAACTGCACAATTAAATTCAGACTGTTTCTAAGCTTAAACATATAACTACCTACATGTAAATGAGTCTGTTTCAACTGTTTACTGATTAATGTTTTGGTCTGAATTGTTATGGACTTCTGGGTTGTTTATCAGCTTAAAGATTTGCCTTACAGTCTTTGTGTGCGTGTGTGTGTGTGTGTGTGTGTGTGTGTGTGTGTGTGTGTGTGTGTGTGTGTGTGTGTGTGTGTGTGTGTGTGTGTGTGTGTGTGTGTATGTGTGTGTGTTTATGTGTTTTATTGTTTTATTTGTTGGTTTGTTCATTGTTTGGTTGAATATCTCACTTGCATCTGCTTCCCACACGTTTCTGAGACTGTGCAAAACAAGTGACCGTGTTATGGTGCCAATAATATATTGCTTTCAATCTTTATCAAATTTACAATCAGTTAAGGCGCATATATCTTTATCATATTTACAAACAATTAAGGCGCATATCAACGTTATTGAACCTACAGTCTTTTAAGGCACTTTGGTGTGATATACATCGTTTTAAAGTGCTCAACTTTAGAATATTTTGGAAGATCAGATGATATGATTGTTTCTTTGATGGCCCTAACCATCCACTGAAGAATATGCACTGCATTCAATGACCCCATTTCACGAATTTAAATCAGAATATATTATATATATATATATATATATATATATATATATATATATATATATATATATATATAATATGAATGAAGTTGACATGATTGTTTGTTCCTTTTCTTTGAATTGTTTACAACATAAAGAACGAATGTTGACTAAACATCCAGCTAACTGAGCTAACTGAATTTGGTTTGTATTAACTGTGTCAGTCTAAACTAGTTATTGACAACAAGATTGGTGGGGTTTTTTTGTTTTGTTTTGATTTGCTTTTTCTTTGGCGTAAACATCTCACATTTTTCATGTTTGCTTACACTGTTCTATTTTTTGTTACTTGGTTTTGTATGGATTGTTTATTGACATGTACATCTAGCAAAACAAGGTAGTATTGATACAAAAATATGTGTCGGTCTATGAAGGAAGGTTTGTGTTAATGGCATCCGTGGACATGCAACCTCAAAACACACACACACACACACACACACACACACACACACACACACACACACACCAACAACCACACAACACATATACATACATTCATACATATATACATATATACATACATACATACGTACGTACATACAAACATACACATATACATATACAGGCATACATAAATACATTATACATACATACACAAATATATGCATGCATATACATATACACATATATGGATATAAATATATGCATACATATATGTAAATATGTATATATATATATATATATACATATATATATATATATATATATTATATATATATATAGATCGATAGATAGATCGATAGAGAGATAGATAGAGAGATAGATAGATATAGATAGATAGATAGATGGATAGATAGATTGATAGATTGATAGATAGATAGATAGATAGATATATAGATAGATAGATAGATAGATAGATAGATAGATAGATAGATAGATAGATAGATAGATAGATAGATATAAAGTAGCTTTTTATTTGTATTTCTCTTTTGTTTTGTTTGTCGGATGTCTAGTGTCATGGCTAAATCATCCCTTGAATCAGCTTCCCACGAGTTTATGTCCATATACAACATCTGGCCAAGTTGTAGTATGTGTAAGATATTGCTGTCATGGTAAAAACTACACCGTCTTTTACTATGCTTTGATGTGATATGTAATATTTTGATGACTTTACTGAAGAGGATTTTCGAAGATGATGTTGATTTGATTGTTTCTTTAATGGCTCTACCAATCTACTGAATAATTGGCATTGCAATCAAGAATACTATTTCACTTATTTAAATGGTAAGCATGTTGTATACAACTGCATAGAATTGACTGTGTTTTAATTGTTAATTGATTTTGTCTGAATTGTTTACGACACCCAGAAAAGAAATGTCGACTGAAATATCTAGCTAACTGTGTGTTCTGAAATATGGGTTTAATATTATTTGATTTCGTCTTACATATGTACTGACTTCCAGATTCTGTATTAGCTTAAACATCTCAAAGTCTGCATGCGATTGAATTTGTTTTTGTTTTTGTTACTTTGTTTTATTTGGATTTTTTTTATTTGTTTGTTTTTTCCTTTACTTTTTTCCCCTTTTTTTGATATCCAGAAAGCTTACAGGCTCAAACATCTCACATGCTTCATATAACTGGGATAAATTTTACTTCTCCTTATTTATTAAGTCTGAACAGGAACATCAAATTCAGGGTGTTTCTAAGCCTAAACATTTAACAACATACATTGAAATGAATTTGTTTCGATTGTTTATTGGTTAATGTTGCTTTGGTCTGAATTGTTATGGACTTCTGGGTTGTTTATCAGCTTAAATATCTGCCTTACTTTTATTGGTTGCATTTGTTTTATATTTATCTAAGTGGACCCTGCATTGGTTCCTTTTGTGTTATAACAAAATCAATGTTTATTCTCGAGGTATACAATTCCCCCCGGGGATGCCAGTGACTATTATGGTAGAAATAATACCCCCATTTTTTGGAAATAGTGTGCTAGAAATGTCCTCTTTTCTGTCACTCTCCTTGTTTCTGAGTCGCTCTTTTGCTTTCTGTCATTTCATCCTCACATTTTCGGCCTTGCTTGTCCATTCATCTGTATGCGTTTGATAAAGTCTTATAAACTTTCTCTTAAGATTGTTAATTGGATACATCTGTTAAGCGTATTGTTATTTGCTGTTGTTATTGTTGTTGTTGGATGGTTATTTTCGCGTTTTAATCATACCCTTGAATCAACTTCCCACATTTTCATGTCCATTGACATCTGGCCAAGTTGTAGTATCAATCAAATATCGCTGTCAGTGCTATCAACGCTATGTTATTCTACTATGCTTTGATGTGGTATGTATTATTTTCATGACCTTATTTTAGAAGGTTCTGGAAGATGTGCTGATGTCTTTATGTGATTCTATATGTATAATGGCCCTACCAATCTACTGAATAATTGGCATTGCAGTCAAGAATACTATTTCATTTATTAAAAAGGAAGCATGTTGTATACAACTGCATAGAATTAACTCTGTTTTAATTGTTGATTTTGTCTGAATCATTTACGACAACCAGAAAAAAGTAGACTTAAATATTTAGCTGACTGTGCGTTCTGAAGTCTAGGTTAATTATTGGTATTTGATTTCGTCTAGCATATCTATTGGTTTCCATACTTCTCACTGGCTTAAACATCTCAGAGACTGATGCGCGTAATTTAGTTTGTTTTGGTTATTGTTACCTGTTTTTATCTGGATTGCTTTTTTGACATCCAGAATGCTTACTGGCTCAAACATCTGACATGCTACATATATTTGGGTCTGTATTACTTCTTCTTATTGATTAAATCTGAACTGGGAAATCAAATTGAGACTGTTTCTAAGCTTAAACATAATTATAACAGCCTACATGCAAATGAGTCCGTTTCAATTGTTTATTAATTAATGTTGTTTTGGTCTGAATTGTTATGGACTTTTGGGTTGTTTATCAGTTTAAATATCTGCCTTATGTTTATTGGTTTCATTTTTCTATTTTTCCAAGTGGACCCTGCACTGGTTGCTTTCTTGTTATAACAAAATAAGTTTTTGTTTTTGAAGTATACAATTCCCTGTGGGGATGCCAGTGACTATCCAGGTAGAAATTATACCCCTATGTTTTAGAAATAGTGTGCAAGAAATGTCCTCTTTTCTGTCATTCTCCTTGTTTCTGCGTCGCTCTTTTGCTTTCTGTCATTTTGTCCTGTCATGTCCTATCATTTTTGGCCTTGCTTGTCCATTCATCTGTATGCGTTTAATAAAGTCTCACAAACATTATCTAAGGATTGTTAATTGGGTACATCTCTTAAGTGTATTGTTATTTGTTGTTGTATTGTTGGATAGTTAGTCTCGCGTTTTAATCACCCCGTGAATCAACTTCCCACATGTTCATGTCCATTGATATCTCGCCAAGTTGTAACATCAGTCATTTGTTGCTGTCAGTGCTATCAACGCTACGGTCTTCTACTATGCTTTGATGTGGTATGCAGTAATTTTATGACCTTATTTTAGAAAGTTCTGGAAGATGTGTTGATTTTTTTATGTGATTCTATAATGGCCCTGCAAATCTACTGAATAATTGGCATTGCAGTCAAGAATACTATTTCATTTATTTAAATGGGAAGCATGTTGTATACAACTGCATATAATTAACTCTGTTTTAGTTGTTGACTTTGTCTGAATCATTTACGACAACCAGAAAAAAGTCGACTTAAATATTTAGCTGCCTGTGCGTTCTGAAGTCTGGGTTAATTATTGGTATTTGATTTCGTCCAACATATCTATTGGGTTCCATATTTCTTACTGGCTTAAACACCTCAGAGGCTGCTCGTAATTGAGTTTGTTTTGGTTATTGTTACTTGATTTTATCTGGATTGCTTTTTTGACATCCAGAATGCTTACTGGCTCAAACATCTCACATGCTACATATATTTGGGTCTGTTTACTTCTTCTTATTGATTAAGTCTGACGTGAGAAATAAATTGAGGCTGTTTCTAAGCTTAAACATAATTTAACAGCCTACAAAAATGAGTCCGTTTCAATTGTTTATTAATTAATGTTGTTTTGGTCTGAATTGTTATGGACTTTTGGTTGTTTATCAGCTTAAATATCTGCCTTATGTTTATTGGTTTCATTTTTCTATTTATCCAAGTGGACCCTGCATTGGTTGTTTTCTTGTTATAACAAAATCAGTGTTTATTTTTGAAGTATACAATTCCCTGCGGGGATGCCAGTGACTATCCAGGTAGAAATTATACCCCCATTTTTTTGTAAATAGTGTGCAAGAAATGTCCTCTTTTCTGTCACTCTCCTTGTTTCTGAGTCGCTCTTTTGCTTTCTGTCATTTTGTCCTGTCATGTCCTATCATTTTCGGCCTTGCTTGTCCATTCATCTGTATGCGTTTAATAAAGTCTCACAAACTTTCTCTTAGGATTGTTAATTGGGTACATCTATTAAGTGTATTGTTATTTATTGTTGTTATTGTTGGACAGTTAGTCTCGCGTTTTAATCACCCCCTCGAATCAGCTTTCCCACATTTTCATGTCCATTGACATCTGGCCAAGTTGTAGTATCAATCAAATATCGCTGTCAGTGCTATCAACGCTACGGCCTTCTACTATGCTTTGATGTGGTATGTAGTAATTTTATGACCTTATTTTAGAAGGTTCTGGAAGATGTGTTGATTTCTTTATGTGATTCTATAATGGCCCTACCAATCTACTGAATAATTGGCATTGCAGTCAAGAATACTATTTCATTTATTTAAATGGGAAGCATGTTGTATACAACTGCATAAATTAACTCTGTTTTAGTTGTTGATTTTGTCTGAATCATTTACGACAACCAGAAAAAAATGTCGACTTAAATATTTAGCTGACTGTGCGTTCTGAAGTCTGGGTTAATTATTTGTATTTGATTTCGTCTAGCATATCTATGGATTTCCAGATTCCTTACTGGCTTACACATCTCAGAGACTGATGCGCGTAATTGAGTTTGTTTTGGTTATTGTTACTTGATTTTATCTGGATTGCTTTTTTGACATCCAGAATGCTTACTGCCTCAAACATCACATGCTACATATAGATGGGTCTGTGTTACTTCTTCTTATTGATTAAGTCTGAAGTGAGAAATCAAATTGAGGCTGTTTCTAAGCTTAAACATAATAACTTCCTGCCTGGTCTGACTACACTGTCAGGCGTGAATGGGACAGAGTGCGCATGCGCCACAGGAAAAAGTTTGCTAAGTTGCAGGCTAAACCAAAACATGATGATTGCGTGCCCATTACTCCCGTCAGTGATCAACAAACGCAAGAAATCAAAAACAGGTGGGTGGTGAATCTGCCGGATCAAAGTTTGACTGAAGCAGAATTGTCAGTGTTGAGAAAGGGACTCAATTTCGCGGTCACCCCAGACAAACTTCCCATCACGGAGTACATTACCTGCATTGAAACTGCGTGTCGATGGATTGGTCCGCAAACAGAAGAGGCCACACACTTACGATCAGAGTGTGTGAATATCCTCAAACAGAGCAAACCCTCCAAATCCAACATTTCCAGGGATGAAAGACTTGCACTACAGGGATTGAGAAAGAAGGATTCCATCATGATTCTCCCAGCCGACAAAGGCCGTGCCACAGTCATCTTACCCAAGGGGCGGTACTATGGGAAGGCTTACAATCTGCTAGATGACAAAAAGACCTACCAATAGCTGAGCAAAGATCCCACCAGCAACTATACTGCCCATCTGACCAAACTACTGCAAGGCCTACAGAAGCCAGGAGAACTCCTCAGAACAGTACCGCAGATTGTATCCCTCAGCTACTGATGTGCCCAAGTTCTACGGACTGCCTAACGTGCATAAGAAAGATGTACCCCTCCGTCCCATTGTCGCCTCTAGAGGATCCCTGATGTATGAGACGGCCCGCTTCGTTGCAGACATCCTCTCGCCTTTGGTAGGAAAGACAGAACATTCCATTGCAAACAGTGCAGACCTGGTGAAGAAGCTGTCAAAGTTTGTACCACAACCTGATGAGATTCTGGTGTCCTATGACGTCACAGTCCTGTTCACCAGTGTTCCTGTGAAGGACAGCATTGACATCATCAGGGGGAGGTTACAGGTCGACAACAGCCTTCGGCAACGCACCAACCTGCCAGTGGAACACATCTGTGAACTGCTACCCTGCTGCCTCAACACCACCTACTTCACCTTTGAAGGACACTTCTACCAAAAGACTGAGGGTGCAGCCATGGGGTTCCCCATGAGTCCCATTGTCGCCAACCTCTTTATGGAAAATTTCGAGGAGAAAGCTTTGGCGTCGTTCCACACTCCTCCACGCCACTGCAGCCGCTACATGGACGACACTATGACTGTACTGAAAATATCGGTGGTAGAAGACTCCACGAACCATCTCAACAACCAACACCCTGCCATCAAGCTCACCTATGAGGTAGAAGAGAACGGCAGCATCGCGATTCTGGATACCCGCATCACCCGGATGGAGACAGGCCTCGCCTTCACCATCTATAGAAAACCGACCCACATGGACCAGTAGCCTATTTACAATTCGACAGTCACCAGCCACTGGAACACAAGCTTACACTCCGCACCCTCACCCACCGAGCGAAGACCATCTGCTCTATCGACACTGCTAGAGAAGAAGAGGTGCAGTACATCAAGAAAGTACTCAGTATGTCGGGATACCAGAAGTGGGCCTGGGATATTCCAGGGGACAAGAAAACCATACCCCACCCCTCCACTGAACGGCCAACCCCTTTGAGAGGGCACGTCTCCATGCCATACGTCAGCGGCGTCACTGAGGCTCTCAGCAGGAAGATCAGGAAGTTGGGAGTCAGTGTCCACACCAAGCACACCAACACCATCAGAAGCCAGTTAGTCCACCCCAAAGACAAAACAGACAAATTGGACACATCAGGGGTGATGTACAAGATAGACTGCCATAGTTATATTGGCGAAACTGAGCTCAACTTACGCAACAGATTAAAAGAACACAAACGTGAGTCCTCTTCAGTGGGAGAACATCTGACCCACACCCAACACCACTTTGAAAAGGACAGTGTGCAAGTTCTCAACAAAGAAGCAAGATGGTTCCAGAGGGGAGTAAAGGAGGCAGTTTACATCGCCGCAAGGAACCCCACCCTCAACCGTGACTGGGGCCAACACAACCTGCCATCAGTGCACTCCTCACTTATTCAGTTGCACTGTCCTGAGTTCGCTCACGGCGGAGCGCACTGAAGCCAGTTCTCAACCCAGCAGTTGCGCTGAAGAAGTCGGTCGGATCGCCGATGAAAGCTACGCAGTAGCTTTTTTTCACTGAGAGATGGGTTCAGCCAGGTATCCATTATAACTTCCTACATGTTAAAAAGTCTGCTTCAACTGTTTATTGATTATTGTTGTTTAGGTCTGAACTGTTATAAACATCTGGGTTGTTTATCAGCTTAAAGATCTGCCTTACAGTTTTTGTTTACCTTTTGTGTTTATCCAAGTGGACCCTGCACTGGTTCCTTTTTTGCTATAATAAAGTCAGTGTATATTCTTGACATGGGGATTCAGGGGACAGGTCAGTATAAATAGCGTCCCCACCTTTTGGAAATAATGTACTAGATGTGTCCTCTTTTCTGTCACTCTCTTTGTTTCTGTCTCGATCTTTTGCTTTCTGTCATTTCTTCCTATCATTTTCGGCCTTTTTTGTCCATTCACTTGTATATGTTTATAAAATTTTCCATACTTTCTGTCAGGATTAACAACTAGGTACATTTATTACGTACATTTTTGTCTGTAAGGAAATGTAAAATACAGAAGCAAATTCAAATACACCCACCAACACGTACATAAACACACACACACACACACACACACACCACACACACACACACACACACACACACACACACACACAACACACACACACATGTATGATATATACATAATATATATATATATTAGTGAGAGATTTTATTCTTTTTCTCCTTTCTTCTTTGTTTTTTGTTTGTTTTTGTTTTGTTTTTTCTTGAATGGTTAGTTTCGCGGTTAAATCATCCCCTTGAGTCAGCATTCCACACTTTCATATTCATATGGAACATCTCACCAAGTTGTAATATCAATAAGATATTGCTGTCAGTGGTATCACGTGTGATGTGTGCTGTTTTGATGACCTTACTTTAAAGGGTTTGGAAGATGTGTTGATTCCATTACGAGTTTCCATAATGGCCCTACCAATCTACTGAATAATTGGCGTTGCAGTCAAGAATACTTTTTCACTTATTCAAATGTGAAGCATGCTGTATGCAGCTGCATAGGATTGACTCTGTTTTAATTGTTAATTGATTTTGTCTGAATTGTTTGTGTCAACCAGAAAAAAATGTGTCGACTTAAATATCTCGCTAACTGAGCGTTCTTAAGTCTGGGTAAATGTGACTGGTTCTTGCGAACGGGGTCACAAGTCGCAACGTGTGAACTGAGGTACGGGCCTGAAAAGGTGGTGAGGGTCGATCTGGGTGATTTGAGATTTTTGTTCCTACACATTGTCTGACCATTAATCTATCAATTGTGGCAAAGATTAAAGTGAAATTTGGGCTGAAAGAGTGTTAAAATAACATTTTAAAGTGATAACCCATCGAGAATGTGCAGATTTTTTCCGTGAAAATGCGTATGTTTGAGCTTTAATTTAGGCCATGAAACCGTACAGGGTCTCAGCATATCGCATACCGTTGGAATCAGCTCGCGAAATAGCTAGTATGTAGTGCAGAACCACTTTATCTATGGGGAAGTTTCAACAGTTGGGGGGTAGACATAATGCTACCAATTTTGAAGAACAAGGTCTCCCAACAGTGTAAAAATTCACGCAGACAGCATTAGAGCGCTGACGAAGATGGCGAGAACGCCATCGAAAGCTACGGAACTGTGAGTAGCGATTTTTACACTGTTGGGAGACCTTGTTCTTCAAAATTGGTAGCATTACACTTTATCTATCACTTCACTAAGTTTGATGAAGATAGAATACTGGTTGCTAATGAAAAAGCAGAGAATTTTGTTGTCCTTCTTTAACTCTGCTTTTCTCAAAATGGCCGTCCCATCACCCACTCCCTTTAAATTACTGTAACTCGCTCGATTTTCCAGTTAGACAGTTGAATTATACATCATTGGAAAGAGCATTTTTTCTGCTTTCCGGTGATATAAATATCTCTATACCCCCCAAAATTAAGTTGTGACCCCATTCGTGAGAACAGGTCACAAATTTTTGTTATTAAATTTTGATTTGGTCTGATATGTTTATTGACTTTCAAATTCTTTATTAGCTTAAACATCTCAAAGACTGCAAATATTTGACTTTGTTTTTGTTTTTGTTACTTGGTTTTATCTGGTTTGCTTTTTTGACATCCACTCAAACATCTCACATGCTACATATAACTGGGTCTGTGTTACTGCTTACTATTGATTTTTTTTCTGAGCTGCAAAATCAAATTCAGACAGTTTCTAAGCTTAAACATATAACTACCTGTATGTAAATATGAGTCTTATTTAACTGTGCATTGATTATGATGTTTTAGTCTGAATTGTTAAAGACATCTGGGTTGTTTATTAGCTTAAATATCTGCCTTACATACGTTGGTTTCATTTTGTATTGATCCACGTGGACCATACATTGGTTGTTTTTTTGTTTTCAAAAAGTCGGTTTTTATTCTTCATGTGTGCATCCCCCCCCCCCCCATTCTGTGTGGATTACGGGGACTATTTCAGTATAAATAGTATCCCCACCTTGCGGAAATAATGAAGTAGAAATGTTTTCTCTTCTGCTACTCTCTTTGTTTCTGTCTCGTTGTTTTGCTTTCTGTCATTTCTTCCTATCATTGTCTGCCTTGCTTGTCCATTCACCTGTATGTGTTTGACACACTTTGTCTTAGGACTGATAAGTGGGTGCATGTATTAAGTACATTTTTGGGCTGTAAGGAAATGAATTGTGATGTAATTTCAAATAAATTATGCCGTTTTATGTGTGTGTGTGTTTTGGTGTCCGTATCTATGTGTATATATATTTTTTTCTTTTTTTGTTGTTGTTGAAAACCCTCGGTGATAAGTTGGATGCAGTGATCAACGCCAGGGGCATATCCTTACGGTATGCACGCGAATGCATTTATATGTACGCTCAATTTTCTTTTCCAGTTTTTATATGCTCCATTGAGGTATGGGCAATTTTTTGAGATGGTTATATCTCTGATATGGCTGTGTGCAGTTGTTAAGCAACAACAACAATGATATATGTAACTTATTCATGTAGACTTTAACATCGCATGTGAACCTACCATTCAAATAATCAGTATCATACACTTTTGAAAGTTAAATTCAGACCACAGAACAACGATATCACAGACAGTACTTCAGTTTACTAACTGAAAGCAATATTATTTGATAGTATTGTTGAGACTGTGTGCAGAAATCAATGATTCAGAAGATTGATACATAAATGCTGATGTATCATGCTTTTTGTGATCATGCACCGAATCAGTCATTATATTTCTGTAACATAGAAGTGAATAAGTTGAGTTGAAGATTTTTTTGTTTTAAAAACTGGTTGCAGTGATCAAAGTAAGGCAAATCATACACGTCCATTGTATTTCATCTATTTGTTTATGTGTATATATATATATATATATATATATATATATATATATATGTATATTCATTTATTTATTCATTTCTTTATTTATTGTTTATGTATAATGTATGGTACAAAGCTTACAGTGACTACATAGCTGCATTACGCGGTTATTAGCCTTTGAACTGATTAGATATAGAACTGTTTCATTTGACCTTGACAAATGTGCCCAGACGGAAGGAAACTGTTGGGGTTAGAGCTGTTCCATTTGATGTCTTTAGGTATGTCTTAAGCAGAGAAAACTGATGGGTATAGAGCCAGTATAGTTCACAACACCAGAAAGGTCTAGTAGACAGACACTTAATAGGATGTAAAGCTGTTTCATTTGACGTTATCGGATAGAGGAAAGGAAATCGATGGACATAGTGCAGCATCGTTTGACGTCAACAGCTATGCTTGGTAGAGTAAAGGAACATGTCATTCTGTGACGTTACCGTTAAAAACTGACGGGTGTAAGACGTAGGTCATATTTCCTTCCTAGTAGAGAATGGCAATATAATGAATAAACAACGTGTAATCAAATTGTCTTTTCCGGTTTGCTTGTATTCTTATTTATTTTTCTTTCGCCAACGCCATGTTGCAGGGCATATGATGTATGTATGTATGTATGTATGTATGTATGTATGTATGTATGTATGTATGCATGTATGCATGTATGTACATGTATGTATGTATGTATGTATGTATGCATGTATGTATGTATGTATGCATGTAATGTATGTATGTATGTATGCATGTATGTATGTATGAACAAACACACACACACACACACACACACACACCACACACACACACACACACACGCACGCACACACACTCACACACACCACACACACACACACACACACACACACACACACACACAAACACTATGTTTATAATTATATATGTATATATATATATATATATATATATATATTGTGTGTGTGTGTGTGTGTGTGTGTGTGTGTGTGTGTGTGTGTGTGTGTGTGTGTGTGTGTGTGTGTGTGTGTGTGTGTGTAAACACATACAGTTCGTTTCTTTTCTTTTTTTATCACTGTTTTCTTGATGGCTAACTAGTTGGTTGGCTGGTGGATGTGAGTGGGTGGATTGGTTGGTTAGTTGGTTTAATCTCCCACTTGTATCAGCTTCCCACACTTTCATGACCTCAAAATGCATAGCCGAATTATAGTTTTGAAAATATATTGCTGTCAATCTTCTCAGCTTATAGTCTTTAAAGGGGAATTTACGTGTTATTATCACTTTGATGGCCCTTACTTTAGAGCGTTTTTGAAGCATGCGTTAATTTGATTTTTATTTATCTTATGGCCCTAACAATCTACTGAAGAATTTGCACATGTGTCAAGACTGCCAATTCTCGTAATACCACGACAAGCATGTTCTATACAATTACATACAATTGGCTTTTTTTCGATTGTTAATTGCTTTTGTCAGAAATGTTATGACATCCAGATCAGTGTTACTCAAATGTCTTTAAACTGCACCAACGAAGTCTGGCTTAATCATTGTTATTTGATTTTTATCTGATTTTTTATTGACAGCTAGATTAAGTTTATTGGTTTAAGCATCTTACAAATTGCATGCAATTTAGTCTGTTTTATTTTTGAATGTATTCCTTTATTTTGAATGACCTGTTAATCCAAAATAAGTCTGTTTTTTAGTCTTAAACGTATAATAACTTACATGTGAGTGAGTCTGTTTCAGCATCTCCTTGCATAATCTTATGTAATTGAGTCTGTTTCAAATGTTTATGATTTAATATCAATTGTTGTTTATCAGTTTCAGCATCTCCTTGCATGATCTTATGTGATTGAGTCTGTTTCAAATGTTTATGATTAAATATATATTGTTGTTTATGTTTCAGCATCTCCTTGCATAATCATTTTCTTTTTTTTTCCATACCACTCTGTGTACTCTGGAATGGTTGTTTTATAATTTATATGGAACGATATGTTGCTTTCCTGCTTTGCACGACGTGTGACTTTATCAGTGCATGTGCGTCTTCTATCCAGTGAATCAACATCATACACTTGAGAACTGTAATCTGACGACAGACCAAAATTACCACTAACGGTTCTTTCAGTTCATTGAATGCAGTAATATTTTTGACGTGTTCACTCAAATAAAATGATGCAGAGGGTTGGTACATGCACATTGACGTATGTATTATCGTTTCCATTATCGAGCACAGAATATCAGTCCTTTTCTTGAATAAAAAAAACGAAAGAGTAGAATTTTACAGGCGCAAAACAAGACAGGCGCAATTTTCTGACAACCGTTTTTTTTTGTTTTTGTTTTTTTTTTTTTTTTTGTCAAGTTTATACAGAAGACAACAAAGAATGAATGCACATCGCATTGCACAAAACAACACACAACTTTCCAAATGCGGTATTTAACAGGAGAAAACCAGGCAGACAAATGCATCCACATCAAGCCGTTTCTACAAGCAAATTTATGAAACCTCTATTCAGAGTTTAAGATGTTACTGATTCTGTGAAGACTGCCATTTTCTCATTACTCATGTCCAAATCTAACACATGCAGATAGCTATTCCACAACATGTCACAATTTCAACAAGACAAAAGCAAAAGCATTCACATTACCTTCCGTTTTGGACGTAAAATTGCTGCTAAACATGATTTTTTTTTTAACTTCTTTCGAAACTAAATTCTACCCATTCGCGCCAGTACTGTGCAGTTACAAAATATTTTTCAACCATTCTCGGGTACTTCTCTGCACTTTCGGCCCTGTTTTTGAAAAATTCATCAAAAAGAATATTCGAATATTCTTCAGACCACTCCAAAAACTCGCAAATTGAACCCTATTCCTACAAAGTCACTGTTTCAGCATTTAGACCTTTTTGTGCCTGCCATTACTGACGTCATGATTGAATCTCTTAGATCTGGTACCTTTCTTCGGAATTCAAAAGTGCCTTAATGAAATATTTGCTCGAGAAGTCCATCCTAGACATTGATCTTCTTAAAAATATTACTGGTCCAACTTAGCCCTTTTCTATCTATCTGATTTTTGGAAAGACTTGTGCTCAGCCAGTTTCTCTCCCATTATTCTACACACAAGCTTAGTGTTCACGTCTAATACTTGCCTTAGAATAGGATTGATACAGCTTATTATTTGTTTCGCTTTTCTTTGCACTATGAATGACTTATCATATTCTCAAGATCAAGACAAAACTTCCGGTGTCCTACTCTTAAACCAATCAGCTGCTTTTGATATGATAAATCACGAAATTCTTCCCGCCTATATATACATATATACATAAATTATATATACATGTTATTGTTTTTTTGAGTGAAGATCATCGCTCTCAACTGGTTTTTATCTTCTTTTTTCAGAAAGAAAACAAATTGTCTTTGTAGGCCGAAACAAGTCCCCCCAAGTCAGTCCTCGACTTCTATGTTCCCTATGGTTCTGTGCTTAACCCTGTTCTCTTCATACTCTATACGACTCCAGTAACCCCCGCACTGATATGTATCCTATCAGCCATGAGATATAAACTGGTGATACCCCAACTTATCCACTTAAACTTTTAGTCAAACTACAACTGTCTGATTTAGATTCTTCAAGATTGTGACGAAAATGAAAACCTGAATTTAAAAAAATCAGGTAAAATCAAATGACGAGGTTAATGAAGTCCTTGGACTCCCTCCTCCATCCGTTGATTCTGCCTCCCTGTCCTCCACTACTGATATGTACATGACCTCGACTTTTTCCTCGACAAAGGTCTTTCGTGCTACAACTCATCACCAAAAGTTGTCACGCCGCATACGTATATTGTGGTCAGAATAATCAGTTTATTTGCCAAAACATCACTCGAGGCAATCAAAACACTTATTAGTGCACACATTTTGTCTAGATTAGAGTACCGCAATTCCGTACTCATTGGCTGTCCACATATACTTCTCAAACCATTGCAGTAAGCGCAACACTCTGCTGCTAAATTGACTTTTAAAGCAAAATGATATCAACATTGCACACCTCTTGATTAAGAGTACTACTGACTTTCCACCGAAGAACGTATCAAGTACAAAGCGCCTTGTCTTTGTGTCAAGTCATTTCCGGAACAGCACCCCGACACTTTTCAGAACTTTGCAAACCTGTGTTACATCCTGATCTCTTCTTTGAGCTACTGTGACAGAACTGTTTTTGTCTCAAAATTTAAGAACCTTCTGTGTCCCAAAATTTAAAACAGAAAAAGACAGGGTGGAAGAACTGTTCACTTTCTCTGCTGTTAAAATCAGGAATTGGTTACCTGTGCTCTTTGACACAGCCTGTGGCTACCTTTATTTCAATCCAATTTCTTTTTTTTTTCTTTTCAAGTTGCTCTTTCATGAGTGTCCTTCTCTTCAGTCCTTCCCATGTGTTGACATATTATTTCAAAATTTGTTGTAAATTGTAAAATGCTGTGTACTTCATAAAAGGGGTTATATCAATGACCAGTTATTTATCAAATGGCCATGCCATATAATTGTTGTTTTAACCTGCATGCGTCACCCAGACGGTCTGAAATATCTCCAGTATGTTCTAACAAACGACCTGAACAGACTCTTTCAACATCGATCTTCGCCCGACTTGCTGAACGGATTCTGACAACGAACACTTTATTTGGTGACGAAATATTTTCAAATTTCAGTGTCCTTGCAATGAACACAAAAATGGACCCTGGTTATGCCTGTCTCTTTATGGCATCTCTGGAACAGCAATTTACCACCAGTACAAGACATTAACACTTGCAACATACAAAAGATATGCAGACGATTGCATTAGTGTCACATCTCTCAGTTCGGAACTTATCCACTACATTCAGACTGTTCATCTATCCTTAACGTTTATGTATAAAATTCAGACTTGAAGTCTGCTTTTTAGACATTAACGTTTCACTTCAATCTGAAAAAATCGTTGATAGTCCACTACAAACCAGCAGACTCACATTCTTATCTGGACTATCGATCATCTCACACTTCTAACACCAGAAACAGTATCTCTTACTTTCAGCTTTTGCGACTGTAGTACCTCTGCTCGGATAAGGATGACTCATGACAAAACAGATAAAATGACCAAATCCTTCGTCCAGATACATTACCCACTCAATAATCTTCACGAAGCCCGTAGAAGAGTCAACTCTGTCTCTCGATCATATGCCCTCCAGTCTAAGTCTACCAATGCTACAGACCATCGACCGATTCTCAGTTTACTTTACCATCCTTCTGTGCACTCTCTAAACAAAAGTCTTGTCTAGTCCATAGCTACTGAAAATTTTGATCAGCCACCATTAACTGTCTACAAAAAGACACTAACGTCAGTGACTTGCTGGTACGTTCCAGACTCCAAAAACATCCATCCATTAGGAGCATCCCATACATCAGACTTAAATGTAAGGCATACCATGCCCTTATCTTATGCTCAACGACTACAGTCAGAAATCCTGAGTCTCACATAAAAATCCCACAATATTGCCTATGTCATCCAATGTTCTAAATACTTTTACTTTTATATTGCTGACACTGGAAGCATCCTTGACAACGTTTCAAAGAACGCTTGACGGATACCCGACATCAAAGAGACAAAGCTAGTTCTGATTATTTTATCCAGCCAGACAACGTCATCAGTGACATCCACCGAAAGGTCTGTGGCCCCTCTACAGTAGCAGCATCATGCCAGAAAAGACATTAATCCCATCTCGTGGGTAAACTTGGACCACAAAAGCCACAATGGTCTCTATGACAACATACAACAGCATCTACTACCGTTTTTTCACTGCGTATATCAACATACGTTCACTTCTTTCTGTGCACATGATTACTTTAAGTGCATGCATGCGTACCTGTATATGTATGTCTGTGGATTGTGTTTACAATGTGTATAGATGGTGACTTTTGTGTCCATGCATACGTGTTCATGGTTTGTGAAGTTTTGATGAATGTATGCATTCAATCTTATTCAATTGTACGTCCATGCATCAATACCGATTTAAGCGATTAAGTGGTATAGTCTTAATTTAACACTTACTATTCTATCCTACAGATATTACCATCCCATTCTGCTCTGATCCCCCTGGCCCCCCACTTTTAATGAAATATTGGTTCCGCAGTTGCATATGTACTTCATATTTGTATGCGTTTCAATTCCTACTTTATAGGAAAGATCTTTCCAGGTCTGACTGAGGATTTTCAATTGGATAATCATATTTCCATGTAACCCTCTAGCTGTTGGATTAGGATTTCGTTTCCTTTTCCAAAGTCAGACTGGATTCGTTAATTTTCATCAGCTGTACCTTTCACGTTCAAATTCCCCCTTTCTTTTGACCATATATGCATACAATTGGGGAGTTGTTTGCTGTTCTATTGTGCTACGTTTTGTGATTTGCTCTTTGATGTTATTTGTAAACGTTTGACAAAAGCTGTTTGGCAAAAAACAAAAACAAAATAAACAACAACCAAAAGTGCCCTTGTCTTGTTCTGGTATATCAGATGAGTTCTAGTTATGTTTTTGCGGGTTTTTCTTGTTAGTTGTTTGCTCTGTCTGAACGCTGGTGGTCATTTTAAATCACATTTCACACCGTAAATGAAAGCAACGGGGATAAACCAGTTTTAACATGTGTTTCTTGAGTGGTTGCAGTGTTATGGCGAGGCAACCCAAACGCGTCCGTTGTCATATTTGTTCAGCATATAAATCAAAATGTATGTGACTCTTTGCGTTTTGTACAGGTTATTTGTCTTTCAACAGATTGGACAGGGACCTTTTCATTTGATGTCCTTAGATGTGCCAGGAAGACAGGAAACTGATGCATCAACGCTTTTAAGTTTTCAGATATGTGTGTAGACAGGACACTTATGGGCAGACAGCTGTTTCCTTTAACATCATCAAACAGATTTAGGGAAAATAACTGACCAGGTTAGAGTTTAGGTAAGATATAGCTGTCCATGTCATCAATTTTACAATCGTTCAAGGTGCTTGGACGCGATATAAATCATTGTGAGGACCCTAACTGGAGTGGGCAGTGGGGAGATGTGCTGGTCGGGTTGCCTGTTTCGTGTTTTATTTGTTGCCCTACTGATTTACTGAAGAACTGTGCACTATTGTCAAGAACACCATTTCATTTATTCACAAAGGAAGCATGTTGTATAAAATTGCTATGACTGTTAATTGCTCTTGTCTGAAGTGTTTACGACCGCCAGATTTATTGTTGGTTTAAATATCTGTTCAACTGAGCGTAAATAAGTCTGTATGAATTTTGTCAACTGACTTTTTCATTGATTCAAACACTGTTTATCCAAATTCAGACATGTGTAGCTTTATGCATATGCTTCAACGATCTACTGAAAAAATGGGCTTCAATCAAGAATACCGTTTTACATATTTAAAGGGGAAGCATGTTCTATACAACTGCATGAATTTGACTCTACATTTATTCTTGATTGTTTATAATTTTTTTGAAATCATTTTTGACAACCAGAATCATTATTGGTTTAAATGTTTGGCAAATTAAGCATAACTATTTCTGGTTAATTTTTATCTCAGTTTGTGTGAATATTTACACAGACTTTCAGAATGTTTATGAGTAAACAATCCACTGAAGTCTGCACTATTGTCAGGTATACCGTTTTACTGATTCACAAGGGAAGCATGCTATATACATGTACAATTACATGGAATTGACTCTGCTATAGCCGTTCATTGGTTTTGTCTGAATTGTTCATGACATCCAGAATTATTGTCGATTTAAATTGGTAAACTGGGTGCAACTAAGTCTGTTTCATTTTAGTTCACCGATTTTGTCTGACTTTTTTTCGTAGATTTTCATATTGTTTTTTTGTTACATACATGTCACAAACTGCATATAGTTTGAGTATGTTTTTTTCTTTTCATTTTTGTTGCTTGATTTTGTCTCAGTTGCTTATTGACATATGTGATGCTGGCTGATCCAAACCTCTCACAAGCTAAATATAAATGGGTCTGTGTTACTTTTTCTGAATCATTTTCTCTGAATTGGTAATAAAAATGTTCACCCTGTATTGGACTGAACATGTCTCAATGTACATGTAAATGAGTCTGTTTCAAACGTTTATTGATTTCGTCTGAATTGTCTCAGACACCAATGTTTTTATACGATGAAGCCTCTGCTTACACTCTTGTGCTCATAGAAAATTAAAACATACAGGTCATTTATCATACTTGTTCAGCGTATCGATCGAAGCTTACACTGAAAGTATCGCTGAAATGCATTGCTATTGGCCTATGAACTGATTGGATTATAAAGCTGTTTCATTTGACACCGTCAATACGAGAAAAAGAAACGAAAAAAGCTGGCAAATCTCTTTCATTTTCTATCACGAGACGTGTGTATTGGAAGGGAAGCTGATGGGTACATTCCTATTTCATTTAAAGTTATCAGGTAGTCTAGTAAATAGGAAAGTAAGAAAAAAACACAAACACAAACATTGTAGGCCTATTGTCTAACCATTGTTTTGTTTTGCTTCTGTTGTCCTTTTGTCTGCGTTTGTCTCTATTGTGCAAAGGACATTTACATCGTTTCTTCCATTCAACAATGCGCACTGTTTGCCAAGAATAGTGTTACCGGTTTCTGTGTGTGTGTGTGTGTGTGTGTGTGTGTGTGTGTGTGTGTGTGTGTGTGTGTGTGTGTGTTGTGTGTGTATATATATATATTGTGTGTGTGTGTGTGTGTGTGTGTATGTGTGTGTGTGTGTGTGTGTGTGTGTGTGTGTGAAGGATTGAAGGAGACAGGCAAATAGAGGCAGAGAGAAAGCTGTAGACAGACCGACATTAAGAGAAACAGACACACACAGATTTTGAAATCTTATGTCAAGAGCCATACAAGTTAGAAAGAATTAAGTGGTCAGTGAAGAAATGTTGACGCTAATGGCCACACACACACACACACACACCACACACACACACACACACACACACACACACACACACACACACACACACACACACACACACACACACATATATATATATATATATATATATATATATATATATAATTATTTTTCTATTTTTCCACCTACTTATGTCTATAACTCTGTCTCTTCTATGTCCCCAAAAACCAACCCGCCCATCTCTCATCTCACATACTCTTCCCCCCCCCCCCGTCTAATATCACTCATAGTGA
>CM060314.1:38346304-38353804 GCA_030674185.1 Monoplex corrugatus | reverse complement strand
TCTATCTGTCTATGTTACTGCCGCGAGATCCATTAGAAACCGTTTTTACAAAACTTCAAAAACTCTTAACAGTCTCTTAATTTTGAGAACAACAGGAAAAGATTATCAAGAAAACAGCTGTCAAAGTACATAAAAAGAATCAAAATGATAGAATTGGAGTAGATGACGTTAAGCATATGATTATTTAGCTATTTTTCAAATCTTGAGATAGTCAAATAACACAAAGTTTCAAATTATCAATCTTACATAGGAAAATGATTACATACGTATCATTATTTTTCAGGGCATGTGGATCATGGTTCACCATTGAATGTATACAAAGAAAGCATATTTCACGTAATACAACACTTCCAAGCATGTTAATGGTTTGATATTCCAAACATAAAATAAAAACCAAAACAATTCCACAAGTAATTGCTGAATCTGTGCTATTCATCAGAATATTTTAAGTACTTGAAAAACAGAAAAGATAAGCAAAAGCAGTCTAAGCATGTTTTGAATGTTCACTGCCTTTCCTATGTATGTATAATCTATGAAATGTACCTAAAAAAAGGAGTAAAGACACAGAGATCGACAAGAGGATCGGGAAGGCAGCCACAACACTAGCCCGCCTCACACAAAGGGTGTGGACAAATCCCAAGCTGACCACGAAGACAAAGATGGTTGTATACAACGCGTGTGTCCTCAGCACCTTGCTGTATGGCAGCGAGGCGTGGACCACGCATGCTCATCAGGAGAAAAGGCTCAATACCTTCCACCTGAGAAGCCCACGACGCATACTCGGCATTTCCTGGCAAGACATAGTGACCAACACCTAAGTCCTGACCCGCGCTGACCTCCCAACCATGCATACCATGCTGAGACAGTGTCGGCTGCGCTGGTTGGGCCACGTTCACCGCATGGAAGATGGTCGCATCCCAAAAGACATCCTTTATGGTGAGCTTGCCAAAAGGCAGAGAAACATTGGCCGCACAAGCTGAGATACAAAGACGTTTGCAAGCGTGACATGAAGGCGCTTGAGATCAATACTGAGTCCTGGGAGGACCTCGCAGACGACCGCAACAGCTGGAGAACCACTCTCAAGAAACAGCTGCGGATTGGTGAGGACAAACTGTCAGCTGCTGCAGCAGAAAAGCCAGTTCGCAGAAAAGGGATGACAGTCAACAGACCAGCATCAGCATACACATGCGACCGCTGCGACAGAGACTGCCTCTCTCGCATTGGTCTGTACAGTCACAGGCGACGCTGCTTGGACCAAGCAGACAGCCCATCGAGACTATTAGAATGGATGTACTTTGACCATGGTCAGCCATGACCGAGGGAGGCCTACCACTAAAGATATTATATCTCTCTCTTTAAAGAAAAAGGAGAAAAAAATTCTTTGGAGAATTCTCTACTCCTAGGTAAGAGAAACTCGACTTTATCACGAAAGTATGGTATGAAATGACAGCAAATAAAAATGTTGTTCAAAGTCTGCATAACCATATTATTCTTCTTCTCTTTTTTTGTTGTCTTCTTCTTCTCTGTTGCAATATTCTTCTTGTATTCTTCTTCTTCTTCTTCTTCTTCTTCTTCTTCTTCTTCTTCTTCTTTCTTCTTCTTCTTTTCTTCTTCTTCTTTTCTTCTTTTCTTCTTCTTCTTCTTTCTTCTTCTTCTTCTTCTGTCTTCTTTTCTTCTTCTTCTTCTTCTTCTTCTTCTTCTTTCTTCTTCTTCTTCCTTCTTCTTCTTTCTTCTTTTCTTGTTCTTGTTCTGTCTTGTTCTTCTTGTTCTTGTTCTTGTTCTTGTTCTTGTTCTTTTCTTCTCCTCCTCCTCTCCTCCTCATTATCATTATCATTTAGTAGTAAGAGTAGTAATGTTGGTAGTAGTAGTAGTAACAGTAGGGTAGTAGTAGAGTAGTAGAAGTAGTAGCAATAGTGGTAGTAGTTGTAGCTGTGTTGTAGTAGTAGTAGTAGTAGTACTAGTAGCAGCAGCAGTAGCTGTAGCAGTAATATTAATATTAACAAGAGTAGTAAGAGTATCCAGTAGTTGTAGGAGAAGTAAGAATAGAAGTAACAGCAGCAGCAATAATAGTAGTAGTAGTATTAGCAGCAGCAGCAGCAACAGCAGCAGCAGCAGCAGTAGTAACAGTAGTAGTAGTAGTAGTAGTTGTTGTTGTTGTTGTAGTAGTAGATTTTTTTTCAAAAGGCACAAAAATATGGACATCAATTTTAAACGGTTAAAATAGTTAAAGATGTAACATAGTTACAGAATAATTACCACTTAAAACAAACTTTGCCAGTGGCGATCTGTGCAGTTTCTGTATTAACCATGGATACGACACGGTATGTCCTTATTGGTGTTGCCATCGTACAAAGCATTCTTGGAACTTTCCTGCGGAAATATTCATTACTAGATGGTATCTTTCAGCATGACACTAAAAGAGCAAAGTGTTTTATTTAGAGCAAACTTCGGTAAAAAGACGGGAGCATTTTGTGACTTTATAATACTGTGACTTTCCTAGTTCAAATCACTGCAACTAATTTTCTTGACTTTGCACAGCCTGAACAATCTTAGATATTGAGCTTTAAATGTCAAATCAAATAGCAGACATGAATTCATGGTGGTTGAACAAATCATTTGGCTTTTCCAGAGGCAGTAGCTTATACTTTCTAGGGCATAGTTTCATCCGTGACAGGTGTCACACGAACGTTAAAAACTCAAATAGTTTCCAAAGTATCCATTTGATTGCAATGCTGATGAGTTCTATTCAAACAGTTTTATGCATAAAACTTGAAAAACCCTACTTCATTGCAGTTTTTAATCATTTCTTACCACTGTGATTGATCAAAGAACTGTAGGCCTGTGACATAAAAGTGTCTCGAATGAAACCTTATATTTACACTTTAATATTGAAGAACATATGAAATAATTAGGCAAAAAAACCAAATGAAATTATAAACTAGTAAGAAACCTTAATAAGAGACTAAAAAATACATGCATAGGTACAACCATTGGTTTAACACCAAACTTTACTCTCAGCCTACTACATCTATCTGTAAAAGGAAGGCTGAAATTTGAGTAAAAGTCGAAATGTAAACTTGACTGGCTAATAAATGATTTGTTCACCTCCATGAATTTATGTCAGCTATTTGATTTGACATTTAAAGCTCAATATCTAGGATTTTTCAGGCTGTGCAAAGGCAAGAAAATCAGTTGCAGTAATTTGAACTAGGAAAGTCACCACAAAGCACCTTTTGACCCTGGCTCATATATATATATAATATATATATATATATATATATATATATATATATACACAATGCCACCAGAGATGTCTACGCTCAAAACCAGCTGAAATACAGGCATAAAAACGAAGAATGCGTCCCTAAATTCAAACATATTTTTATAATATTCCAAACAGATTTACCTTTTCTTCTTCATTTTCTTCCGTCTATTGAAATTCCGATTATTCTTTGCATTTATTTGTAGCAACATTGATGCACGATTTTTCTTTGTATTGTATGCCTGATGTGGACAACGTACATGCATGTTGATGTTGGCATTAATTATAACATTTAACGAGTTGCTGTATATTTTGTTAATTTATCTATTTTATTTCTTTAGTTTTGTTTATATTCCTTCCTGTGCAGTCCACAGGCGGAGTGTCTTTTTCGTATTTTTGTTTGTTTTTTGTTTTGTTTTTTTCAACAGAGCCGCGGACTCAAGATCTAACTTGAGTTCAATCCCAGTCGGCAACATTTAAACTGGCCTTTTTGCTGCCCACCTTTATGTTTCTATCATTTCAGTGGTGTCAGCTTAGCGTTTCAAAAGTCCACGGCCTCCCCACCCACATTCCAAGATCTTGCCAACGTATAAGGGTTTGCGAAGGCTTAGGGAGTCTGCCAGATGGTTAGGGAGTCTGCCAGATAGTTGCTGGCAGATTTTGGGTGGAGCACATTACGGAATTGTCTGAGTGCGGTGAATCTCTCTTGAAGAAACTCCACAACTCAAAACTCTTTCTTTTTATAGTTGTTGCCTCCCTTACCTAGATCAATGCATACAGTAATAAAAACACTGTAAATAGATTTTCTGGGAAAATACCCCCCCCCCCGCCCCCAATCCAAAAACAAAACCATGTTAGCAGATGTTCCAGTTGTT
This sequence comes from Monoplex corrugatus, assembly GCA_030674185.1. Classification (NCBI taxonomy): domain Eukaryota; kingdom Metazoa; phylum Mollusca; class Gastropoda; order Littorinimorpha; family Ranellidae; genus Monoplex; species Monoplex corrugatus. The sequence goes on along the minus strand of CM060314.1, from coordinate 38,349,667 downwards.
TCTGGGTGGTATTTTTTATCAAATCTAGAAAAAAAAAGTTTTCAAAAAGTTTGTAGTTGAAGACCATTAAAAATAACAATGCATACTATTGAAGAACGAGGTTCAAAATCAAGGTCAGATCGAGCAAAATACCTGTCTAACATCGGGCATTTTTAGAAACGTGTATGAAAATAAATTTGTAAGGAACTTGTAAGAAAATGTCAAAGTTGTTGTGGTTGTTGTATCAGTTGCCGTTGACCTCGCTTTTTTTCATGTTTTGTTTCAGTTACAGATTCTTCAAGGTCATCGTGATATCTGAATCTTGTGTTGTTTTTCTCTCTCTCTCTCTCTCTCTCTCTCTCTCTCTCTCTCTCTCTCTCTCTCTCTCACTCTCTGACTCTGTCTCTGTCTCGCTCCATCTCTTTGTCTCTGTCTCTGTCTGTTTCTCTCTCTGTGTCTATGTCTGTCTGTCTGTCTTTCTCTTGCTCTCTCTCTCTGTCTGTCTGTCTCACTGTCTGTCTGCCTGCCTGTCTCTCTCTCTCTCTCGCGCGCGCTTTCTTTTTCTTTCTTTCTTTCTTCCTTTCTTTTTTTGTAATAAAACCAGAATTTGTCAGAATGACCTGGTTATGTTGATATTGTTATGGTTGTTCTCAGTCATTTACAGGTGTGCAGTGTTGGTAGATATATTGTATCCTGTCTGTGTCTTGATGTGTCTTGATGTGCTACTATCGTGTCATGATGTATAGTATTTTTTATCTAGTGTAAAGAGACTCACACGAGTTTGTTTTGAAGTTTTGTGTATGTGGCGTATAGTTCACATTGCTTTCGAATTTGTCTTTACGCAAAAGAGGAGGATGGTGATTCAGAACGAAACGCGCGCGCGCGCGTGTGTGTGTGTGTGATGTGTTTGTTTGTGTTTGTGTTTGTGTGTTTGTGTTTGTGTGTGTGTGTGTGTGTTTGTGTTTGTGTTTGTGTGTGTATGTATGTGTTTGTGTTTGTGTGTGTGTGTGTGTGTTTGTGTTTGTATGTGTGTGTAAATGTGTTTGTGTGTTTGTGTGTGTATGTGTGTGTGTGTGTGTGTGTTGTGTGTGTGTGTGTGTTGTGTGTGTGTGTGTGTGTGTGTGTGTGTGTGTGCCTGTATGTGTCTGCGTGTGTGTCTGTGTCTGTGTGTGCGTGCGTTTGCACGTACCATGTACATGATTATGGGAAACAAAATGAGGATAAAATGTGCATGTTTATGAAAACAAAACATATATCGAATGGTGCCATTTTTCCTTTTCACGGATCGTGACCTAACTTTTGTGTCTAAGACAATGTTTAAAGAGAGATTATGGCACAGGCTGGTAATCGTTTTATTCACGAAATTTAAAAGTATCAGGTCAAAAGAATCGGCCCATTAAATAGTCAAGCCTGTAAGGTTGTTTTTTTAATGAAATCGCCATCATCTTAAAGTCATGACAGTTTGTAATTTCTGGTTACTTTGCTCCAGTTTGAGGTGAAGTTTTCTAGAGACATCATTCTTGATTTAGAATAAATGCCACGGACGCTGCATGATAAAGAGAAATTAAAACTAAGTATGGCTTGCTGAAGAAATCGTACGAAACTAAGCATGACTCATTTGTGCTACATCAGTTTGAATTGTTCAAGAGGCGTTGGACAACTCCATCCACCAAAATGTACGATTGATAACTTTGCAAACTCTTTAGCTTGCGGGGGGGGGGGGGAGTGCAAAAACATGCACTGATAGGATCTTGAAATAGAAGTGGGCAGGTCAGAAGACGACCAGTGACAAACTAAGTTCGAATTAATAATGGACAGGGACCAGGCTACTATCTAAAACTTCGGGCTGAAATTCAACTCACAACAGGGCATCATGAGTCCTCAGCTCTTTCAATAGAGCTTAAATGAACAACTGTGGTTCACTGGAGGATTCAAACCACAACCCCTCTGGTCTGATCACAACACTCTAACAACTGACCTAACGGGCCATTGAAAACCCTGTGGACCGCCAGGGAGTGGAACCCATATTCCCTGTGTTAAGATTATGGTGCCCTACACAACTAGGAAACTGATCATTTAAAAAGCTGTTATCAATGCTATTATACAAAGAGATGGAACTCAAGTGGTAAAGTACCACAAAATCTGAGCTCTTGCTGTCTTAAAAAGGTGTTGAAGACGAATGAAAAAAAAAGGAAACAAACAAACAAAGAAGACACGAAAACATGTCCAAAAGCATGAACACAGATTATGTTTTTGAAGACGTGAAGCATACAATTCAAACATATAAAATGCATGTAGTATGTTGTTGTAGTTATTGTTGCTGTTGTTGTTGTTGTTGTCGTTCTTGTTGTTGTTACTGTTGTTGTTTGATTGAAGCAGTCAAGAAGTAGCAGATTGCTGGTATGGCTTGACCATTTTTGTTGGATGGTATCTTCTCTCTCTAGGCTTCTTCTATTGATTAGCATTTGTAAATTGTCAGTTGTAAGTTGTTCAGTATGTAGGTATGTGGTCAGTCTGTGTAGTTCAGTTCAGTCTGTATGTGTACAGTCAGTGTGTGTCGTTCAGTCTGTATGTGTGTGGTCAGTTGTGTCGTTCAGTCTGCATGTGTGTGGTCAGTCTGTCATTCAGTCTGCATGTGTGTGGTCAGTCTGTGTCGTTCATTATGTATGTGTGTGTGTGGTCAGTCTGTGTCGTTCAGTCTGCATGTGTGTGGTCAGTCTGTGTTATTCAGTCTGTATGTGTGTGGTCAGTCTGTGTCATTCAATCTGTATGTGTGTGGTCAGTCTGTGTCATTCAGTCTGAATGTGTGTGGTCGGTCTGTGTCGTTCAGTCTGTATGTGTGTGGTCAGTCTGTGTCATTCACTCTGTATGTGTGTGGTCAGTCTGTGTCGTTCAGTCTGTATGTGTGTGGTCAGTCTGTGTTGTTCAGTCTGTATGTGTGTGGTCAGTCTGTGTCGTTCAGTTTGTATGTGTGTGGTCAGTCTGTGTCATTCATTATGTATGTTTGTGGTCAGTCTGTGTCGTTCAGTCTGTATGTGTGGTCAGTCTGTGTCGTTCAGTCTGTATGTGTATGGTCATCTGTGTCATTCATTCTGTATGTGTATGGTCAGTCTGTGTCGTTCAGTTTGTATGTGTGTGGTCAGTCTGTGTCGTTCTGTCTGTATGTGTGTGGTCAGTCTGTGTCGTTCTGTCTGTATGTGTGTGGTCAGTCCGTGTCGTTCAGTATGTGTGCGTGGTCAGTCTGTGTCGTTCAGTCTGTCTGTGTGTGGTCAGTCTGTGTCGTTCTGTCTGTATGTGTGTGGTCAGTCTGTGTCGTTCAGTCGGTATGTGTGTCGTCAGTCTGTGTCATTCAGTCTGTATGTGTGTGGTCAGTCTGTGTCGTTC
>CM060314.1:38301304-38341304 GCA_030674185.1 Monoplex corrugatus | reverse complement strand
GGTAAGTAACTGCACCAGTAGGTCTACATTCAAGTTGACTTGGGGGATTGGGAAAATCTTCAGCTTGCACAAGGCATGGATGTTCAGCAGGATCGAACGCAGGATCCTTCAATTGTAAGTGTAACGTTTATCTACCTGAGACATATCCTTGTCAAATGATATACAACAAGGAACAAGGCATTGTCATGTAAATTAAGTATCACTTTCTGAGCAACAGTCTTTATCTTGTCACAACGTAATCTGCGGTATAAGACCGTTAGTTGGAAAGAACACATTGAAACTAATGCCAAGACTACAATTTTGCTGAATCTGTTTATTTCTAGTTGTATCTTGATAAGTGTGCATTTGCGACAGCAAGTATACAAAGTCATCTAGCTGAATTACACTTGGATAAAAAAAAAGGTCATTTCATGTCGTTTGTGATTGACAGATGGAGAAAATTTGTTTATACTAAAAGGGTAGTTTCCATATCTATCTACTGGATAAAAAGAATTTACAAAACCTCCCCTCTCTCTCTCTCTTGTCTTTCTGTGTCTCCGTGTCTCTGTGTCTCTGTTCTGTCTCTGTCTCTGTCTTCTGTCTCTGTCTTTTGTCTCTGTCTCTCTTCACTCTCTCTGTCTCTGTCTCCTCTCTCTCGTCTCTCTCTCTCTCTCTCTCTCTCTCTCTCTCCCACCCATCCACACATCCACACACATACCTCAGATGTGAGATGAAAAACAACAAACAAACAAACAAACAAACAAACAAACAAACAAGCAAGCAAACAAGAAAACAACCTACCAAAACAACCATTCTCTTAAATCCAAAACAAGTGTGACTGTACGCGTTCAAGCAAGCAGGAACCAGAAAAAAAACAAGAGAAAAGAAAAAAAAAAAACAACAACAAAAAACGCGTATTTAATACCACAAGACAAGACAGGCGCAAATTTTCGGCCAACTGGACGTTGTCAAGCGTAAGATCGCAAACAAACACCAGATACAAAACAGTAGGAGAGAAAGACTGAAACTTCCCTGTTGTTCTGTCCAGTTTGAGAAAAGGAATAAACTCAACTGATTTTACATACACGTTAATACGCCAGTTTGGTTTCTCTCTCAATTGAAAAATATGTCTGTGGGAGACGATATCATTGCGCAAGTAGCAGAACAGAAAACTTTAGGTGTTATACGTGTAGTAAACCGAAGTCACGTGTATGAAAGATGCAAGACTATCTTCAAAACGATGCATATTTATTCGAAATCAAAGTATGCAACTGACGTCAACGCACGCAGAGTGTTCAATAACGCTCCTATGAAGTCGCACATTAACATTTTGTTTACCTTGGATATCTTTCTTTTTTCTGTTGGATGTTCAATACTTCATGAAAAGGAAGATTAAAAACGAAATAATCATTTTGTGGTAAGATAGATACATTTACTGTGTTTTTTGTGCAAGATGCTATTTTATGAAAACACACACACTCACACACACACACACACACACACACACACACACACACACACACACACATACATACATACACACACACACACACACACACATACACACACACACACACACACACACACACACACACACACACACACACACACACACACACACACACACACACACACATTCACACCACACGAAAAACAAACGCAAATAACAACGAAAACAAACCAAAATTATACTGGATTTAGTATGAACACCATGGTACATAATAACTGAAAAAATAACTTGAATGCACACAGATGTACAGATCGTTATATCAAACCATGCCTCCTAAAATGTCCAGTAACTAACTGCTTATCTGTGTTTTAATATTTTTTTCTATAATGTTCAAAGGCCTGGTTTACAGGAATTCACAAGGGGGGGGGGGGGGTTAACTCTTGTCTATGACCATCCCTACAGCTCTATCAATCGTTAAACCACACCTCGCGTTCTTGCAGAGACAGTAAAACTTGCAACACATATTAGTTGATGTCTTCATGTCATGATGGCTCGTTTCAGCAGTACTGTATGTGAGCTGTGCGTGCGAGCTGCAGCTGCGCGTTATGTTTCTCTGCATGCAACCTTCAATCAATTTAGTTTGCTCATTTTTCGTTCTGTTCTTGTGTCAAGATGCTTTTCGATTTGTTCCATGGTGAAGGTGGCTGACGAGATGTCTTAATACTTAAGATATGCAGAGACATGGCATATCAAATATGCAAGGTATATTAGTATCACAGTATGCAGACACATAACATCAACATCATATACATGTGGTATTGTGTCTGATATAGTGTTTTGCCAAATGATAGACACACCTGGAATGTTTCATTTTCACTGAAATGTACTCGACGTGGTGAGAAAGAAACACTGACGTATTTTCGAAAAGGTGCTGTGATCTCAAGCGCTGTGGCCATGTCTGGGTGATCGTAAGGTAATTTGTTCATTCGTTTATGCGTCTGTGTACTATTCACTGTTTTCTGTTTTTGTTTTTGTTGTTTCGCTGGTCCTTTTCTTTTGTTTTGTTTTTGTTGTTTTTTGTTTTTGTTTTTTGTTTTTTGGTGCTTTTTTCTGAGTGTGTTCTGTCATTTTTGTTTTGGTTTAATTTTTTATTCCAGTTTCCACTGTATATGGAATTGTTTTCCGGTTGGACTTTTGATGACGATTTTCTTCTCCCTGTCTGTCTGGTATTTTGCATTTTCCATACATCATTCAACTGTTCTGCTAGGATTTCTGCTTCAACACCAGCATCTGCCTTTAGCATGTCCTATGTATTTCCATCTGCTTCTGTTATTCAACTGTGTGATGGCTTTTTCAGTTACCTGGTGCGTTATGCTTCTTTTGTTTAATATCATTTGGCTGCTGTCTCCTCTTCTGTGTTTTCTTTGTGTAGATATTATCCCCTTTTGTGCAGACCTTGCCTTCTTCCTCTGTGAGTATTGGGAAATGTTCCATCATCGATATGAACACTAAGATCATGGGCTACAAATAGAATTTCAGATCAGTTCTACTACAAATAGAATTAATCGAAAATAACACCAATACATTTGTAACTTATCAGTGTAGAATTTGTATATGTAGAAAAACACACATCACACACACACACACACACACACACACACACACACACACACACACACACACACAACACACACACACACACACACACACACACACACACATACACACCTACCTAAATTATGTTGGTATTCATGAATGATTGACAACTCAGGATATCCGATGAATCTGATAAGCAAGCTGTGTGCTGTTATGGCACCAATTTTGGCGTTCGTCGCGAGTGTATATGTATACGAACATAATTATATATATTCGTACTTAAGTATGGAAATGCGCATGAGAATTGCAAGCGGTTATCGAAATTATGTTGGTATTCACAAGTATGTGGCACCTCAGGATGTTTAACGTGCTCAAGGAACGAACTGGTGCTGTTTGCTAAGCACCACATTTTCTGCTGGCTGTGAGGATCCTTTCAAAGGAGTGAGGGGGATAATGAATCAATCAATAACGACTGAAAATGCCCAACGGACAACCTGTATGGGACAAATGAAATTTCTGTGTATCTGTGGAAGGAGATTCTCTACCAAAAGCTGCATGAAGATGCACAGAACGAAAAAGGGCTGTACACACACTCTGATGATCAAACAGCAACGCACTGCACCAGCAGATAAGACGTCGGAAAACCAAGGCCAGGAAGCAAACCACAGTGCCGAGGATATCCACGCTGTCGGCTCAGAAGACGAATTTGCACAGTCTCTTGATTCTAAGTGTTAGAAACTGAACTTACCACCTGCAAGCGCAAAAGAGGAACATGACAGGTTGGATAAAGAAATTGTCCAAAAACCGGATGCGCTTCTAGGAAGAAGCAAACTGGAACAAAATTGACTACTTTTGAAGACATTGTATATGCAACACGTAAGGATGCTTATGGAGTAAAGCAAAACGAAACTGAAAACTCCTCCCCGGAAATACAGACGCCAGCGTCAAATAGAGGAAATCAGGAGATAAAGGATTCTGAAGAAACAAATGAAAGCTGCTTCAGAATTTGAAAAGCAACGGCTAGAGAAACTTTAAAAAGACCTCAAAGCAAAACATAGTTCCCTTAGCAAAACAGAATCAGGAAGGAAGAGAGAACAAAAAGAAGAATACCCAAGATCGCTTCTTTAAAGACCCTTTCCAATACGCCAGGAACCTGTTTGAGCAGTCCAAATCCGGAGCACTCACAGCGGCCAAAGAAACTCTGGAACAGCACCTCAGGAAAACATATTGCGACCCGCAGAGCAAAGCACAACTTGAAATCCAGAATCCGGTGCACCCTGAAATGCCAGGGAAAACGTTTAACAACAAGCCACCAACACTTGATGAAGTAAAGGACGTGGTGGAGAAAGCCAGAGCCAAACCATCACCTGGGCCAAACGTAGAATCGGATCTACTGTTATCTACTGTACAAGAAATGTCTGTGTCTTCGAGTGGCTCCACAATTTGATAAGATCAGCATGGAGGAACATGAAGATCAGCAACCAATGGATGATAGCTAATGGAGTGTACATTCCAAAAGAATAGAACTCAACTGACATCAGCCAGTTCAGGCCAATATCACTTCTGAATGTCGAAGGGAGAATCTTTTTCTCTGCCATGGCAGCAACACTGACCGAATACCTAATGGTAAACGAGTACCTGGGATTGTCAGTCCAAAAAGGAGGCATCCCTGGAGCGCCAGGCTGTGTGAAGCATTCCACGATGATTTGGGAAACAATCCAAAGAGCTAAAACAGGGAAGAAAGACCTCGACGTGGAGTGGATCCATCTAGCAAATGCGTATGGATTAGTCCCGCACAAGATCATTCAGCTGGCACTAATAACATATTGTGTCCCAAATAACATCCAAGAAATGCAGAAGTATTTCCACGGCTTCTTAATGCGGTTCTGCATAAAAGAACACACCACAAATTGAATACATTTAGAAGTAGGCATAGCCATGGGCTGTGCAATCTCTCCAATACTCTGTGTGTTAGCAATGGATGTCATCCTGAAAGCAGCTGTGAAGACGTCAGACCAAGATGACCTCGGAAATTTATACCAAATACCCCCCTCCCCGCTAAATTCCTTCATAGTCAACACCATTGTGCTTTCCACAAAAGAACGAGAGACATGCGTGGTCCTGAAGCAGTTGGACAATGTCGTCACCTCATCTAGGATGAACTTCAAACCGAAAAAATCACGGAGCCCCTCACTGAGGAAAAGTAAAGTAGATGCAACTGTAACGTTTACTGTCTCCAATCAGTCCATTTCATCAGTGACAGAGGAACCAGTGAAAAGCTTCGGAAGGTGGTATGACAACTCCCTGAAATATATACGAAGGGGTAAGAAAACCAAGCAAATGGCAGAAGAAAGTTTACAGATAATAGACCGCCGTGGCCTTCTTGGAAAATACAAGATGTGGTTCCTGCAGTTCATGCTTGTTCCAAAGCTCCTCTGGCCTCTGTTGATATACAATATCTGCACTGCACGGTGGAATTTATGGAGGCCAAAATCAACAGATGCACAAGGAAAATGGCCTGGTGCCCCACCCAGCATCACATATGTTGCACTCTATTGTCACCAGGCAAAGCTGAAGCTACCCCTAAAATCCATTGACGAGGCAGGAAAGGTCAGGCTTCTTAGCATATTTGAAGACTCTGGAGATACGGTTGTGAGGTCAGTCCAATCCAAGCTGAGGACTGGTAGGAAATGGAAAGTCCAGGAGGCACTGGTCACAGCGAAAGAAAGCCTGATGGGCCAAGAAATAATAAGACTCACCCAGACTGGCAGGGACTGGGATCAACAAAAAAGAAATGGTGGTCAAAGACCAACGGGAAGGTAAAAAGAGATATGGTAATACAAGAGACAAAAAGGAGGATGCCACAAGGCTTCTCAAGGCAGTTCAGCAAGGCCAACAGAGCCAGTCGAGGACTTGGGGCAATACACTTGAAAGAAATCTAAGCTGGAATGACTTCTGTCATATGGCCCATCTCAGGATCAGTTTTATCCTCAGATCTGAGTATGACCTGCCCTCGACGTCAGATAATCGTACGTCAGATAATCGTACTTGCCAGCTCTGCCAGAGCAAACAGACAGTGGAACATGTCCTGAGCTCATGCAAGGTATCTCTAACCCAAGGAAGGTACACATGGAGGCACAACCAAGTGCTTCAAGAAATCGCACAAGCAATCAGCACTGAGACCAGCTCTGCCAGAGGAAAAATATCGCCACCAGAAGCTCCAACAACCTTCCACACTGCAGGAGGCAAGAAAATGTGGCCTCAGAAAGCCACAGCATGGAACCAGGGTCTGCTGGGTGAAGCAGACGACTGGGAGTGCTAGGCAGATCTTCTACAATGGACAAAAAAAAAAACAGCCATAAATCATAAGCAAGAATGGCATGAGACTGGAAATAGTTCTCCACCCAAATTCATCAAAACAATCGATTCAAACCTGACTACCTAGAATATGTGGGTTCGATTCCCGGAGGAGGACAAATTTCTAATAAAAAAAAAGAATAGCGACAACAGAGGGGCATTCAGGAGTCAGGACCTAGATGCGGCCCGGCCCCCTTAGTGTCAGGAGTTGAGGGCCGAAACACTTGCTTTATGGTGTTTCTCCTCTGAGGACCTTCTGCTGTCTAGCTCTCCCCAGAGTTTCTTACTACTTATTAATTTAAATTCATGTGCTGAAGTGCGTACGAAATCAGTAAAAGAAATGGTTAACGTGTTTCGGAAAGCGACCTTGAACTGCTGTGTAAACACCTATGCTTGGGTTGGCTTCGAGAATATGTATTACTATACATATATATTTTTCATTTACATGCTGCTTGCAGCTCTGTGAAAACGAGAGTACAGTGCGTAGATCTTTCTCTGCCAGTAAAGTCATCAGCAAGCCCTCCCAATATTGACACACGTTTAACAGAGCACTTCACAGGCTCAGGCTGAACTCTCGACAGACTCAGAGGAACACAGGCCCAACGGCGTGTGGACACGCCCTGATGCTCACGAACCAGCTCTCCAGCTAAGGATAAATAGCACCATGCTTTGTGATTGTCTCAGAAGAGACCAAGATTAAGGAAGTAAACCCTGATAGAAAATGTCCACTATCTTATGGTTGTCTTGAAAAAGACAGAGGCTAAGGGAGTAGAATCTGACTAAAAATCAGCCCCCATTGCTAAGTGGATAGTCGTAGAACTACTAAGTTTAGCGGACAATCCATACAAATGCCCATGGAAGGCAAAAGTAAACCACTATCATATCATCCCAAGTAAATGATAGCTATCCACATTAATAGAAAATGTAACGAAATAAACAGGATTTCACCGGAGCACCTTCGTCCAGTAGGGGAAGTCATATCGAGCAGGTGATACCCAATCGTCTTCAAGTTACTGCAGTCAGATTCCAAATTATTAAACACATTGCAACTTGGATTGTTAGAACAATGCTCCAGAAGGGATCACTAAAAATGTCAAAATAGAAATGGAAAGATTGCATATGAATTATTTAGGACTAGGGGAGTTAAGATTGAAGGGAGCAGACATGATAACATTGGGAAAGTATGAAATTATATATACTTGTGGGAACACACACAAAAGTGGGGTAGGCATCATAGTGAACAATGACAAGTCAATCAACTGATACTGGGCTATATTATACTGCGTTTTACTTGTTAGATTGGAGGGCAAGTCATTTGATATCAACATTATGAAAATATACCTCTCTCCTTCTCTGTCTCTGTCTCTCTCTCTCTCTCTGTCTCTCTCAATCGTTCTCTCACTCTCTGTCTCCGTCTGTCTGTCTGTCTCTCTCTCTATCTCTGTCTCTCTATCTCTCTATCTCTCTGTCTCTCTGTATCTCTGTCTCTCTCTCTGTCTCTCTGTCTCTCTGATCTGTCCTGTCTCTCCCTGTCTCTCTCTCTTCTTTTCCTCTTAACGTTCTCTTTCATTTTAGCAGGTCTGTTCAGATGTGTCATGTATCCCTCAATGTTCTTTTTGTTCCCGTCTTGAATGTCTTCTTTTCTGTGCAGGGTCTCTGCAGATCAAGGGGAAGACGAGGAAGGCTGTCAGCACCTTGGCACCACTTTTTTCGATACAGTGACGAACACACGGCCCTCGTGGTGCCCATGTGGCGTCCACGCGGTGCCCTGTGTCCTAGGCTAATGTTCCCCTGCCACAAAACAAGAACTGAACTTCACAGGACCGATTAGCCCCTAGAAAAACCAAACCGCCTGACGTATCACCTGGCAAGTTTCCAACCAACAGCCGAACTCAGTACCGACATACTGACGGTCTGAGACAGCTAGAATTGTTTTACTGTACGATGTCTCTGGGATCGAGGTGGAGGGATAAGGAGAAAATGGATAGAGCAGGAGATGGCTTCTTTCCTTCAAAGCCTTTGTTCTGCAAGGTGATGTTTCTCCTTTTTTCTATTGGGAACTGATCAACATCCACTGAAAATTGAAGAACGTGATGATTCCAGTTTTGTCCGTTGGGAACTGACCAACATCTACTGAATAATGAAGAACGTGTTCTGCTTCTGACATTTACCTTAATTAAATAGGGATTGGGGCAAGACTTACCCTTCACACTGTAACACATCCATTGAGAACAGCGACATATTCCTGAAGCTGCCTGTAAATTTGTCAAATGTCGAAAATGTTTAAACTTTAAAGGTGGAGTTTTACACATCTGAATTGACACTAAGCCTAGAAACATATTATACAAATTGACTGCTTCTGCAAAGTTTGTTGGTAATAGATGATTTTATGATGTAAATAGGAGAAATGTCACCATTAATTCCATAGATTTTAGTCGGTTCGTGCGTTGCGTTGACTAATACCAGGGAACTTATCTAACACACCCTCTTTGATTACAATCAAAATAAGTTGGACGGTTATCAGATTATCGTTTGCCAGTTCTTCCTCATGCAGAAGGTCCTTGACTTCTGTGATTCAAGTAGATGGCGCACACGGAAAAAGAAACAGCACAGAGACAGAAGGAAGAAATATAACATGCACTACAGTATTTGCAATCTACATGCCAGCCAGGTAACTCAAGCACCACAAAAAATGCCCATGAAGAATTTTCTTCTGGATGATGCAAAAACCATTTCCTTCTACAACCCCTTGATCGTTAAGACATAATTCAAATTCACAGAGGGTGACGATTCCACGCCATTGCCTGCACAGTTCTTCTTATTTCTTCATACAGTCGGAATCTGCCCTCTCTTGGTTGTGATTGAAGAACATCTGCCAGCTTTCCTGCTAATCCAAAATAAACATGGCTGAAAAAGTGTTTCTAATGCTAGTCTTTGTGGGCATTGACCGCTAATTGCCACCATTCTTAATCTTATCAAGTACATTCTGTTTGATGTGATTATCATCTCCACGTCTGTCGTATTCCTTTGTGGTGTAGACTACAGCAAACTGAATAACAAGAGATTACCTGCCACGCTGTGGTATAGTCAATGGAACGGGTATACCAGACTTCCCGACACTTGGACAAGCACCATCTGTTTTCTTATATGCAGTGATTGTTGGTGTCATCATTTGTCCATTCATCTTGCCATTTGCTGAAATACTTTACCTCTCGTATTCCATCTTATCTGATTTCAGACATTCCACACCATGAGTGTTTTTGAAGAGTTTCACTAAGAAATGCATTTCTATTATACATTGGCACATTCAAATGAAGAGATAGATGAAACACAATGATTTTCATACATTTTCAATTAACTAATAATAAGAAATATGACGTTTTACCTGTAACAGCTTCGTGATTGAAAATGAACTGCGACTTAGATTTTGAATCGACATAACAATCACATAATAATATTGAATCCTACTCATCATCGTGTGTTAAATCATGATAATTCATATTCAGTGTAATGCTACTGTTTTGTCTCACTACACAAACAGTCTAACCAAATTCCTTCAAGAATGAACATCAGAAAGATCACATTTAAAGCAGAACAAAAACAACTAAGAGATCCAGTAACAGCATAAACAAGGAAACCATATATATTCAGTTAAAGATGGCAACACAAGGAGAAAAGAGACAGTTCCGTTTCAATCCCGGAGATTATAGACAGATGATGACAGCAATGGTTCTTTTGCTGAATCTGCTCACTAGTCCTGCTCTGTGTCAGAGCACCCAAGCAAACTTGCTGTTTAACATTGTTGAGGAGCAGAGTGTTGGCACTTACATAGGAGCCATCACAGAGAACCAATTCCTCTACGAAAACCTCTCCTCCATCGACTCAAAGCAGATAACATACAGATTGCTGGACCAGAGTCACTACCCTGTGTTTCTTTTCAGGGTAGACGAGTTTTCAGGAGGAATCTACGTGGCCAGCCGCATTGACAGAGAGAGTGATGAGTGCTATCAACAGCCTACTTGTATTCTGGAATTCAGTGTGGCACTGAGCTCTTCAAGGATTCGTTTCTCCAACATCGTCACTGTCCTTGTCAAAGTTGCGGACACGAACGACAACCCACCTTTCTTTCCTGTCCAGAAGTCAGGCAGTGCTGTTCTGGACATTTCAGAATGGACCCCTGTTGGAACTCCATTTAGTCTGCCTGGAGCAGCGGACAGAGACTATGACAAAAACAACAATGTTCAGCGCTACATACTGACCGCATACAATAAGATATTTTCCATCAAGTCCTCCACCAAACTGGATGGCAGTTCCCTGCTAGATCTCAATCTTCTCCAGCCTTTAGACAGGGAAGTCATCAGTAGTTACCGTTTCTCCATCCTGGCCTTTGATGGTGGCTCACCACCCTCAGTGCCGCCTTGGCGGTGCAAATCCACGTCACTGACGAAAATGACAACAGTCCAGTCTTTCTTAATGATGTGTACAATGTCGAGATACAGGACAGAGTGAAACTGGGACAGGTCATCCTCAGAGTGTCAGCCAGTGATTCAGACTCTGATGAATATGGCAAAGTGCACTATCAGTTTAGTGGTTTGCAGCGTCAGCAGTTGGTACGGAAGTTCAACTTAGATAAAGTTACAGGTGAAATCAGCGTTGTATCAGAACTATCTTCGGGAGTTCATCAGTTCTTAGTGCAAGCTTTGGACGGTGGCCGTCCCCCAAAGAATAGTCAGACAGAAGTGAGGGTGAAGGTAATTAGTTCCAAGAACAATCCACCCTCCCTCCAGATTAACAAACTCTCAAACAGCAACAACACCTTTGTAGAGGTCCCCGAAGATGCCGGGCAGGGGGCTCTTGCTGTCTTCATCACTGCTAAGGATCAGGACGAGGGAGCGAGAGGTGACATCACATGTGATCTGGATAATGACATCTTACAGCTTGAAGCTTTGGCTAACAAACACTACAAGTTGACCCTAAACAAAGCTCTGGACAGAGAGACCCGTGATTTATACAATGTCACTGTAACGTGTTCAGATAAAGGTTATCCTCCTCTGTCAGCATCCAAATCCCTGCTAGTCATTGTCACTGATGTCAACGACAACCCACCCAAATTCACGTGGGACACCTTCTCACACATCTTGCCTGAAGGAAACTATAGTAACAGACACATTATTCGGGTCACTGCCACAGACCCTGATATCGGCAAGAACTCTGAGCTCATCTACAGCATCAATGACTCTACTAATCTTCCTTTTAGAATGGACCCCATGTCAGGCATCATCTCTGCTACAGGCCAGCTGGATCGAGAGACCACACCTGTATACACCTTCAAGGTGTATGCTATTGACAGAGGGCAGAGCCCTAAAACCGCCACTGCCAATATCATCATCACATTAGAAGACGTCAACGACCAATATCCTACCTTCAACAAATCCATTTTTGAATTTCACATCCAAGAAAATGTTGCAGATAGAACATTTTTGGGAATGCTGTCAGCTTATGACAACGATGAAGGCAATAACAGACTATGTGAGTTTTCCTATGCAGGATCTCTGGACATGGCATACCCTTTCATGGTGACAACTGATGGCGAAATCTGGACCCATGGTGTGCTGGACAGAGAACAGAGAGACAGTTATTCCTTCACTGTCAAAGTTCAAGACAAGGGACAGCCACCTAAAATCACATATGCCAGTGTAGTAATCACTGTTCTAGATGTCAATGACAACGCCCAAAGATCCAATTCCCTGTGTCTGCCAACCACACCATACATATAAACACCTTACCAGAGTCAGGTATGGTCCTCGCTAAACTCGTTGCTTATGATCCTGATATTGCAGAAAATGCAGACTCCACTTTGAGGTGCCCTTTGGTAATGAGGATGATGCCTTTGACATTAACCCTATTGGTGGAGAGATTAAGGTGAAGAATGTATCAAAGTTGAAGAACAAGAAGGTGTACAGGCTGGTGGTTGGGGTGAAGGACCATGGGTTACCACCCCAAAGCAGCAACACGACTATCATGGTGAATGTCAATTTGCCAATAATACAGACATGCTGCTAAAGGAGACGGAAGCAGAGGCTGAAATGGACAATTACGTCATTATCCTAATCATTGTTGCTGGTGCCACCATCGTCCTATCAACCATCATTATTGTCGCCATCTGCTTCTTCTTCCGCCAGGTTAGACATGTTTTAAGATTGTGCTTATATTTTTTGTTCCCATTTTCTATGCCATCTGAATGGCCATGGGAGCTGATACATTTTGGTATTATATGATGTGGTGGTGGTGATGATGATAATGATGATGATGATGACGATGACGATGATCATGATGCTATGGAGTTTCATGTGGGTTTAAAACTCGTCACAGGGCTGTGCTTTTGCTTACTTTCATGACATATCCTTGCGTCAAACACGCCCGACAGACACAGACACCCAGGGAGTTGGTCCGAAGATTTGAACATCATCTTCAGCGACCCATCTGTAAAGTAGATGAGACTCGACTGTGTGGTCCCAGTCATCCTATTGAGCCCATAGCGTGCTCAGCTTTGAATGGGAGCAGGTTGGAGCTAAAAAAAAACAGTGATTTTTGAAAGACCTGTTGGAGCCAGGTTAGGCAAAATTCGCTGTTTTCTGTCTGTCGTATTCTTTATAATATTTTGTTTTTGGACTGGAGTCTTTACTCCATTTCTTGTCTTGTTGAAAATGTATAGCAGCTGTCTGTGTCACCCTATTTCTCCACGTAGTTGATATTATACATATGTTTGTTATGTGTTATTCTGGAAACTTAATGCTCGTTTCTCAATGGGCTGTAGCTTGATTACAAATAATAATGAATCACCATGACGAAGAAAGCCTTCTGAACCTGACATTCTGCTCAGGAGTGTGTATAGCGTTGATATAAAGAAATTGGTAAATATAATTATTAACATAATATGTTGCAACACATTTAAACAAAACTCTCTCTTCTCTTTCGCCCTTTCTCTCTATCTCACCCCCATCTCTCTCTTTCTATCGCTTTCTCCCCCCCCCCCTCTCTCTCTGTGTAAGATGTGTCGTTGTTGTGCTGATAGTAATGGTGGAAGTTGTTGCGGTGGGAACATTGGTGCCGATGATGATCACGATGATGATGGTGAGAGAGAGAGAAGAGAGAGAGAGAGAGAGAGAGAGAGAGAGAGAAGGAAAGAGAGAGAGAAGGGAAGAGAGAGAGAGAGAGAAAGCCTGACAGGTAGACAGACTAACAGACAGACAGACAGACAGGCACAGAAAGAGACAGACAAAGGCAGAGACAGGAGAGACAGACACAGAAAGACAGACAGGCAGTGAGAGAGAGAGAGAGAGAGAGAGAGAAGAGACAGACAGAGACAGAGACAGAGACAGACAGAGACAGAAAGACAACAGAGAGACAAGAGACAGCAGAGAGAAAGAGAGAATGGCGCAGAGAGAGAGAGAGTGAGAGAGAGAGATACAGAGAGACAGAGACAGGGAGAGACAGAGAAACAGAAACGGAGAGAAAGGCGCAAAAAAAGACAGAGACAGACATACAGACAGACAGGCACAGAAAGAGACAAAGGCAGAGACAGGAGAGACAGAGACAGAAAGACAGACAGGCAGCGAGAGAGAGAGAGAGACAGAGACAGAGACGGAGACAGAAAGACAGACAGAGACAGACAGAGACAGACAAAGAGATTGGCAACAAGAGAGAGAGAGAGAGAGAGAGAGAGAGAGAGATACAGAGAGACAGAGACAGAGAGTCAGAGACAGGGAGAGGCTGAAACGGAGAGAAAGGCGCAAAAAAAAAAAGACAGACATACAGACAGACAAAGAGAGTGAGTGAGTGAGACAGAGACAAAGACAGACAGGCAGACAGGCAAGTAGACAAACAGACAGACAGACAGACAGACAGAAGGACAGAGAAAGAGACAGAGAAAGAGAGAGGGAGAAAATAAAAAACAAGAACAAGAACAACAATAACAGCAACAACAACAACAGAGAGGAGGATGAGGAGGAGGAGAAGAAGAAGAAGAAGAAGAAGAAGAAGAAGAAGAAAGAAGAAGAAGAAGAAGAAGAAGAAGAAGAAGAAGAAGAAGAAGAGAAGAAGAAGAAGAAGAAGAAGAAGAAGAAGAAGAAGAAGAAGAAAAGAAAGAAGAAGAAGAAGAAGAAGAAGAAGAAGAGAAGAAGAAGAAGAAGAAGAAGAAGAAGAAGAAAGAGAAAAGAAGAAGAAGAAGAAGAAGAAAAAAGAGAAAAGAAAAGAAGAAAACAAACAAACACAACAACAACAAATATTCTTTTTTCAAGTATGTGGCCCGAGCAAAAAATAATACTAACATTGAGAGTGTTCACACCAAAAGTGCACTTGACTCATTTGTATTGTTAGCTTACACACACACACCACACCACACACACACACACACACACACACAACACACACACACACACACACACACACACCACGCACGCACACACATACACATACAACACACACATACACACACAACACACACATTCACACACATACATACACACACACACACAGCCACACAACCACAACATAGATAGATAGATAGATAGATAGATAGATAGATATATAGATAGATAGGTAGATAGATTGATAGCTTGATAGATAGCTTGATAGATGATAGATACTGTCTGTGTGTATGTGTGTGGATGTGTGTGTGTGTGTGTGTGTGTGTGTGTTTATGTGAGTGTGTGTGGTGTGTGTGTGTGTGTGTGTGTGTTGTATGTGTGTGTGTGTGCATACATACACATATATATATATATATATACATACATGCATACACACACACCTACATACATACATACATACATACATATACATACATGCATGCATACATGCATACATACATACATACATGCAGATACATGCATACACATATAGATAGACGGAAAGACAGGCAGAGAGATAGATAGATAGACAGACAGATAGATAGATAGATAGATAGATAGATAGATAGATAGATAGATTATGATATATAGATAGATGGATGGATGGATAGATGGATGGACGGTTAGATAGAAAGATAGACAGATAGATAGATAGATAGATAGATAGATAGATAGATAGAGAGACAGACAGATGGACAGATATATAAATATATATATATATAGATAGATAGATAGATAAATAATTTCCTGTTGCTGTTTCTGTTATTTTTGTTGTTTAAGGCCCAGCCGACTGGGTAGACGTATAGGTAGCTAGCTAGATACAGACACACACACACACACACACACACACACACACACACACACACACACACACACACACAATATATATATAATATATATATATACAGATATATATATGTATATACATATATATATCATCATCATCATCATCAGGTGCCCTGCCGCATGGCGTTGACAACCATGGACTTCCAACCATCTCTATCTCTCGTTGCCCCCAGCATCTCCCCCACCTTTCTCATCCCCAGCCACTCCGCAAGTCCGTCCAGCATTCTCTCCCTGGGTCTACCTGGTGCTCTCTTTCCCTCCAGCTTTCCCGTTGTGACCAGGTGCTCCAAATCCCCCTTCCTCATAAAATGGCCTGTAAATGTTGCTTGTCTTTTCCTAATCTTCCTTATGAGTGATCTACTTGTGTCTGCCTCCATCAAGACTGTCTCGTTTGTTTTCTTTGCTGTCCATGAAACTCTCAACATTCTTCTGAGAAACCACATCTCGGCTGCCTCAATCTTGCTCTGGCTTTGCTTGCTGACTGTCCACGCCTGGTATCCGTAGAACAGTATTGGTTCTATATAACATTGAAGGACTCTCTTTCTGATGTTAAATGATGGGCATTAGTTGGTAAGAATGCTTGTCATCTTCTTGAATGCTGTTTTGGCTTGACCGATGTGTGTGTGTGTGTGTGGTGTGTGTGTGTGTGTGTGTGTGTGTGTTGTGTGTGTGTGTGTGTGTGTGTGTGTGTGTGTGTGTGTGTGTGTGGTGTTGTGTGTGGTGTGTGTGTGCGTTTCTGGTTTTGTACATATCTATCACGATGTTTTGTGTTTTGTGTGATCTTTTAGAATCGTCAGTACCATGGCAAGCATCCCACATGCAGCAACCAAGCTGGCATCAATGACGATGGTGAATTCTTCTCCAAGTTCCCTGTACCACACGACAACCTGTGTGACAATGAAAAGCTCAGACCCTATCGAGAAGAAACAGGTTATGAAATGAACAGCAAGTATACTACAAGCTTCATTGACGATGATGAAGAGGACAGCAGTTTCAAGAGAAAACAGGCAGGAACAGAAGCTTTCAAAAGCTCCTTCAGAAACTCGAAACGCAAAAAGGAAGTCAGCTTCGCCAGCTCGGTCTCTGTGGCAGAAAAAAGGACCCCTGCAGCAGAGGCATCATCCTTGATGTCACACACGTATTGCAATGTCGAAAATGTTGTTTCTGCTGGGTCTTGTGACACGGCAGACATCTTGAAGCACCATTACCAGCTAGTGCCCAGACAGGTATTATCATTAGATAATTTTCCAAAAGCTGTTCAGGTGAAAATAAATTTATTTCCCTATCAGACTGTTGCTGTTGTACAATTAAAATGCATCCATGCTTTAGAATGTGATTCGACTGCGAGGAAAATAAATTACTTTTTTATCCATTAGTTTCTGATATAAAAATGGCGGGATGTTTTGTATACATAGTACACGAACTAGATGAAACTGCTGAAAATATTAATGTCTATTTACAGTAGCGAACATACATAACTGACAATGCCACGATTTCATGAGAGAGACAACTACTGATTAGACATACAGGTAAAACTAGCATGCCTGTGTGTGTGTGTGTGTGTGTGTGTGTGTGTGTGTGTGTGTGTGTGTGTGTGTTGTGTGTGTGTGTGTGTGTGTGTGTGTGTGTGTGTGTGTGTGAGACGGAGTCAAAGACACATTTAAGCTGATAATTGTGCATATATGTGTTAACGCAAACATGACATTAAAACAGTGAATGTCTGCAAGTTCCAGTGATTGGCAAAGCTATGAGTTTGTAGGCTCCCTGTGAGCTTTTTCTCATGTGGTCTGAAAAGCTTCCTTTTGTATCTCATTGTTTGATTTCGATCATGCATCCCCTGGTGCAAAGGTAATTTGAAACTTATTCAGGAGGGATTCATTGCACTCTGACAAATCCATACGAGCTCCACTCAAATTTGTCTGGAATTATTTGACAAAGTCCCTGAGCTAGCACAAACACAAGGTGCTTGTAAGATCGTGATACAGAGGGCAGGCGTGTGAGAGGGGCGAGATCTATAAAACTCCAAGGTGACACCACCAGAATAATGCAAACATTAAGATGGGTATCACAGAAGTCAGCTTTTAATGTTACAGGCTGGGATTGAACTCGATATATGAGACTTTGGTTTCACAATTCATATTAAAAATATCAGTCAGCCTGTCTGAACCAGTGTCACCACAAGAGTTGAATCCACAACCCTTGAGTTATGAGCATTGTGATCTTGATGCAAAGCAATGAAGGTCTCACCAAGATCTAAAATGTACTGGCTACTTCAAAAACTAGATCTTTAAGGAAGTTTGCTTTTGTTTTATTGTCAAGCAACAACAAAAAAAGTCACGGTTTTCCTGAAGTACTATTGATGGGTGTACGTAACTGAATCACAGGTGGACGAGGTGGGCAGTGACATCAGCGGTACCACAGGTATCAGTAACAGCGACCGTGGTGGCGGTAAGGGCGACGTCAATTTTGATCACAACCTGCACGGTGCTTTAGGACATGTCGACGTCACAAACGATGCAACAGGTACGACTGCTCAGCATCATCATCATCAAATCATCACTTCTAGACACCAATCCTATTTCAATACTAACTGCATCCTACATCATTATTGTTAATATCATCATCATCATCAATCATCATCATCATCATCATTGTTATTATTACTATATTATTATTATCATTATCATTATTATTAATAATTATTATTATATATATATTCATATCATATCATATATTTTCATATTATATTATATTATATTATATTATATTATATTATATTATATTATATTATATTATATTATATTATATTATATTATATTATATTATATTATATTATATTTATATCATTTATATCATTATTATATATATTTATATCATTTATATCATTTATTATATTATTTATATTATATTATTTATTTATATTATATTATGTATTTATGTATGTATATTTATTTATATTTATATTATATTTATATTATATTATATTATATTATTTATATTTATTATTTATTTATGTTATATTATGTTATATTATATTATATTATATTATATTATATTATATTATATTATATTATTTATATTATATTATTATTATTTATATTATATTATATTATATTATATTATATTATATTATATTATATTATATTATATTATATTATATTATATTTTATTATATTTATATTATATTATATTATATTATTATATTATATTATATTATATTATATTATATTATTTATATTATATTATATTTATTATATTATATATTATATATATATGATATGATATTGATATGATATGATATGATATGATATGATATGATATGATATGATATGATATGATATGATATGATATGATATTATATGATATTATATGATATTATTGATTTATTTATTATTATCAACATTAGTAGTAGTAGTAATAGAAGTAGTAGTAGTAGTGTAGTTGTTGTTGTTGTTGTAGCACTACATGTGTCATCATAATCATCATCATCATGATCATCATCACCGTTGTTGTTATTGTCGTTGTTGTTGTTGTTATATTCAGAAGTTTCCAGAGCTAGCATATGAAGCAAGACAAATATACAAACAAACAAAACGAACAAACAAACAAGCAAACAAACACACTGACAAAAACACGAACAAAACATGACTCACCACAAATAAAAAAAAAGCAACAACAACAACAACAAAAAAGAAAAAAAAGAAAGAAACAAACAAACACACGAAGAGATAATTCATATTTGATATTTGACAAAACCACTTATAGAGACAAATTGTTGTAAAGCTGCATTGATCGTGCTGGTGATGATGTGGAGTTGATGTTGTTATTGTTGCTACTTGCTGCTGTCGCTGATATTAATGGGCGGTACATTAATGTCAAGAAGGTTCATTATACGGTTTTGCTAATGAAAATGTTTAAAGTAGTACCATAATGATTACCATTGTAATGTTCATTATGGTGATATTGATGACGAGGGTGGTAGTGAGGAAATCAGTGATAGTCATTTGGAATTAATTCGCTTGAATAACTGTTATTGAATGTCAACACTCCATTGGAATTTTGAAGTAAAATATCAACTGTTTTATTTCTGCACTAAAACATGATGGCGTCAGTTCAATGGAAGAATAACATACTGGTCCTTAACAGCCTGTTGTGGGATTTAATGTCGGGTACATGACCAATCATGGAGACTCATGTTCTTCCAATGTTCAAATGTGCTTTTTGCCTGCGTACACTGCAATAGTCTGCTCTGTTGTGGAATATGTTTTTGCAGTTGGTGTTGATCCCACAGCTGATGTGAATGGCCTTCAGATTATCCCTGGATATCTGTAGAGGCTTCCCTAGTTGAAGCGCCTTTTTATTTTCATATGATAGATAGGAGATCCTTTGGGGTGTGGTTGTCTTCCATATGGACTACGCGTTATGTCCAAAGAAGCTGGCAATGAATGATCACACACTACTGTGGTTTGGTTTGCTCGGTGCTTGACCAGCACAGGGGATTTTTACAATGTGGGGATGTGAATGAGGATGTGCTGTCCTCTCTCACCTACTAAATGCCGTTCTTCCTGAGGTACACTATTGATATTTAGAAATAGATCACATGACGTTTTTGAACAAAACCTGATATATAAAACACAAATTTGTCATTGATTACTAATATGGATTAATTCTAGTTTTGTTTGTCATAATTACTGCACCGTTCATATACTGATCAATTGATATTTCTTCAGGTGAAGGAGAGAGACAAGAAGACGGTCAGATAGTCACGTCCTCTAAATCATCCATGGAAAACGAGCGATACAGCCGATTCTCCCCTTCCCAGACCCGTAAGAAGGAACCCAACAAACGCTTTGAAACACGTCCCGTACCCTCACGTGATTCCACTCACACTAATCACAGTCCACGTTCCAGATTAGCCACACCATCACATGACACAGGTCCAGCCAATCAAAAGACAACAATCTTCTCGCCCACTGTGCAGAGCAGTCCTGGCACCTCTCTGGTCACACCCAGGACAACTGGTGAAGTGACATTTACGTCGTCGGCCTATAAAGATGTGTCCTTCACTCCCCTGTTACAGCACAGTCCGCAGAGGACACTCAGCACGTTCAGCACGTCCACCCAGCCCCTAACCTCCTTCAGTACCTTCCAGAAGGGCAGAAGCAGTTTGCATCAGCCGGCAAATACTGGTGATGGTAACTCCGGCATAACTACGCCAGGCAGCTACACCGTTAAACGTGAAGAACTTACCAAGGACAGTCGTATCGGCTCTGGTGCCATTATGTAAGGCAATGGAAGCTAGATTTTTAACGCTTTCACCGTAGAAAAAAGTCTAAATGTAATGGGGTGGAAATGTTAAAGACATGTTCATTTGTCACCTCATTTCAATATGTGTGTATGTGTGTGTGTGGTATCTGTGACTGACTTGACAAAGGATAGTTTAAATCTGTGACTTGCTTTTTCAACTTTACTTCAGTCTCCCCAGGTTTTTATTTGCAAAGTGGGAAAAAAGTGAGCTGCGAATACAATTCCCGAATGAATAAAGAGCAGCGACCTCTTTGAAATGACAGATTTATGCATTATTTCAATGTTTTGGTTCTCGTTTCCATCCAATGTCACCCCTCACGTTATCATTATCCCCACCTTTATTTACATGAATACTTCTTATCGTTGTTTTTTTTCACACTTTTTGTTGTAATCGACATGGATTTTCGTTTTTTTTTTAATTTTTAGTACGTAAACTATATGAATTGTCTTTGAAACGAATATTTTGTAAATTGTGATATGTATTCGCCAATAATTATGTTGTCTTTCGTACTAATCTTCTCTCTCCCAAATCACTTTTCGACATTATGTTAAACAGCAGTGCTTATCTGCAGGGTCGTCTGCAGTGAGAGCTTGTAGGGTTTTACATGGGAGTAAAAGTTGCCTTAGATGTGTTTCAGATGATCGACTGGTATTTTCTGAATGGGCTACACAAACTGAGGAACTTTGTGTTAGAATTATAACTGGAAGTATTCTGTTAACATTCTTTTTTCCGTTTAGTTGTTAGTTTGGAGGGAAAAACACCATGGTTATACACAAAAAATCATTTCGACTAAAATACATCTCCATACTAAGTCTTTATCTTCCTGGACAAGCAGCAAAAGCGACGGGAAACAAACACACACACACACACACACACACACACACACACACACACACACACACACACACACACACACACACACACACACACACTCACTCATATATGTACACATATGTGTTGTGTGTGTGTGTGTGTGTGTGTGTGTGTGTGTGTGTGTGTGTGTGTCTGCGTGCGCGTGTTAGTTTTGTTATAATTTTGTAATTACCTTGTTATAATACTGCCTGAACTATAAACTGAACCAATAAGATTTTTGTCCTTTTATTCCTTATAGTTAGTTATGATTTTCTTGCTGTATAAGAACCCAAACTATGAACTGAACTAATGTTTTGATGACAATCATTGTAAAGGGACAGGTAATCTAGCTATCTGTACCTTGTTGCTGTACGTTTGTTGTTGGGAATATCAGAACCTATGGTTTTGTTACCTTAATAAATATGATGCAAAGAAATACTTTTGACGTGACACAGAACCATTGACACACACTTTTGTGCAACTCAAAGCATTGTCTAGTCCTGAATTTTGATTTAAAAAATATGATGCAATGAAATATTTTTGACCTGACACAGAACCATTGACATATACTTTTTTCCGACTCAAAGCATCGTCTAGTCCAGGTTTTCGCTTTAATAATATGATGCAATGAAATACTTTTGACCTGACACAGAACCATTGACGCACACTTTTGTGCAACTCAAAGCATTGTCTAGTCCTGAATTTCGATTAAAAAAAAAATATGCAATGAAATATTTTTGACCTGACACAGAACCATTGACATATACTTTTTTTTCCAACTCAAAGCATTGTCTAGTCCAGGTTTTCGCTTTGGTAATATGATGCAGTGAAATACTTTTGACCTGACACAGAACCATTGACACATACTGATTTCCAACTCAAAGCATTGTTTAGTCCAGATTTTCGATTTAAGAAAATATGATGCAATGAAATGCTTTTGACCTGACACAGAACCATTGACATATACTTTTTTCCCAACCCAAAGCATTGTCTAGTCCAGATTTAAAATCTTTTTTATCACTTTGGATGGGGGCCTTAGACAGTCTATTATGTACGATTATGATGTATATTTTTTTCACCGCGGTACTGTGGTTTCGTCCTTTAACTGTTTAGCCTATTTGTTGCGTTTTTTTCCATAGTGGGACCAACATATTTAGCTCTAAACTGTTTCGTTTGACTGTTTCTTTCATTTTTCACTACACGTGGCTTAAGATTTGGCTCTGCACGTTGAAACGACTTTTATCGGATTAATTGCGTTTATACATGCCGCCATTATTCGTATCAATGGTATATATTTGTTTGTGTAACTGTTTGCTTTGCAAATAGAATACATGATCTTAGCTAACCATATATTCTATTTCCAAAACAAGCAAATATATGCCCTAATAAATTTGTGTTCATGCCTCGGCTTACTTGACTTAGGTTGACTGCATCACTAATCAAATATATGAAAAGAATAGCGATAGAATATAAAGTATATACAATATATAAATGAAAGTACTGAGGAGGGAGGATGTTTATGGATCAGGGAGTTCAGACTCTCCTTACCTTTGCCTGCAACGTTGGGCTTACTTGTTTATATTGTTGTGCTGATAACTTTATTCTTATCTGTGACATTGTTGAAGGTCTGCCTTTGAGCAGATGACGATTGAGATGTATCGCAAGCATTTGGGTATGCGTTGTTTTCTCCTATTTTGTTTCGTTTTTTTGTTTATCTATGTATTTACATGTATTTTGCATTACACAATGGATGACCAATTCCACTTTACCGCCATCTACAGTCATTCTTTTGTGTCTGGAACTCTGTGGCTTCTTTTGAAATGTGGCCTGTTTTAAAACACTTATAAAGCATGTTTTCATTTTATTGATGCTGATTTATATCCCGGCATGGTAACTCTCAGTTTGTTGACATGAACTGCAAGGTAGAAACAATGTTGTTTTTTATATATTGCAATGCAATGACAGCTTTGATACACAGCTGAGTACTAACTCACTTGTGTAGATGTTCCCCTCCATGTAATAAATGTTATTGCCATATATAACTCCAAGACGTGACACATTCTGGTAGCAATGTATCCCTGACTGTGACACACTTCATCAGTAAGCTGATAATCCGTCAGACAAGAGAGCCATGTTGATTCAGATTTATTATTTCTCTCTTGTGTATATGAAAACAGCACTAATTCAGCATCTCTTTTTTTCGAATGAGGCATACGTTGGATATTGTATTTGTTTCCGTTTATAACATTGTACTAAAAACATGCTTTTTATCAAATGATTATATTTCACGCTGTTTACCCCAATGTGCTCCACGAGAGGCCTGTTTTTTTTTTATACAATAACCCAGCACGCAAAAACTATGGAATATTGATACCGTTGAAACATTCTTGTTTTCATGGACAATGAAAAGTGAGAAGATAATGACACATGACAAGCACTGCACAATACTGTGAGGAAAAAAAAAACGTACCGACATGGCCTTGATTAGACCATAAACATCGGCAATAACAATGACAGATCCTGAAATGACAAGGACTGAAATGACGACGACAATGAAAAAATGAGGACCAGAAAAGAACCTTGACACAGACAGATGACAACTTATAATATATCTGGGGTGAAAAGTGAAAACTAACTCCTAAACATGGAAAGACTGACATCTAACTCACACTGACCGACGCCAAAGTAACCTCAGTGACAAAAATAAACAAATAACGATGACTGACACAAATACGACGAAAATGACAGATACATGTTTGTTCTGTCACTCATGATGATTACCACAGGTCCTGAAATTTGCACAGCGGTGTATTTTGATTCTGCTGGTCACAACAAAATTATTTTCCTGATTTTTTCCTAGTATGTGTTTCTTCATTTGTTTGTTTGCTTTCTCTGTTTTTGTGCATTGCAAATATCTTTGTTTCTGGTGAAAAGTGAGAGATGGGGAGAAAGAGAGAGAGAGAGAGAGAGAGAGAGAGAGAGGAGAGAGAGAGAGAGAGAAAGATAGAGAGAAAGAGAGAGAGAGAGAGAAAGAGAGAGATTTTAGCATCTTATGCCTAGAGCAAAGCCATTTGATATCATTGTGGAAAGATTCATGGGTCAATAAAAAGTTGATGGTAATGGCACTCACACAAGCACACACACACACCACACACACACACACACACACACACACACACACACACACACACACACACACACACAACACACACACACACACAAACACACACACACCCAACACACACACATACACACACACTCCAGATTCACACATACATACACGTACACATACACATGTGCACACAACAATAACAACAACAACAACAACAAAACAGTATATATCTATTTATCCATCTATCTATCTATCTATCTATCTATCTATCTATCTATCATCTATCTATCTATCTATCTATCTATCTATCTATCTATCTATCCATCTATCTGTCTATGTATCTATGTATATACGTATCTATGTATCTATGTATCTATCTATCTATGTATATATCTATCTATCTACCTATCTATTTATCTATCTATGTATCTGTGTATCTATTTATCTATGTATATATGTATCTATCTATCTATATATACATATATATATATATATATATATATATATATGTGCGTGCGTGTGTGTGTGTGTGTGTGTGTGTGTGTGTGTGTGTGTGTGTGTGTGTGTGTGTGTGTGTGTGTGTGTAATGTCTATCTCTCTCTCCATCTACTCATTCCTTTTGTTTGTTTCTTTCTTTGATTGCTTCAGTTGTTGGTGTTGTTTTGTTTGTTTCTTTATTTGTTCGATTGTTGTTTTTTGCTTGTTTGCTTTTTGTTTTCTTTTCACTGCACGACACTGGATTTTACTCAAAACTGTTTTCTTGTATTGGTAGTTTCTTCCTTCGCTTCAAAATTGAAGATATAACTCTACACGTGGAAACCGATTTTGTTTCATCAATTTATTTCTTTAGTGAACCCTTATTTCTGATTAACTTTATTTATTCATTTATGTAGTTGTTTGCTTTGGAAATAGAATGCATGATTATAATCACGCATTCTATTTCCAAAGCAAGCAACTACACAGCCAAATAATGTATGCTCATGCCTAATTTGACTTGACTTTGATTGGCTGCATTGTCATTCGAATTCATGAAAACAAAAAAGAAAGATTATAGACTACACTTAATGTAGAAATGAATGTGGATAGAGGAGGGGGAAGTCTATGAATTAGGGGGTTCAGACCCTCTGTACTTTGCTTGCAACATTCAGCTTAATTATCGTTGTGGTGGTAAGTGTATTTTTATTCATGGTATAAATGTCTTTGAATGATTAGATGACGACAGAATACTACGCAAAGTATATGGCTATATAATACTTTCTCGTGTCTACTTTCAGTTTAACTATTGTCTATATTTTGTACACACAGTTATAGTTGGATGGCCAATTGAACTCCAGCCCACAAGCACACAATTGGATGACCAGTTCAACTCTAACACCATTCTCTATTCATTTTTTGTGTATGCCATTCTCTTTGATGTGTGATTTGATTTGAAACACTAAAACGGACATGTTTTCTATATGTTGATGCTGATTTATGTCCCAGCATTGTAACTCTCATTTTGTTGAAATGAACTTGGAGACAGACATATTTTTACATATCGCTGTGGCGAGACTCACTTGTGCTTATTTTCATTCCGTTATAATGATTGGTTTTGATATAGACGAGTCCAATAAGGGATATATTAATGTAAAAACGTACCTCTGATAGTAACACACTGTAACATTAAGCTGATAAGCTAGCAGACAGAAAAGCAATTTTGTTTATTGATTCCATCTTATATTTATTACAGCAATGCTAACTGCTAACTCAGCATCTACGCCACGCCTTCTTCCGGTAAAGCGTACTTTTGAGCAATGTGATTTGTTTTGTTTGTGAGCTTGCTCTAAAACTGCAATGTTTATGATGTAATTGTATTTTGCGCCTGGTTTCACGAGAAGACTTTTTTTGTATTTCATTTGTTATTTACAATATGCCAGAAAGCCAAACCGTAGAATCCTAATAGCGCTGAAACATTTTAACTTTTACAGACAATCAAAGGTGGCACGCTTACGACACCTGACAAACTCTGCACTACACTGACAAACAACACATCTGACACGGCATTGACTGAAAGGTAAACACTGACACTGACAGATTATGAGATGACAATGACCAATCTGTCGTTGACACTGACACAAAATGCACTGCAATGCTCTCTTGGCAAAAGAAGATAAGATAAAACAAAAGATAAGGGGCGTGATAATATCCAGAAAATAAAAGTGACACTGATAGATAAAAAAACAAACATCATCATCATCAAAAAACAACAACAACAACAACAACAACAACAACAAAACACGTGATATGACACTGAAATCAACAGACGTCAAAGGCACAGCAATGGTAACAATACATCACAATGACTGACATAATGATGACAAAACAACAGATACATTGTTGCTTTGTCACTCATTATGGTAAAATATGCCAATATTTGTCTGTGAAATCAGCAGAGGGTTGTTTCGGTTTGTTGGTAGTCATAGCAAATTCATTTTCGTGATTTGTTTATTTGTTTGTTTCTGTGTTTGTTTCTTTCAGTGGGACTCTCTTTGCTTCTATCAAATGTGAAAGAGTGAGTGAGAGAGAAAGAGAGAGAGAGAGAGAGGAGAGAGAGAGAGAGAGACAGAGAGAGACACAGAGAGAGAGATAGTGTATGTGTGTGTGTGTGTGTGTGTGTGAGAGAGAGAGGTGAGAGAGAAGAGAGGAGAGAAAGAGAGAGAGAGAGAGAGAAGAGGGACAGACAGAAGGAAGAGAGAGAAGACGGACAGAAGTGCCCAATGTCTAGAGCAATATGTTATATATATATATATGTATATATTATATATATTATATGTATATAATATATATATATATATATATGTACATATACACACATATCTATATATACAAACATGTATATGTATATATATGTACACATTCATTAACGCTATATATATATTGTATATATATATATATATATATATATATTATATATATATATATATATATATAACATGCATTAATTTACTTTTTCACATCGTAACGGTAGCGCGCTAGTGTTCTCGCGGAGAACCGCAGGTGCCGGAACGCGAGGGGTATTGCGTTCAGCAAGCTCGCCGCTGACAACGTAACACTAGGATTGTAGCGTCTTGCGTTAGAAAATTCCTACGTGAAGCCAGTTACGGTCTAAGGGAAAAAAACTCTATTATAGTATCAAGTAACCACTTCTAAATACTGTGAGAGTGATTTCCCGAGTAAAAAATCTATTTGAAGAATTTTTCGGGCGCGAGAACTACGTCACCCGAAACCGCGTGCTTCACTGAAACAAAGGCAAAATGGAGCGCCCTGCAAATGCGCGATGTCGCTGTTCATTCAGGATTGTGGAATTTGTGTGTGTGTGTACTTTCCTGAGCTTCTGATCAGATGATACAAGTCATAGAGAATTGGTGTCTCTTTTTCCTGTTTTGTTTACATCTGCTGGTTGGGTGAATGCTTGTCTGAAATGCTCCTCAACCATGATATTTCATTGCACAATATAACCTCAAAGCATGTCTGAACAAACCTTATACTGTAGACATTCTAAAAGAGGATTAAATTACCTTTCTAACCATACCCTACATGTTGATGTTAGTCATTTGGGGCGTCCTGTGAAAATTAATCCAAAGTGGCCTAAAAATGCGTTTCCAAGGAAAGTAGTCAGTGCCAACTGGCACGTCTGCAGGGAAGTAGGTCAAATAGCCAGCTGACGATGCCAAGTGTTTTAATGCATTTAATTATATATATATATTATATATTATATAATATTTTATATAGTATACTATCACATCAGCTTAGTTTCTTTTCTTATTTCCCTTTGGCCTTTTTGTTTGGATATTTGGTTGGTTGGTTGTTGGTTGGGTGGTTGGTTGATTGGTTGGTTGGTTGGTTAGGTGGGTTGGTTGGGTGGTTGGTTGGTTGGTTGGTTGGTTGGTAGGTTAGTTGTTTGGTTGGTTGGTTGGTTGGTTGGTTGATTGATTTTTTTTGGTTGATTTGTTCATTATTGGTTGTTTGGTTTGCTTCTCGGCAGGTTGGTTCGTTGGTTCGGTAATCTCCCCCAAGTTTCAGAGTCCCACACTTTCATGACCTTTCAAGAGAAAGTACCCAGATATGTTGTAACATGATAATGTTGTCAATGTCACCAACTTATAGCAAGTATACTTTTAATGCTCTTTGAAACGTGTTGTGTGTTTATCTTAAGGTCCCTTATGTTAAATCCATTGACAGTTTTGCACTGCAATCGACAATATCATGATGATGATGATGATGATCATCATCATCATCATATGTCCTGCCCAATGGCATTGGCGATCATGGCTCTCCATATGCATCTATCCTTTGTTGCCGCAAGCACATCTTCTATCCTATCCGTCTTCAGCCACTCTGCAAGTGGTACAATATTTTTCCCTTGGTCTGCCTGGTGTTCTCTTTCCCTCCAGCCTTCCTATTGTGACCAGGTGCGCCAATTTCCTTTTCCTTATGAAATGTCCTATAATGTTGCTTGTATTTTCCTAATCTTCTTTATCAATGATCTTCTTGTGTCTGCCTCCCTCATGACTGTCTCGTTTGTTTTCTTTGCTGTCCATGGAACTCTCAACTGTCTTTTTAAAAACCGCATTTCAGTTGCCTAAATCTTGTTCTGGCTTTCAAGAACTCTCTTCCTAATATTAATTGACAGGCATTTGTTGGTAAGAACGCTTTTCATCTTTTTGAACGCTGTTTTGTCTTGGCCGATTCTGCTGGCTATTTTGGATTACATCAGCCGTCTGGTGGGATGACCAATCCATTTCAATTCACTTTCAATTTCAATTTCTCGTGATGACATCTCCGCGGTCGGAATGAATTCCATATGCGCTAACGTCACAGATGCCATGTGATGGAGGATATCCAGAATGATCACGGCACAAGCCTTAAGCTTGCACATAAAGCCACGAGCTGGCAAGATCCTGAGGTCCTACCTAGATAATTCCACAACCATGAGGATGTAGGGGAGCGAGTTCACAGTATCTCAACTTCTTCCAGGGCCAGCATTATGAGGGCGGTGCCCATCCCCTCTCCCTCGCTCAAATTCATATTCATATTCACATTTTTTACCAAATACTTCTGAAAGGCAAGAAGGTTAATTGGTCTTCATGGGGGGGGGGGGGGGGACCTGGGAAATCAACCTATCTCTCCAATGTTTCATACAAAGGCAGCCGGGCAATGCCCTGCTCTTCACGATTTTCAACTACCGTGGGATCTTTAGCATGCGCAGCCAAAAGGCACACTTGTCCGATACGGTTTCTCGTCCCTTTCCGGAGGACTAGACGTTCAGTTCAATTTTCCGATCAAACTGATGAGAAAAGTCGAGGCCTCTACGGGGAGCCTGGAACTGCGAATTCAGTTATTGGTAAGCGAACGTCTGAACTATTTTGCCACTCTTCT
Source organism: Monoplex corrugatus (assembly GCA_030674185.1). Taxonomy (NCBI): domain Eukaryota; kingdom Metazoa; phylum Mollusca; class Gastropoda; order Littorinimorpha; family Ranellidae; genus Monoplex; species Monoplex corrugatus. The sequence continues at coordinate 38,310,978 of CM060314.1, read as the reverse complement.
CCCTTGACCGTTCCCAGATATTTAAACTTATCAACCTGTCTCAAAGTTGTGCAATTTGCTGTTATTATGCATGAGGGGAGTGCATGCTTTTTTTAACTGATTACCATGACTTCAGTCTTCCTGCTATTTAGCTCCAGCCCTCTATTTTTGCTTTCTATTTCAATTGTATTCACAAGCTTGTGTAGGTCCCTTTTAGTTTCTGCAATAATCACAGTGTCATCTGTGTAACAAATGTTGTTTATCATCGCACTAATTCAAAGGAGAAACATTTTCTGCCAAAAAGTGACTTCGCCCATATTGTTAATTCCTTTTGTATGAGTTGCTTATGACATTCAGAACGATTGTTGGCTTAAAGATCTAGGAAAGCATGCACAACTCAGTTTTGATTTAATATTTGTTAATTATCAGAATTTTTTTCTTAAATTTTCTGATTGTTTACTCACTTAAGTATTTCAGACATGGTATGCACATAAGCATGTTTTGATTTTTGTTAGTTATTTTGCCTTAACCACGTATTGTCATCCAGCTTGTTTATTTGACAAGCTGCGTGTAATTGATTTGTTTCAATGCTTATTATTGATTTTGCGTGAACTGTTAATTCAAGTTGAGACTGTTTCTAAGTTTAAGTTGTATCAGAGTTGATATTAGTGACTCTGGTTTAAGTGTGTTGTTTATCTCGGAATTGTTATTGAACCTTCATCGTTTATTGTTTTAAGCATATGATTTGCATAAAACTTATTACTTATTTCATATTGTAAACCTGACTGTGGATCCAGTATTGGATTATTTATGGCATGTTATGATAATTAGTATTTATGACGTGTACGACGTATTCTCAAAGACTTTAATTGTATATGTGAGCTTACTATCCAAACTACCAATATCATACACTTTTGAAAATTGCATTCAGACTGCGGACCAGAAAGACAACAGACAGTACTTCTACGCGTAGTTCACTGAATGTAGTAGTGTTTAAAAGCACTAAAGGTTTATCTTAGCGTGTTGAAAACATTTTCGTCTAATTGATTATTGTTTGTTTGTTTTGTTGTTGTTGTTGTTGTTTTCTAGGGAGGTATTAGTTTTATTTATCTTATCAATCCGTTTCTTTAGAGATCCATTATTCGCATTTACTTTAACTAGGAAAAAAAACGAAAATAGAATAAAAACGCATATTTAATACAATCAGACTTCATCAATTCGTTTCTGCAGCTGTGTTTGCTGGAAAGATATAACATTGGTTAAAACTATAATTCATTTCAAAAGGAAACAATTACAGAAACAAACAGATGTGTGTTCAGGCCTTAACTAACCTGACTTTGGTTGACTGCATTTGTATTCAGATTTAAGAGAGGAATAAACAAAGAATACAGAGTATACACAACATAGAAATGGAAGTGGTGGGAGCGTGGATGTTTATGAACGAGGGAGTCAAGACTCTCCTTTCCTTTGCTTTTAACATTGGGCTTAATATTTCATATCGTTGTGCTGATACGTTTATTCTTATCCATGGTGTTTGTGTATGTCTGTTTTTCTTAATTAAATGGCGATATATGATTATGGCAAGCATTTGGGTATGTGAGAGTTACCTCGTTATCTACTATCATTGAACATATTTATATATTTTCAATTACACAACGCATGAACAACTCCTATCCAACCCCCGATTCTGTGCTTGTATTGTATGTCAACGATTCTGTGACATCTTTTTGAAGTGTGATATTTTTTTAAACACCGAATTCAGACATGTTTTCTTTATGTTGATCCTGATATGTATCCCAACATGGAAACTCCCAATTTTGTTGACACGAACTGCAAGGTAGAAACCCATTTCCGCAATAGAGTTGCTCTCGTGTGTTTATTATTTGGATTCCATTGTATTGATCATTATTAATATCGATAACTCCGAGAAGTGACACATTTATGTAGTGACGTACCTCTGACAGTGACACACGTTAACAGTAAGCTGATAAACCGCCAGACAAGAAAGCCATGTTGTTTACGATTTATTGATTCCCTCTTACATGTATGTTTATTACAGCAGTGTTAACAGCTAACTCAGCATCTAAGCCAGAGACAAAGTATACATATATGGTTATAGGAAATGATGTAATCCATTTCCAAAGGAAACAAATGCAGAAAAAAACATATAGATGTGTGTTCAGGCATTAACTAACTTGACATTGGTTGAATACATTACTATTCAAATTTAAGAAAGGAATATAGATATAATACAGAGTATACACAATATAGAAATGGAAGTGGTGAGAGGGTGGATGTTTACAAATGAGGGAGTGGAGACTCTCCTTTCCTTTGGTATTAACATTGGGTTTAATGTTTTTTTCGTTGTGCTGATAATTTCATTATTTCCTTTTGATATTGATATAGGCCTGCCATTCATTTATTGGATGACGACAGAAGACTGGAAAGCATTTGGGTATGCGAACTTGTCTCGTACTACCATTCATTTGTTTTGTTTTTAAATTTTCAATTACACAACTATTCCTATCAAACTCCCGATTTTATGGTTTTTTTTATGTCAACGATTCTGGGACACTTTTTAAAGTGTGGTCTTTTCTTAAACACCGTATTCAGATCATGTTTTCTTTATGTTCATCCTAATATGTATCCCAACATGGAAACTCCCATTTTTGTTGACATGATCTGCGAGGTAGAAACGTTTTGTATACCGCAAAAGAGATAATCTCTTGTCTTTATTATATGCATTCCATTGTAAAGATCATTATTAATATCGATAACTCCGAGAAATGACACATTTATGTAGTGACGTACCTCTGACAGTGACACACGTTGACAGTAAGCTGATAAACCGCCAGACAAGAAAGCCATGTTGTTTACGATTTATTGATTCCCTCTTATGTTTACATGTATTACAGCAGTGCTAACTGTTAACTCAGAATCTAAGCCAGAGACACAATATACGGTTTTGGGAATTATGTTATCCGTTTCCAAAGCAAACAATTACAAGAGCACGCGAATGTGTGTTCAGGCCTTAACTAACTTGACTTTGGTTGACTGCATTGCTATTCAGATTTTAGAAAGGAATAAAGACAGAATACAGAATATACACAACATAGACATGAAAGTGGTGGGAGAGTGGATGTTTACGAATGAGGGAGGGGATACTCTCCTTTCCTTTGTTATTAACATCAGGCTTAATATTTATTTCGTTGTGCTGATAATTTTATTTTGGTATTAATGTAGGCCTGCCTTTCATTTATTAAATGACGACAGAAGACTAGAAAGCATTTGGGTATGCGATATTGTCTCGTACTACCATTTATTTATTTTTTAAATTTTCAATTACATAAGTATTCCTTTCAAACTCCCTATTATATGTTTTTTATTTTATGTCAACGACTCTGGGACACTATTTTTAAGTGTGATCTTAAACACCGAATTCAGACATGTTTTCTTTATGTTGATCCTGATATGTATCCAACATGGAAACTCCCAATTTTGTTGACATGAACTGTAAGGTAGAAACACATTTCATATACGCAACAGAGATGCTCTCTTGTGTTTATTTTTTGCATTCCATTGTAATGATCATTATTAATATCGACAACTCTGAGAAGTGACACACTTATGTACTGATGTACCTCTGACAGTGATACACGTAACAGTAAGCTGATAAACCACCAGACAGGAAAGCCATGTTGTTTACGATTTATTGATTCCCTCTTATGTTTATCACACCAGTGTTAACTGCTAACTCAGCATCTAAGCCAGAAACAAAATACATGGTTATAGGGAATGATGTGATCCATTTCCAAAGCAAACAATTACAGAAGCAAGCAGATGCGTGTTCAGGTCTGTGCTAATAATAAATAATAAATAAATGATGTGATCCATTTCCAAAGCAAACAAATACAGAAAAACAAAGAGATGTGTGTTCAGGCCTCAACTAACTTGACTCTGGTTAACTGCATTGCTATTCAAATTTAAGAAAATAATAAGGACAGAATACATAGGACACACAACATAAAAATGGAAGTGGTGGGAAGGGGGATGTTTACTAATGAGGGAGTGGAGACTCTCCTTTCCTTTGCTATTAACATTGGGTTTAATTTTTATATCGCTGTGTTGATACGTTTATTCTTATTCATGGTAATGATGTATGTCTGTTTTTCTTAATTAGATGACGATATATCATTATGGCAAACATTTGGGTATGTGGGAGTTATCTTGTTATCTACTATCATTGAGCATATTTATATATTTTCAATTACACAACGGATGAACATGTCCTATCCAATTCCCCATTCTGTGCTTTTATTATTATGTCAACGATTCTGTGACATCTTTGTGAAGTGCGCTCTTTTCATAAACACCGAATTCAGACATGTTTTCTTGATGTTGATCCTGATATGTATCCCAACATGGAAACTCCTAATTTTGTTGACATGAACTACGAGGTAGAAACCCATTGTATGTACTGCAACAGAGATGCTCTCTTGTGTTTATTATGTGCATTCCATTGTAATTATCATTATTAATATCGATAACTCCGAGAAGTGACACATTTATGTAGTGATGTACCTCTGACAGTGACACATGTTAACAGTAAGCTGATAAACCGCCAGACAGGAAAGCCATGTTGTTTACGATTTATTGATTCCCTCTTGTGTTTAATACAGCAGTGTTAACTGCTATCTCAGCATCTAAACCAGAGACAAAATACATGGTTATAGGGAATGATGTGATCCATTTCCAAAGCAAACAATTACAGAAGCAAGCAGATGCGTGTTCAGGTCTGTGCTAATTTGACTTTAGTTGACTGCATTTACATTCAAATTTAAGAAAGGAATAAAGACAGAATACAGAGTATACACAATATAGAAATGGAAGTGGTGGGAAGGAGGACGTTTACGAATGAGGAATCGGAAACTCTCCTTTCCACTGGTATTAAATTAACATTGGGCTTAATATTTATTTCGTTGTGCTGATAATTTTATTTTGGTATTAATGTAGGCCTGCCTTTCATTTTTAGATGACAACAGAAGACCGTAAAGCATTTTGGTACGCAGTATTGTCTCGTACTCCCATTCATTCGTTTTTAAAAAAAAAATTCTATGACACAAATATTCCTATCCAACTCCCGATTCTATGTTTATATTTTATGTCAACGATTCTGGGACATTTTTTTATGTGTGGTCTTTTCTTAAATACCGAATTCAGACATGTTTTCTTTATGTTGATCCTGATATGTATCCCAACATGGAAACTCCTTATTTTGTTGACATGAACTGCAAGGTAGAAACACATTTCATATATCGCAACAGAGACGCTCTTTTGTGTTTATTATTTGCACTCCATTGTAATGATCATCATTAATATCGACAACTCTGAGAAGTGACACATTTATGTAGTGATGTACCTCTGACAGTGACACACGTTAACAGTAAGCTGATAAACCGCCAGACAAGAAAGCCATGTTTTTTACGATTTATTGATTCCCTCTTGTGTTTAATACAGCAGTGTTAACTGCTAACCCAGCATCTAAGCCAGAGACAAAATATGTGGTTTGGGGAATTATGTGATCCATTTCCAAAGCCATCAATTACAGAAACGAACAGATGTGTGTTCAGGCCTTAACTAACTTGACTTTGGTTGACTGCATTGTTATGAAAATTTAAGAAAGGAATGTAGACATAATACAGAGTAAACACAATATAGAAATGGAAGTGGTGGGAAGGTGGATGTTTACGAATGAGGGAATGGAGACTCTCCTTTCCTTTGCTATTAACATCAGGCTTAATATTTATATCGTTGTGTTGATACTTTTATTTTTACCCATGGTATTAATGTAGGTCTGTTTGTTTCTTAATTAGATGACGATACATGACTATGGCAATCATTTGCGTATGCGATAGTTTCTCGTCTGTCTACTATCATTTAACATATTAAAACATTTTCAATTATTCAACGGATGAACAATTCCTATCTAGCTCCCATTCTATGTTATGCTTTTTTGTCAGCAATTCTGTGACATTTTTTTTCAAATGTGGCCTTTTCTTAAACGCCGAATGTATACATGTTTTCTTTATATTGATGCTGATTTGAATCCCAACATGACAATTCCTATTTTGTTGACATGAACTGCGAGGTACAGACACATGTTTTATACCGAAAATGCGAGGCTCTCATGTTTTTATTTGCATTCAATTGTAATGGTTACTATTTGTACAGATAACTCCAAGAAGTGACACATTTATGGAGTAATGTACTTCTGACAGTGGTAATCTTTAACATTAAGCTGTTAAGCCGCCAGACAGACAAAAAAGCATTTTGTTTAAGATTTATTGATTTTCTCGTATGCTTATTACAGCAGTGCTAACTGCTAACTCAACATCTAAGCCTCGGCTTCTTCTGATAAAGCACACTTTCAACAATGTATTTGCTTCCGTCATAAAACTGCACTGTTTATGATATAATTATATTTCGCGTCTTCCCTTATCTCTGCGAGCAAGCAGTCTTTTCTTTTCTGTTTTTTTTCCCCTACAATTAACCGGCAAGTTGAACAGTGGAATCTTTATAGCGCTGAAACATTTTTGTTTTTACGGACAATGAAGGGTGACAAGCTAATGACACATGACAGACTCTGCACAAACACTAAGAGAAACACATCTGACATAGTCTTGACCACATAATAGATACTGAGAAGAAAATTGACAGATGATATGCTGACAGGAACCGATATGACGATGACAATGACAGAAAATACACTGCATCCTATCTTGACTAGGATAGATGAAAAAGACAAGGCGCTGATAAATGATAATATCCAGAATCAAACGTGACACTGATAGACAAAAATAAAGTGATATGAGAACAGATACATTGTTCCTGTGTCACTCATGATGATAAACATAGGCCCTAACAGTCGCATTGTAATCAGCAGAGGTTCTGCTTGCTACCACAAATCTATTTATCGTGATTTATTTTTTGCTTGCTTAATCGCTTGTTTGTTTGTTTGTTTGTTTGCTCTCTCTCTCTCACACACACACACACACACACGCAACACCACACACACAACACACCACACACACACACACACACACACACACACACACACACAATCATGCATATCGTCTTATCTATGTCGGTTTAGTGTGTGTTTGTGTGTGTGTGTGTTTACGTGCGCGCGCACGTGCGTGTGTGAGTGCGTGCGTGTGTGTGTGTGTGTGCGTGCGTGCGTGCGTGCGTGCGTGTGTGTGTGTGTGTGTGTGTGTAGAAGTACCTGTATGGCATCGTCTCTGTTTTTCTTATTTCCCTTTGTTTTTGTTTGTTTTGTTTTGTTTGTTTTGTATTGTTCTGCTTGTTTTGTTTTGTTTTGTTTTGTTTTGTTTTGTCTTTGTTTTTGTTTTTGCTTTGTTTTTGTTTTTGTTTTGGTTGGTTGATGTTTTGTTGGTTGGTTGGTTGGTTGATTGGTTGGTTGGTTGGCTGGTTGGTTGGTTGGTTGGCTGGTTGGTTGGTTGGTTGGTGTTGGTTGGTTGGTTGGTTGGATGGTTGGATGGTTGGTTGGTTGGTTGGTTGTTGGTTGGTTGGTTGGTTGGTTGGTTATTTGCTGTTTTTTGGTTTGTTCCTCGGCAGGTTAGTTCATCTATTGGGTAAGCTTCCCCCTTGTGTCAGATTCCCACACTTTCATCACCTCTCAAGAGAACTTGCCGGACAAAGTTTAATATGAAAATGTTGTCAACGTCCCTAACTTACACCATTTTTATGTTTAATACTCTTTGATATGATGGTTGTTGTTTTTTTGAAGTCTCTGTTGAGGATTTCGCTTTGCAATGGACAATATCATTACATTGATTTAAAGGAAAAGCTTTTTTTCTGCATGTGAGTGACTTAGCTCTCCTTGCCAATTCCTTTTGTATAAAATGTTCACAACATTCAAAATGATTGTTGGCTTAAAGATCTAGCAGAGTATGCATAATTCAGTCTGGTTTGATATGACCTAATTCTCTGACTAGTTGTTTAACATCCTAATTGCTTATTAAATTAAGCATCTCATATGGTGTATGTAACTGAACATGTCTTGCTATTTGATTTGGTTTAAGCACGTATTGTCATCCAGCATGCTTATTGAACAAGCTGCATACGGCTCATTTGTTTCAAATATTTTTTTTACTGATTTTGTGTGAATGGTTAATTCAAACTGAAACTCATTCTAGGCTTAAATGTGTGTCAGAGTGGATATAAGAGAGTCTTGTTTGAATGTTTTTTTTGTTGCTTACATATGAATTGTTATTGAACCTTTGTTGTTTATTGGTTTAATCATATCCTTTGCATAAAACTTTATTTTGTTTGTTTTATATTGTACACTTGGTCTGGACCCAACATTGGATCCTTTATGATATGTTATGATAATTAGTATTCATGACGTGATCGACGTATTCTCATAGACTTTAACAGCGTATGTAAACCTAAAATCAACATTACCAATACATACACTTTTGAAAATCACATTCAAACTGTGGACAAGAAATACTACGGACAGTACTTCTTCATGTAGTTCGCTGAATGCAGTGTTGTTTGAAAGTGTTCTTCAAGGTCTTCCTTCTTTCTTATCTTTCTTTTCTTTTTCGCTACACAGCACTGAAGATTTATCTCAATACGTTGAAATCATCTTTGTCTCATTAATTGTTTTATTCTTGCTTACACTATCGATTCGTTTTCTTCTTCAGAGAGCCATCGTTCTTACTTGCTTTATGAATTTGTTTCTGAAATTGTGTTTGCTGGAAACATATAACGTGGGTTAAGGTAATCCTGTAAGTCATTTCCAAACCAAACAATTACAGAAACAAACAAATGTGTGTTCAGGTCTTAACTAACTTGACTTTGGTTGACTGCATTGTTATTCAAATTTAAGAAAGGAATAAAGACAGAATACAGAGTATACACAATATAGAAATGAAAGTGGGGGGGGGGGGGTAGTTTACGAATGAGGGAATCGAGACTCTCTTTTCCTTTGCTATTAGCACCGTGCTCAATTTGTATATCACTGTGCTGATACGTTTGTTCTTATCCATGGTATTAATGCAGGTCTGTTTTTTTCTTAATAAGATGACGATACAAGACTATGGCAAGCATTTGGGCATGTGATAGTTTCTAGTTTATCTACTATCACTTAGCATATTTAAACATTTTAAATTACACAATGGGTGAACAATCCCATCCAGCTCCCCATTCTGTATTCTCTATGTTTTTATGTCAGCAATTCTGTGGCATCTTTTTTGAAATGTGGCCTTTTCTTAAACACCGAATGTATACATGTTTTCTTTATGTTGATGCTGATTTATGTCCCAGCATGCACAGTAATTCCTATTTTGTTGACATGAACTGCGAAGTAGAGACACATTTACATACTGCAAAGGAGAGACTTGTCTTTATTTTCATTACCTTGTACTGATTGTCTTTAATATAGATAACTCCAAGAAGTGACACATTTATATAGTAATGTACCTCTGATTGTGAGACACTCTAACTTTGAGCTGATAAACCCACAGACAAGAAATTCATTTATTTTAAATCTATTGATTTCCTCTTATGTTTTTTTACTGGAGTGCTAACTGCTAACACAGCATCTAAGCCACGCCTTTTTTTCCCAATAACGCGTACTTTTAACATTGTAATTATTTCTGTTTCTCATC
>CM060314.1:38273804-38286304 GCA_030674185.1 Monoplex corrugatus | reverse complement strand
CACACACACACACACCACACACGCACGCACGCACGCACAGATAACACACACACACACTCACACACACAATCACACACACAACACAAACATACACACACACACACACACACACACACGCGCAGCGCCGCGCACACACACACAGCACACACTCACACGCACGCACGCACACACACACACAATTCTGCGCAACGTACACATTTATTCACACACACACACCACACATTACCGCACACACGCACACAGACGCACACACAGACGCACATGCACACAGAGACAAACAAACAAACACACACACACAACACAACACACACACACACAACACACACACACACACACAACACACGCATGCACAGCCATATATACATACGTACACGCGCACACGCACACATATACATGGAAAATACAACGCACGCAATTGCACACACACACACACACAACCACACACACACAACACACACACACACAACACACACACACACACACACACACACACACACACACACCACACACGCACGCACCAGCACACGCACATCACACACACAATAGTTAGACAAAAATATTGGCTTCACACAATGACGACATGATCCCCTAACGTCAAAAACTTGACATTTCCATGAACATATCTTTATTACAACATTCTAACACAACCGAAGAAAGCATGCTACAGTGCAACAATATATCTACATCAGGCAAAGCGTGATAGTCAAAAAGAGTAAACGCTGGTCTTCGGTTTGTAAGGTCGTGGGTTTGATCTGCCCAGACTCATCTGAATGGCTGGAAAGGGGTGGGGATGTCTCAGAACAGAATATATCAGTTTATGTAGGAAATCAGAGGGTGACAAGGTTGAGAATGATAATCATAATGCTAGGATGGTGACTGCGTGACATCGACACGGCTGCACTGTACGTATAATATCATAACATATCCTGGCATCATTCAAGCCCGAGAGATACACACACACATGCGGTGCTGGTCAAAAGATTTGAGTAACACACTTAGTGACACATTTGTGAAGTGGATGAGACTGGACTGTGTGGTCCCAGTCTTCCCAGTGGGCCCATATCACACCCAACTCTTGGTGGGAGCCGGTTAAAGAGTTCCACAATGACTTTTTAAGGGACTGATGAGGATTCGAACCCACAACCTTTCAGTCGGTAGTCCGTTGCGTTAACCACTACACCACGGCAACTGTTTCCCTGTTTCATTCTTATTATCTATCTCTTTTTCTCTTAAAACATGAATGACTTCACAACAGCGACAGCAGCAGCAGCATCAACCGTTATCACTACATGGGCAGACCAACAGACACATCGTGGCACACGATTCAAAAGAGATAAAAGAAGCCCGGAATTCTTGGAATGAGCTATATTGGCTGACTCGAGACAATCATGGCTGAAGGAGATAGGATGACGCATTGTTCCCTAAAGAACGAAAAAGATCAGGTGAGCGCAATTTTAATGTCAATGATATCAATGTATTAGTATATGCCTTTGTAAAATAGTAGCAGCAGTCCCTCCCGTTTGTTTTTGAAATGAGAACAGAACTACACTTAATGAATGAAACTAGCCAAAGATACATTCCAGCTCAACTTATCGTCTTGTCGGTATTGTGGCCTGAGGTTGATGTGAAATGATTGTCTCTTGCTTTGAATTCATTTGCACGACCTCACTGTTTGTTTTCTCACAGTCCATATCTGCCTCTCTCTTCTTCTTCTTCTTCTTCTTCTTTTCTCTCTCTCTCTCTCTCTCTCTCTCTCTCTCTCTCTCTCTCTCTCTGTCTGTCTGTCTGTCTGTCTGTCTCTCTCTCTCTCTCTCTCTCTCTCTCTCTCTCTCTCTCTCTCTGTGTATCGTTGTAACTGTCTGTCCCCGTCTTTCTCTGTTTCTGTTGTCTCTATTTTTGTTTCTCTCTCTCTCTTTCTCTCCCCCCCCCCCTGCCCCCTGTCTATCTCTCGCCGTATCTTTAGTAAGTCTGAATGAAGTCCTAAATGCGTGGTCATAATTGTATACACGTCAAATATACTACGTTATTCTTCCTCTTTGAATGAATCTGTGGAAGGCAATACAATGTCTCAAGAGTCTCAAAAGAATTCATTGGTCGTTCTTATAGACCATCATTTTAAGTGCCAAGTTCACATTCGTTATGTATGAGATACATACCAAAATGATGTGTTTTCTCTTCAAGTTAACGAATGATAGGTTGATTATTCTACAATGCTCACATTACGTCGCACCGTAATCATGATGCTTATGATGTGCACCATTCTCGGTTTGACAGGAAATTCAAGACTTCGTCTATAGTGGGACTAAAAGTGAATTGATCACTTTGTGGCTAGTAAGAATGAATCGGATATGTGCTCTGTTCTTTTGTGGGTGGAGCTGTTTTGCTGAAACACACCACACACCATAACTATACCTCCCCCCAAAAAAAAGTTTAAAAAAACCCAATGATAACGACACACACACACACACACACACACACACACACATCACTTAGGATACTATAGTATAAAAAAAACATAACTTGAATGAATATGTGCTGACGTACAGAGCGTTATAACAAACAGTTACCAATTAACTTATCCAGTAAGTAGCTTCTTATTTCTAATGTATATGTTTTTTGTTTTGGTTTCTTTTCCTTTCTTTTCTTTTCTTGTTGTTGTTTTTGTTGTTTTCTGGTTTGTTTTTGAGATTCACAAGGGGAAATACTCTTGGCATAAAGTGAGTTCAACTAACAATTCATATGTCAACGTTTGTCTCATCCTTCTTCTCCTTCTCGCCTCTCCATGTCTACCACCCCTCCATCTACTTCTTACAATCGTTAAACCCCACCTTGCATTTTGCAGAGAGCGATGATGTATTGTTTGTCGTCTTCGTGCCATCATGTCTCGTTTCTGTGGTACTGTACGTAAGCTGTGCGTGCGAGCTGTGGCCATACATCCTCTCTCTCATCTCCGTGCAGCTTTCAATCAATGCTGGTTGTCTTTATTTTTCGTTGTGCTCTTGAGCCAAGATGCTTTTCGAATTGCTCCAGAGTGAGGTCGGCTGAAATATGAGGTAGGAGACATGTTTGTACATGGAACTTGCAGAAACATGGTGTGTCATATTTGTCGTGTATATTGGTATTGGAATATGCAGAAACATAAGACCAAAATTAGAAATGTCTTGTACGTGTGCAATACAGTGCCTTACCAAAAGGTAAACAGGCCTTGAACGTTTTATATCTCAATACAATGGATTAGAAATCATGACGGAAAAAAAAACGTAGGTGTCTTTCGAAAATTACTGCAATCTCAGTGATGCATAAGGTATTCAGTCATATTTTTATGTGTTTGCATGTTAAGTATTGGCTGCTTGTGTGTTTCTAGGTGCATGTATTTGATGTAGTGTGTGTGTGTGTGTGTGTATGTGTGTGTGTGTGTGTGTGTGTGTGTGTGTGTGTGGCGTGCGTGTGTGTGTCTGTGTGTCTGTGCCTGTGAGTCTCTGTGTGTGTCTGCGTGTGTTGGTGTGTGAGTGTGTGTACGTTTGTGTGTGAATGTGTGTGTGTCTGCGTGTGTGTCTGTGTATGTGTGTGTGTGTGTGTGTGTGTGTGTGTGTGTGTGTGTGTGTGTGTGTGTGTGTGTGTGCACGCGCACTCGTGCGTGTGTGGGTGTGTGAATGTTCACTTTCTTTTATTTGTTTTAATTGTATCCAATTCGCGCAATATGTAAAATTGCTTTTCGTTAGCGGTTTGACGAAGATGTTTGTGTTTGTCCTCTTCACACATGTATGATTTTCTGGATCTTCAGCTTTGAGACTGAAAACAGCCCTTAACATGTCAGCTGTGATTCAGTCTTCTAAAATCTATGTTTGATTGCTTTCGATGTTCTTATGTGTTATGGCTCTTCTGTTTAATGTCTCTTTCTTTTGTGTCTCTTCTTCTGAGTCTTCCTTGTTCATAATTTCTGAGACATTTTCTCCCCTTCCGCAAAGCCAATCGTTTTACTTTGTGAGTATCAAGAACAAACGGGACTTTCGTTAAAGCCTTGGAATTGGTGGTTTTCGTGCCAAATTCTTTATGTTCTTTTGGATGAAGAGAGTTCTTGAGTCTTATATAGAACCGATAATGTTATACGGTTGTGAGGCGTGAACATCAACAAGCTAAGACAGAACAAGGTTGAAGCAGCGAAATGTGGTTTCTAAGAAGAATGTTGAGAGTTCCATGGACAGGAAAGAAACAAACGAGACAGTGCTGATGGAGGTAAACACAAGAAGATCATTCATAACGAAGATAATGACAAGACAGGCAACATTTATAAGCCCTTTTATGAGGAAAGAGATTAGGCACCTGGTCACAACACAACAGGAAAGCTGGAGGGAAAGAGAGCACCAGGTAGACCCAGGGAGAGAATGCTGGACGGGCTTGCAGAGTGGCTGGGGACAAGAAGGGTGGAAGGTGTGCTTGCGGCAACAAGGGACAGATGCACGTGGAGGGCCATGATCACCAACGTCACGTGGCGGGGCACTTGATGATGATGATGATAATGATGCAGCTTATCCCATTCATGGTTTGAGGACTGAGCGTCAACGTACTGTGAACATTTTGCAACAGAGAAAGAAGGCGTGATAGCCCATTTTCTGAAAGAGACAAGCCTATGGAGTTTGTAAGAAACTGGCGTCTATCTTTTTTTCTTTTGAATGAGATATGTAAGATTAGATTTTCTTGATTTGCAAACAGGATTGGACATATATTACCAAAACGTATCAAAGAAAACCAAACAGGCTTCATTCCTAACAGACAAATTGGAGACAATAGTTGGATGATATATGATCTGGTGCGCAACTTAGATATATTTAGTTACAAGTTGGCTTTTCCCCTCATACTTTGAAAAGGCTTTTGATTTTGTTAATTTGTAATTCATGATGATGATGATGATCGAAGACAAAATATCCTTATGAGATATCGGTTTACTTAATCAATACACGCAGTAAATCGCCTGGTCTCATGTTTGAATGCAGAAAAAAGACAAGTAGCCAAGCTGGACATGAACGCCCTTAACCAAAGAATACACGACAAATCTAGATTTACACTGGAATCGAAAATGCTGGAGGTATATGGAGTTTAGTTTACACAGGGACTTCAAAAAGTGTGAATCTATCAACACTCTGACGGTTTTTGTTGAAGTCAAAGCACTGTTTGAAACTTGGTCAAAAGAAGCTACAACATATGAATTGGACTCTCTGCTGCTCATTGTAATGCGTCAATCAGTCTAATGGTGCCAATATTATGCATCTTAGTCCCCCTCCACTTCTCTACAAATTTCAAAACTACCCCTCCACCTCCCTACAAATTTCAAAACTTTCTCAGCAAACAGGGGTTTTCATTTTGTACAGGCCCAAAGATCATTGTTGCCAATAAATTTGAGTAGAATATAACTGGGAATGTGCGAATGCTATGCATTATACTGACTACATAAGAATTCATTGGTAGTAAATCAAAACCTAGACTGCATAAACTGATATCATCCAGGAAAACTTGGTTACAGGCTTTCCTGATGCCCGCTGGACCAAGTGAAAGTGTAAGAGAAAAAAGAGTAAAC
Source organism: Monoplex corrugatus (assembly GCA_030674185.1). NCBI lineage: Eukaryota > Metazoa > Mollusca > Gastropoda > Littorinimorpha > Ranellidae > Monoplex > Monoplex corrugatus. The sequence goes on along the minus strand of CM060314.1, from coordinate 38,280,729 downwards.
TCAAAACAAAACAAAAACAGAGAGAGAGAGAGAGAGAGAGAGAGAGAGAAAGACAGAGATAAGAAGAAAGAGAGAGAGAAAGAGAAAAAAGAGAGTGAGTTAGTGAGTGAAAAAGAGAGAGAGTGAGAAGGAGAGAGATAAGGAGGGTGGAAGAGAGGGAGAGAGAAGGAGGGAGGGAAAGAGAAAGAAAGAAAAAAAAAGAAAAGGAAAAAACGAGACAGAGAGAAAAGAGAGAGAGGGGGAAGGAGAAAGAGACAGAAAAAGACAGAGAGGGGGGGGGGGAAGAAAGAGATAGAAGAGAGAGAGAGAGAGAAAGAAAGAGAGAGAGAGAAAGAGAGAGAGAGATACTTGGGAAAAGAATAAGATGTGAGTGGTGATATGCAAGAGAGGACCGTAGGAGAAGAAGATTTTGTGGCATTACATTTTCATTAATTTTAGTGTTTATATGCTTATATACATAGATAAGCATTATTCTTCATGCATGCATATAACACAAATACATGCATATGGTTGTGTGGTGGATGTTGTCAAAGGCCACGGCATTCTCTTTTCTGTAATCCTGTCTTTATGTGTACCCTCCTCTCTCTGTCTCTGTCTCTCTCTGTCTCTCTGTCTCTCTTCATATCATACTGGGATTAATTTAATCTCTTTTGACTGATATGGGCTATATCACGTTAACTCCAAAAGAAGCCGCTTTATTACAGACTCTGTTTTCATTTGCTTTATTTTGCTTTGTTTGCCGATAATTTAAGAGTAGCTAATAATATGAAAATAATGGTATATTTGTAGAATATGTTAGAAATGGATATTGAAAGGGTATATAGACATTTAAGGGTCTACTATACATGTTAACAAAAACAAAAAAAACAAAAACAAACCAAAAACAAATAAATAAAAGGCATAGTGATGTCCCTTGTTAACAGAGTATTATGGGGCAGTTATGTGAAGATTATATTATTATCACTAAATGTAAGGTTTGGGTGGTCTAGCCCAGATGTTTCATCATATTACAGTTTTGATGTGTGGTGTGTGCGTGGGCACGAGCGCGCGCCCGCGTGTGAATGTATATGGGTGCGTGTGTGTGTGTGTGGGTGTGGGTGTGTGAAAAAGATTTTGGTTTGCCTAAACCTAGGCAAATTATTGGCCTGAATGTAGGAACACTGTTCTGATATTTTTTTTTTTTTTTTTTTTTTTTATTTTTTTGTGCATTATGTAGTACTGATTCATTATATATGATTTGAATATGTTCGACTGTTCAAGGAATGGATGTTCGATATTTTTTTTGATTATGCGTGAAGAATTTGCGCACTTACAAAGAGTGGATTATGTGTCGCACTACTGGAAAATTGTTATCCCCCTTGTCAAAAGACCTTTTCGGGTAATGACAATAAACAGTTTCAGTTCAGTTTCAGTTCAGTTCAGTTGTCTCTCTCTCTTCAGCACGTCGTTTTTTTAGGTATGTCTTATTATCCTTTATAATCATTTTTTCGTATCTTAATTGTCTTCCTTTTCTTTTCGCAGGTTGGGAAAAAGATAAGAAAGGGCGTCAGCACATTAACACCTACAATTTCGATGCAGTGAGAACACATGTACAAAGACACAGTGGTGCCCATGTAGTGCCCAAGGCTTTGTCTGTGTCCCTGTGCCACGCAATAACCGCTGGTTCTGCCATGCTGATTAGCCCCTGGAACACGACCTGGCAACCCAACTGGCAAGGTTGTAAGCACCACCCGTACTCAGTGCCGACACGCTGACAGAGTTAGACAGCTAAACCTGTCTTGTCGTGCACCACCTCTGTGATCGTGATGAGGGGTGGTGGTGGTGGAGAGGAAATGGTTACACCTGGAGACAGATTTTCTTGTGCAGTGCTTTTGTTCTGATAGTGATGCTCTGCTTTTGCCTGTGGAGAATTGATTGCCATCTTCTGAAAGGTGAAGGACTTGTTCTGTTTGTGACATTTACCTGACGACAGGGACTGCTGCGTGGCTCATCGATCTCGTGACAACACGCCCTTTGTGATCAGTGTCATGTTCCTGAAACTACCCGCAAACTTGTTAAATGTCAAACGGGTTTTAACATCAAGGATCATACTTCAAACATTTGATTTTAACTATTTGAAATAACACAGTTTAGAAACATATTAGAGTGGATCATCCCCCCCCCCCTTTTTTTTGTGTGTGCAAAAATCATACTTTATATAGTGTTTGATTTTTTTTGGTCAAAGAAACAACGACCAAAAACTTGACTGTCGATTCAATAGAATTTACTCTGTGCTTCACGTGAATCAATGCTTTGCGTTAATCAATTTGAGATCATGACTAGATTAACCTGAATGGTAATTAGAGTATCGTTTGATAGCACTTCCCGACGCAGTGAAGCTTTTTCATCTGCTGTGGTTGAAGTGGAGGCACAGAGAAAGAGTAAAAAACAGGAGAGAAAGGCATTGAGCGAGCACTGTCAGTTTGCAGTGTTGTCTACTCAAGATGCCAGCTGGGTAATTCAGACACTTCAGTCCGTAAATAAAAAGAACGTTCTTCTGGATCATTGAATGACCACCTCCTTCTCTGTCGCCATTGACTCTTAAGACATTATCTGTGTTCACACCGCGTGGAAATCCAGTCACTGCCTTCATCTACCTTGTGATTTCTTCAGCATCGTTGGAGTCTGTCCCCTCTCAATGTTGATTGAAAGACACATCTTACTCACCCACCCGCTCAGTCGAAAGCACATAATTATGTGGCTGACAGTCTCCATTGCTGATCTTGTGGGCACTGGATGATATTACCATCACTCTTAATCTTACCAAAATAGATTTTCTTTGATGTGATAATTGTCACAACGCCCTTACTCGTTTCTAAAGTAGACTACAGCAGACTGAATGAAGAGAGATTACCTACCAGTTTTGTGTTGTTTAGGATGGAATAACATACTAAACTTCCTGACACTTGAATACTCACCATCTCTTCTGATATCTTAATTTATTATTGTGGTTACCTGTCAACACATATTCCACTCTGTTTTGATAGGAAAGTTTCGTCTTGTTGTATCTGATATGGTCATGCACATTATGCATATATTCATGTAAACCTAACTGCTATGTAGAATTTCTTTAAGAAATGAGTTCTGATTGTCCCTGGACACATTCAAGTGATTGGGATGAAACACAACGATTTTCTTACAATTCCAGCACTACCGGTAAAAGGAAGTATGAGATTCTTTCAAGTCACAGACAGTTTTGCGATTGAAAATGAATCCTCCAACTGCCTGTTTTAAATGACTTGACAAAAACGCAATGATATTCAAGATATGCACAATATCACGTGCTCAAGCCCTGTCGTTCAAAATCATTGTGCTGCCATCAACGTGTATCAACACAAACTGAGTCTGACCAACCTGCCGAAAGACATAAAAATAAAAATCCGCCAAGTAATGATCAAAATATCCACAGCTGGAAAAAGGGAAATAGGAGAATTGTGTGGCAATGTCGATAATTGAACCAAACAATACAACATTTATTTGAAGATGAAAATGCTGGGGAGAAAGAGGTTCTTGTTAAATTTTAGAGGCTGTGTGCAGACGATGACGGCATCTTTTCTGTTGCTGTGTCTGCTCACAAGCCCCGCACTGTGTCTGAGCTCCCGAAAACTTTTGCTGTTTAACATGGTTGAAGAGCAGAGCATTGGCACTTACATAGGTGCCATTAAAGAGAACCAGTACCTGTATGAAAACCTCACCTCCATCGACAGAAAGCAGCTGACATACAGACTGCTGGACCAAAGTCAGTACCCAGCATTTCTTTTTAGAGTAGATGAGTTGTCTGGAGGAATCTACGTGGCCAGCCGCATTGACAGAGAAAGTGAACAGTGCTACCAAAAGCCCACCTGCATCCTGGAGTTCGATGTAGCACTCAGATCTTCCAGAATTCCCTTCTCCAACATCGTCACTGTCGTCATCACAGTTGCTGACAAGAACGACAACCCACCATTTTTCCCCACCCAGGAGTCAGGCAGTGTTGTTCTGGACATTCTAGAGTCGAAGTCTATTGGAACTGCGTTAAGACTGCCTGGAGCAGCGGACAGAGACTTTGACAAAGACAACATTGTCCAGCGTTATGCCCTGACCGCCTACAATAATGTATTTTCTATCAAGTCGTTCACCAATCTGGATGGTAGTTCCCTGCTAGATCTTACTCTTCTCCAGTCTCTAGACAGAGAAGTCATCAGTAGTTACCGTTTCTCCATCCTGGCCTTTGATGGTGGATCACCACCCCTCAGTGCTGCCTTGGCGGTGCAAATCCACGTCACTGACGAAAATGACAACAGTCCAGTCTTTCGTAACGATGTGTACAATGTCGAGATACAGGACAGAGTGAAACTGGGACAGGTCATCCTCAGAGTGTCTGCCAGTGATTCAGATTCTGGTGAATATGGCAAAGTACACTATCGGTTTAGTAGTTTTCAGCGTCAGCGACTGCAACAAAATGTCCACATTGATGAAGGTACAGGTGAGATCAGCGTCGTGTCAGAATTATCTCCAGGAGTCCATCAGTTCTTCGTGGAAGCTTTGGATGGTGGCAGTCCCGCAATGACTAGTCAGGCAGAGGTGAGGGTGAAGGTGATTAGTTCCAAAAACAGTCGTCCTTCCGTCCAGATCGACACACTTTCAAACAACAACTCTTTCGTTGAGATCCCTGAAGATGCTGGGCAAGGAGCTTTTGTTGCCTTCCTGACTGCTAAAGATCAGGATGAGGGAGGTAGGGGTGACATCACATGTTATCTGGATAGTGATGTCTTGCGGCTTCAGGCGTTAGCCAGCAAAAGATACGAGCTGACCATTAACCGAGCTCTGGACAGAGAGACCCGTGACTTATATAACACCACTGTAACATGTTTAGACAAAGGTTATCCTCCTCTGTCTACATCCAGATCCCTACTGGTCATTGTCACTGACGTCAACGACAACTCACCCACATTTACGTGGGACACTTTCCCACACATTATGCTTGAAGGCAATTACAGCAACAGACACGTCATCCAGGTCACTGCCAATGATTCTGACATGGCGAAAAATGCTGAGCTCATCTACAGCATTGACAGCTCAATTCATCTTCCCTTCATAATGGATTCCACGTCAGGCATCATATCTGTCACAGGCCAATTAGACCGTGAAACCACACCTGTCTACACCTTCAAGGTGTATGCTACTGACAGAGGGCAGAGTCCTAAAACAGCCACCGCCAACGTCATCATCACGTTAGAAGACGTCAATGACCACTATCCCATATTCAACAAGTCCATTTTTGAATTCCATATCCGAGAAAATGCTGCTCGTAAAACTCTGTTGGGAATGCTGTCAGCTTATGATTTTGATGAAGGCAATAACGGACAATGTGAGTTCTCCTACGTTGGGTCTCATGAAGGGGCAGACCCTTTTGTGGTGACCACTGATGGCAAGATCTGGACCAGTGGGGAGCTAGACAGAGAGCAGAGAGACAGTTATTCCTTCACTGTTAAGGTGCGGGACAAAGGACTGCCACCTAAATCATCATATGCCAGTGTGGTGGTCATCGTTCTAGACGTCAACGACAACGCCCCAAGGATCCAGTTCCCCGTGTCTGCCAACCATACCATACATGTCAGCACTGTGCCAGAACCAGGTATGGTCCTCGCCAAAATCGTTGCTCATGACCTTGACGCTGCAGAAAATGGTAGACTCCATTTTGAGGTGCGGTATGGTAACGAGGATGGTGCCTTTGACATTAACCCCACGAATGGAGAAGTGAAAATGAAAGACATGTCAAAGCTGAAAAACAAGAAGGTGTATAAGCTGGTGGTAAGGGTCAAGGATTATGGATTGCCATCCCATAGCACCAACACAAACTTGATAATGGATGTGAACTTTGACAGCGACGATGGCATGTTGATGAAGGAGACAGAGGAAGATGTCAATGTAGACAATTACATCATTATCCTGGTCAGTGTGGCTGGTGCTGCCATCATCCTGTCAGCCATCATCATCATCGCCATCTGCTTCTTCTTCCGTCAGGTTATACATGGTTCACTGTTTTCTGTCTAATTGTTCTTTAATGTCTTGTCTTTGGAGTGGGGCTATGTACCATTTTATGTGTTCCTCAATTTGTATAAATATCCATGTTGTTTTTTCTCTCCCTGTTGCTTCTATTTCATATCAATTCCTATAAACCTTTAAAGAAAAAAAAACCTCTATCTCTAAAAAGAATTTTAAGAATTCTATGGGCAGCAAAGAAAACAGTCAGTGAAGCATCTTGAAAGAAGCAAACACAAAAAAACATTAATGAAGCAGACAAGGTAAAGATAAGTGACATTTATTAGATGCTTTATGAAGCAAGAGAATTTGAACACCTAGTCACAAGAGGAAAGCTAGAAGGGGAAACGAGCACCAGGTACATCTAGGGAGAAAATATTTGGCTTGTTGAGTGGATGTGGACAAATTGAGTACGAGATGTACTTGATGCAGTATAGTTTTTTAAACACTGTTCACAATCAAAATTTAGTGAAACACAAGCTATGTGCCCTCAACGTGAAAAACTGCATTCCACCTGGAAACTGCATTCTACCTGAAAACTGTTTTCTACCTGAAAGCTGCCAGAATGTTCCGCACCTGCAAAACCTTCCTTCCCTATCTCGAAATTCTGCAACATTGCCTTCCTATAATGAATCTTACCCATTCTTTTTTGATGACCCAACTTGATCCATCTGTGAGAGTGTGTGTATGTGTGCGTGCGTGTGCGTGTGTGTGTGTGTGTGTGTGTGTGTGTGTGTGTGTGTGTGTGTGTGCGCGTGTATTTGTCTGTTTGTATGTGTGTGTGTGTGTGTGTGTGTGTGTGTGTGTGTTTGCGTGAGAGAGAGAGAGAGAGTATGTGTGTGTATGTGTGTGTATGTGTGCT
>CM060314.1:38261304-38263804 GCA_030674185.1 Monoplex corrugatus | reverse complement strand
ACTGACTAGTATAGGTCTGTTTCATTTGACGTCATCAGATTTGTGTAGGGGAAGGGGACTGACTAGTATAGGTCTGTTTCATTTGACATCTTTAGAGTTGTGTAGGGGAAGGGGACTGACTAGTGTAGGTCTGTTTCATTTGACGTCATTAGATTTGTGTAGGGGAAGGGGACTGACCAGTATAGGTCTGTTTCATTTGACGTCATTAGATTTGTGTAGGGGAAGGGGACTGACCAGTATAGGTCTGTTTCATTTGACGTCATTAGATTTGTGTAGGGGAAGGGGACTGACTAGTATAGGTCTGTTTCATTTGACGTCATTAGATTTGTGTAGGGGAAGGGGACTGACCAGTATAGGTCTGTTTCATTTGACGTCATTAGATTTGTGTAGGGGAAGGGGACTGACCAGTATAGGTCTGTTTCATTTGACGTCATCAGATATATGTAGGGGAAGGGGACTGACTAGTATAGGTCTGTTTCATTTGACGTCATCAGATTTGTGTAGGGGAAGGGGACAGACTAGTATAGGTCTGTTTCATTTGACGTCATCAGATTTGTGTAGGGGAAGGGGACTGATCAGTATAGGTCTGTTTCATTTGACGTTATTAGGTTTGTGTAGGGGAAGGGGACTTCCTAATGTAGGTCTGTTTCATTTGACGTCATTAGATTTGTGTAGGGGAAGGGGACTGACTATTATAGGTCTGTTTCATTTGACGTTATTAGGTTTGTGTAGGGTAAGGGGGCTGACCAGTATAGGTCTGTTTCATTTGACGTTATTAGGTTTGTGTAGGGGAAGGGGAGTGACTAGTATAAGTCTGTTTCATTTGACGCTATTATATTTGTGTAGGGGAAGGGGAGTGACTAGTATAGATCTGTTTCTTTTGACGTTATTAGATTTGTGTAGGGGAAGAGGAGTTACTATTATAGATCTGTTTCATTTGACGTTATTAGATATGTCTAGATGAATGATACTAATGGGTATCGGTCTGTTTCATTTTAGTCATCAAATGTGTCCAGAGGAAAGGAAACTGGTTGGTATAGGTCTGGTTCATCTGACTTCAGTAGATGTGTCTAGAGGAAGGGAACTCATGGGCATTAGTCTGTTTCCATTGACGTTACTAGACGTGTTTAGTGGAAGGGAACTGATCGATATAGGTCTGTTTCATTTGACTTGATTTGATGTGTCTATGAGGAAAAATATTGATAGGTATAGCTGTGATTTTTCTGTGTTTGTTTGTTTGTTTTGTTTTTACATCAACAGATGTGTGAAGCAAACGGAACTGACGAGTATAGGTTTGTTTCATTTGAGGTCATTAGATGTGTCTAGATGACTGAAACTGATAGGCATAGCTCTGTTTCATTTGACGTCATTAGATGTGTCTAGATGACTGAAACTGATAGGCATAGCTCTGCTTCATTTGACGTCATTAGATGTGTCTAGATGACTGAAACTGATAGGCATAGCTCTGTTTCATTTGACGTCATTAGATGTGTCTAGATGACTGAAACTGATAGGCATAGGTCTGTTTCATTTGACGTCATTAGATGTGTCTAGATGACTGAAACTGATAGGCATAGCTCTGTTTCATTTGACGTCATTAGATGTGTCTAGATGACTGAAACTGATAGGCATAGCTCTGTTTCATTTGACGTCATTAGATGTGTCTAGATGACTGAAACTGATAGGCATAGGTCTGTTTCATTTGACGTCATTAGATGTGTCTAGATGAATGAAACTGATAGGCATAGCTCTGTTTCATTTGACGTCATTAGATGTGTCTAGATGAATGAAACTGATAGGTATAGATCTGTTTCATTTGACGTCATTAGATGTGTCTAGATGGATGAAACTGATAGGCATAGCTCTGTTTCATTTGACGTCATTAGATGTGTCTAGATGGATGAAACTGATAGGTATAGCTCTGTTTCATTTGACGTCATTAGATGTGTCTAGATGAATGAAACTGATAGGTATAGCTCTGTTTCATTTGACGTCATTAGCTGTGTCTAGATGGATGAAACTGATAGGCATAGCTCTGTTTCATTTGACGTCATTAGATGTGTCTAGATGAATGAAACTGATAGGTATAGATCTGTTTCATTTGACGTCATTAGATGTGTCTAGATGAATGAAACTGATAGGTATAGATCTGTTTCATTTGACGTCATTAGATGTGTCTAGATGAATGAAACTGATAGGTATTGATCTGTTTCATTTGACGTCATTAGATTGTGTTCTAGATGAATGAAACTGATAGGTAGTCTGTTTCATTTGACGTCATTAGATGTGTCTAGATAATGAAACTGATAGATAGTCTGTTTCATTTGACGTCATTAGATGTGTCTAGATGAATGAAACTGATAGGTATAGATCTGTTTCATTTGACGTCATTAGATGTGTCTAGATGGATGAAACTGATAGGTATAGATCTGTTTCATTTGACGTCATTAGATGTGTCTAGATGAATGAAACTGATAGGTATAGCTCTGTTTCATTTGAC
>CM060314.1:38241304-38256304 GCA_030674185.1 Monoplex corrugatus | reverse complement strand
TTATATTTCCCAAACCAGGATCTACGTACACACACACACACACACACACACACACACACACACACACACACACACACACACACACCACATACACACACACATGCACACACACACATACACACACATACACACACACACACACACATACATACATACACACACACACACACACATGCATACCAACACACACACACACACACACACACACACACACACACACACACACACACACACACACACCAGTGCTTAGATTAATTTCTCTTGTGTGTGCATACAGAATACCCATTGTGCACGTGAAAGATCTTGTAAGATGTATCAATGGCTGACAGAAACATGAAAACACCCAGGATGCAGGCCCACCACAAATGCAGGGTATGCAACAACAGTGGTTAACCTGGCTGATAGTTGAAGATTTCGATGCTCGACTGAAAAGTCGTATGTGTCTGCAAAGTGATTCCAAACATGTATGAAGAACAACATTATACATGTACAAGAACCATTTACAATCATTTACTACAGTGATAAGTGAAAACGTCAAAGATGTAGACGTTTGTTGTGAAGCACACACTGTGCACACATTACGAAATCAAACACAACATAATTCTAAATCCCAAACAAAAAAATAAAGAAAACGGCACATAGCTGCCTGCATCACTCAGAATAGGACATAGCTGATTTCTTTCCTCAGTTTAGTAATAGAGGTATGCCAAAGCGTGGAAACCCAGAAACTTTGATACTACAGATAAAAAGAAAGAAAAAAAAATATGCAGACAAGGAAGGATCTAATTGTCTGTACTGGTTTTGTATGTTTCACGATTTGGGCCCAATTAAGAAAGAAAAAGCACGATTTTTAACAAGAAGTTCAAAAGCTATTTACTAATGTTTTCCAAAACATGGTTGTGTGGAATGACACTTAACAGACATGTTATTGCCGTGTTGTTTGATATACATTGTTTTGCATTGTACATTTGACACGACCTTAGGCAATGTGTCTTGACCATGGGTGTCGTCTACGGGCAGTAGACAAGCCCACAACAATATAAAACTATGGAGAGACGCCCAAAAAGACATCGATGTCTATTACCCATAACCTTTTCCTTTGATTTTTCGTCTGTAATTCATGTGTTTTTGTTTTTGTTTTTTTGTTGTTGCTGTTTGTTTTTTTTTTTGGGGGGGGGTGTCCAATTTATTGGCTTTTATCAGCGTTACCATTGTACCATTGCTAATTACTACCGTCATCTGTATCTGTTTATGATTGCCTTTGCTGCTGGTTGTGTTTTTGTTAGAGTTATTGGTTGACATGTATTTGCTTTACATGTGTCTGCATTTCTCCCTCTCTCTTTCTCTCTCTCTCTCTCTCTCTCTCTCTCTCTCTCTCTCTCTCTCTCTCTGTCTCTTTCTCTGCCTCTCTCTCTGTGTCTATCTGTCTGTCTGTCCGTCTCTCTCTCTCTCTCTTTCTCTCTTCTCTCTCTCTCTCTGTTCTCTCTCTCTGTGTTCTCTCTCTCTGTGTTCTCTCTCTATCTATCTATCTATCTATCTATTTATCTATCTATCTATCTATCTATCTATCTATCTATCTATCTATCTATCTATCTATCTATCTACCTATGTTTCTCGTGTTCAGTGTGTTTGACTTATTGACGAATATAAGTCAATATCTTATTTCAATTCATGTTCATATTTTCTTTGAAGTTGTATATTTTTTGCTGCATGTGTTTTCATTATAGAGTCAGATTTAACATGCAACGCTTCCCCCTCCCTTGTTTGTTTGCATTGCTTCTTTTATTTCATGAATTTTCTGGTATTTTGTGTGTCGGTTAGCAAGGACTATCTATAAGATGGTCATGAGCGGACCTAATGCTACTTTGCTTGGGTTATGAAGTGTTTTGAAATTGGCAATATGGAATCTTGCTGGAAACAAAACTGTATTATTTTCACTGTTCTTATCCCCGTACACGTGAAAGGGCGCTAGTTCGATATGTGTACATTTATGTAAATGAAAGACAAGTCATCTAAATGCACTTTATTACTGATTTTTAACAAATAAAAGGGCGCCCATACCAACGTACTTATTCCTATACTCTACTGTCTGTACATTTATGTGCGTGTGTATATGCATGTGTATGTATGTATGTATGTATGTGTGTGTATTTTGTGTGTGTGTGTGTGTGTGTGTGTGTGTGTGTGTGTGTGTTTGTGTGTGTGTGTGTGTGTGTGTGTGTGTGTGTGTGTGTGTGTGTGCTTGTGTGTGTTCGTATGTGTGAGTGCATGGACAATTGTTTTCATCAAATGACGTATACGTTTTTCTTTGCTATAGAATTTTGTGTGTGTGTGTGTGGAACAGTGTTCGCGTTACTTATTTTTCATTTCATAGTACGTTTAGTTGATACGTTTGGATGAAATGTCTATGTTTATACTGTATCATTGTAAGGAGATAGCAATGCCTCCTACTCCACAGACATGGACACGCTTTTTTCTGTGGTTGAAGTGTGTGTCTATTTGCATGAATCTTTTTTTTTTTAAATTGAAAATGGGGGAAAAAGGATAAATCAAGGGAAATGATTGTAACATGCTTTAAAATGATTATTTTGAATGATTTTTTATGTGTTCGAACCAGTGCCAAGTCGTGAAGGTTTCTTTTACCGTTTTTTTTTCCTCTGTACATTTGAACCTGTATAGGTGTTCTTCCTCTCTCTGTCTCTGTCTATCCTTCTGTCTGTCTGTCTGTCTACAATGTATATGTCTGTCTGTCTGTCTGTCTATCTATCTGTATCCCTCTCTTTCTCTCTGTCTGTCTGTCTGTCTGTCTGTCTGTCTGTCGGTCTCTCTCTCTCTCTCTCTCTCTCTCTCTCTCTCTCCCTTCTTTCTTTCTCTTTCACTCCCTCCCTCTCTCTCTTTCCTTCTCTCTCTCTCTCACTCTATGTCTCTTTCTCTCTCTCTCTTTGTCTGTCTGTCTGTCTGTCTGTCTCTCTCTCTCTTCTCTCACTCGCATTTTCTCACTCTCTCTCTCCCACTCTCTCTCTCTCTCTCTCGCTCTCTCTCTCTCTCACAGAAAGGTGGTTAGTAACTTTGCAACCAGGAATAATTATGCCTTTTCGTTGAAAGATTTCAGGTCAATGTTTTTCATAGTTTAACATGTGGTTTTCTTATTAGTTAATTAGTTATTTTTTGTTTGAGATTTATGACAAAATGTATTCAGTTGTTTACCTTCCTGTGGTCATCCTGATCATTTATGTTCAAAAAGATATTAGTGCATCGTCGTGTGTCGTTTTTGATATTAACCGATGCAAAATTTGAATGCAGAATAAGCCTGGCGGTCACCAACATGTGTTTAATATTATGTTATAGGGGTGGGGAGGAGCGGTAGCCCAACTTGACCAATTAATGTACAATGTATCGGCACAGCTTTAAAAAACAAGCTTTTATTCCCTAAATATTTCATATGGGGTAAAACCTGGCGCCTATTGTTATAAAAGAATTCTTACATATCCTCAACGTTTCTGATTAATGTCCAGACAGTGTGAATTTTTTTTATTCTGTCTGTTATGTCTTTTGGAACAAAAAGGAACAAATATTTGGTGTCTGAATATGTATATTAATACGCTCGAAATCTGCTCTCTTTAACGCATGCATAATAGACGAATTATGACGCCTAAAATCATTACACATGTTTTTGTGTCTTTGGTATTTTTTTTTCTCTGTCTGTTGTTGTATTTTGCGATCTTTTGCCAATCATCTCGTTCCGATGGGTGTCAAGCGAATAGTGATTTATTGTTGTTCTTCTTCTTTGTTTTTGTTTTTACTTGTTCCTATCATCTAATACATGTTAGCAGTAGAAGTAGAAGTAGTAGTAATAGTAGTAGTAATAGTAGTAATAGTAGTAGTAATAGTAGTAGTAATAGTAATAGTAGTAGTAGTAGTAGTAGTAGTATTGATGTTGTCGTCGTCATCATCGTGATCATCATCATCGTCATCGTCATCGTCGTCATCATCATTATCATCGTCGTCGTCATCATCATTATCATCAGCAACATCAGCATCATTACAATGATGAAAATAATTGCGATCAATATTTTGCTTATGATTGTTTTTAATGTCGATGATGCTAATTCTGTTTTTCTTTTCCTCCTTATCAATCAAGTCATATTTAATTCTCGTAACTTTTAAGGAATTGTGTTCATAACATAATAAAGATGAAGAAAAAATCGCAATGTGAACAAAATGTAGGTGGCTCTCTCCTAACACATGCCCATGACTTCTACGTCACACACACACACACGGGACAAATTAATGCTGTGAGCATTGTTTATCTATATATTCATTTATTTGTTTATCTATTCATTTATTTATTTATTTATTTATTTATTTATTTATTTATTTATTTATTTATTTTCTTATTTATTTATTTATTTATTTACTTATTTATTTAGTCATTTATATATTCATTCATTATTATTCATTATTTATTCATTTATTCATTCATCTATTTTATTTATTTGTTTATTTATTTATTTATTCAAGCAATTATTTATTTATTTATTTATTTATTTATTTGTTATTATTTTATTTATTTATTTATGTATTTATGTATTTATTTATTTATTTATTTGTTGTTTGTTTATTTGTATATTTGTTGTTTGTTTATTTGTATTTATTTATTTATCTGTTTATATCATTTATTTTTGTTTATTTTTTCATTCATTTATTCATCTATTTGTTTTTGTTTTTTATTTATTTATTTATCTGTTTATTCATTTGTGTGCTTATTTATCTGTTTATTTATTCATTTTTCTAATTTTCATTTTTTTTAATTCATTTGTTTTACCGGTTATTTATTGGTTCATTTACTTATTCATTTGTTTATTCGTTCATTTATTTGTTCGTTTATCTTACTATTTATTCATCTATACACTATCAATTTATATGTTTGTTTGTTTGCTTATTTATTCAATTGTTCATTTTTTATGTATTTTTTGGTCTGTTTACTTATCATCGTACCTTTCTTAAAGTCTGTTGACTTTGCAGTGGCGTACTTTTTTTAAAAATAATTTCATTTGATACTATGTTTAAATTGATATAACATTTTCAGAATTCACTGTCAATGTGTGTGTGTGTGTGTGTGTGTGTGTGTGTGTGTGTGTGTGTGTGTGTGTGCGTGCGTGCGTGCGTTCGTGCGTGCGTGCGTGCGTGTGTGTGTGTGTGTGTGTGTGTGTGTGTTTATTTATATCATTTTATTTTGGGCGGGGGGACGTCTTTTACCTTTTTTTTTTTTTTTTTTTTTTTTTTTTTTTTTACACATTCAAAAAGTGCGTGCTTAAGCGCGAATGTCTTGTAGAAAACAATTATTCACGTTGAATTAATGTGTTTTTTTATTATTATTATTTATTAGATCAGAAGCCAGCAGTTTGCTTGTAAAAGATATGGCAATCATATTTGGGAGTGCTTTGGTTATTTATTTCTTTATTTCTTTCTTTCTTTCTTTTTTCTTTCTTTCTTTCTTTCTTTCTTTATTTACTTATTTATTTATTCACTTATTTCTTTATTTCTTTATTTATTTATTCATTATTTATTTATTTATTTATTCATTCATTTATCACTTGTTTATTTATTCATTTATTCATTATTATTTATTTACTTATTTATTCATTCATTTATTTATTCACTTATTTGTTTATTTATTGGTTTTTTATTGATTATATTTATCATTTATGTATTTTTTGTTTATCTATTATTTTATTTTATTTATTTATTTATTTTCATTTTTGTTTATGTCGTGTTTTTCTTGTTTTTGTTCGTTTCGTTGGTTGGTTAGTTCTTGTTGTGGTCGTTAGGAATGCAGGTGGTGGTGCCTGTTTGTTCTTGCTGTTGTTGTTTTTTAGAAGGATGTTTAGAGCTGTTTAGCATTGGACTTTTGCTTGTATTCTTGCATGATTTACTATTGTGGCTGGCCATCACAGTGTTTTTGCGTATATCGGCCTCAGTAATGCATCCATTAACTATTGATGTAGCGGAGTGTTGTTTTTTTTCTGTTCTTACTCTTAAAAAAACTGTTGAACATCCCTCCACTCACCTGTACTGGAAGGTGATGTGTGACACAAAGCTGACAGTCTGCAGCCAGAGAAGAACCCTGGAGCAGAGTAGCATTGTACATGTGGAGGATTTTTTGAATTTCTTCTGCCCAACACTTTTTTTTTCGCTCTAAATTCTTAGAATGTAGATCTTACAGGCTTGACTCGCTCACTGCTGATCCTACTCAGGCGGCCAGACTATTTGATTTGCAGTTGTGCGATGTATTGGTTGACAATTTTTGTTGTAACCATGTCTTTAGAACATATCATTTATGATCAAAGTTATCCCGCTTTGTTGTTGTTGTTGTTGTTGTTTTTTTGATGATGATGTTGTTGTTGTTTTATTCTGCTGTTCTTAGTCTTTTTCATATAAAAATTGTCCTGGCTTTCAAACTAAATTCAAATGAAAAAAGTGCTAATGCTTTGCATCTTTTCGGGTTTTTTTTTTAAATTTTTGCTATGTAAAGAGCAAAGAACATTTTTGAACATGTGCTGCTTGTGATTTAGAAAAATAATAATCGTCAATTGTGACTAGGGTCTTTCTTGCATGTTGTAATCTCCTTTCAAGAGTTTCAATGTGGATAAACATACCGTAGTAAAAATTTTGGTTTTTATTTGCATTCAAATGTTTGGTGTTTCAGAAAGAGTTAAATTGTCGAACATGCTATATGTTTTGTGAACGATGGTGTCAATATATATGTCCATTTCTTCATGTCTGGTGTCTAAGGTACCTGGTGTTTTATATTTTGTTGTTAGCGATGTTATTGCTTCTTGATTCTGACACCACTTTAGAAGGGTGTAACACTGATAAAGGCTTACGCTATTGATGTTTTGCTGACTTAGTTAATTCTGTTGTAAAGTTTAGCTAGTATTGTGTTAATTCAGTATCAGTTGCTTACATATTTTGTTAATTTATTTAATCTTTCCATATACAGTTGCACCTGTGTCTTTAAATTTGTTCAGTTGTTTATTTTATTTTTGTTCGTGTTTGTTATCTATTTCTGTATCTATTTGCTTAAAAAAATAATGAACTGTTTAACGAATTTAGGGCTGAGCATTAACGTATTTGTTTTTTCATGTGACTGTTTTAGTTCTGTTATTCACTCAGCTATTCGGTTAACCCCCTCTCTTCCTCTCTCCACACACACACACACACACACACACACACACACACACACACACACAATATATATATATATATATATATATATATATATATATATATATATATATACACACATATATATGTATGCATTTGTGTTGATGTAGATTCATAGCTTTAAAGGTTTATCAATGTTTTGCTGTTTAAGTCGGCATTACGTCCTAACGATACACACACACACACAAAAAAAAAGAACAGAATGGGAGATAGATCAAGATCGATCACTGCCAGTCTAACGTTTGTATATAAGCTTATTAATCTTTGTCTCTAACTACACTGCGGAAGAAAGGGGACGTGGTTTGTTGCATTGAGACATCAGTACCGCTGTTTCAATTTTCATGGACTTTATCTTATGAGCCATAATGTTAGGACAATATGTAAGCTGTTTCATCAAAAATCTTTTTTAGCAACAGTGTGATCATAAGTTTATGACTTCACGCAATAGTGTCACATTATTACTGACATTTTTATGTCATTTTTTTAACGATAGGAAACGATTCTCATCTGACGTGAAAATTAAAGTCGATGTATTTCACAGGGCAGGGAGCACCAACCAGGCGGTACTCAACTTTGGTCTAAGAAAAATCATAAATCACAGAGTAATCAACTTTCTGTTACAAGATTATGCAAAACCAAAGTAGCAGGATTTTTGTGTGTGTTTTATTAAAAGCGCTTCTTTGTAAAAATCTATCAAATATATTCGAAAATGCCACAAATGCATTTGACAGTTTCTTGTGATAAACATTCATTAAGGTTTCTATGTTTGAATGTGTCATTGCCTATTATTTACGTAGTTGCTACCTTTGCTTTTGAAAAAGATATATTCCAAAGGAGACAAAAATCCACAATTCTTAGTATTCTTTTGTTTTAGTTTGCTTGAAGGAAACGCAAATGTGGGTGATTTCTATTTGTATACATGTATGATCTGGCAATGTTTCAAGCTCATATTATTTCAGTTAGCTGAGCTTGGTTCTGCATCTTTGCGCTTTTGATATACGAGCACCAAGATCCATTATATTCCCTGCATATGTGTTTTTGTTTTATTTTTTATTTATGAATGTGGAGCTGCCTATAGATTTTGCAAAGGACAATGTTGTTGTTGTCATGGATATTATTTAATGTGCACAAGGTGTATGCTGAGACAGGTTGATAAATTTAAATATCTGGGAACGATCGTCTCACCAGACGGCAGAAGCACATCAGAAAATTAATAGCCTGCAGAATCGGCCGAGCCAAAACAGTATTCAAGAAGATGAAAGGCATTCTTACAAACAAATACCTATCAGTTAACATCAGGAAGAGAGTTCTTGAATGTTATATAGAACCGACAATGTTATGCAGCTGTGAGGCGTTGACAGTCAACAAGCAAAGCCAGAACAAAATTGAGGCAGCCGAGATGTGGTTTCTAAGAAGAATGTTGAGAGTTCCATGGACAGAAAAGAAAACAAACAAGACAGTCCTGATGGATGCAGACACAAGATCATTCTTTAGGAAGATTAGGAAAGACAGGCAACATTTATTGGCTATTTTATGAGGAAAAGGGAATTAGAGCACTTGATCAAAACAGGAACGCTGGAGGGAAAGAGAACACCAGGTAGACACAGGGGAAAATATTAGACGGACTTGCAGGGTGGCTGAGGACGGAGAGGTTGGAAGATGTGCTTGCAACAACAAGGGACAGATACATATGGAGGGCTATGATCGCCAACGCCAAGCAGAATGGCACTTGATGATGATGATGATGATGATGACGATGATGATGATGAAGATGCTGCTGCTGCTGCTGCTGCTGCTAATGATAAACGTGTATCCTGCGTACAGAGCCTCAGTTTTTCATGTCACTCGAAAGACTAGAATCCAGACCACTCAAGGTCTTGTTGAGTGAGAGGAATATAAATATCTCTATCCAACCACAAATCGAACCTGGGTTTCTCGAATTCTAGGTGGGTTAAGTGACTGCAGCCACACTCTTCGCCAACTGGCATAATTGTCCTCACAATTGGCAATGCTTGTCCATTTGATTTGCAAACTAATTCATTTGTGTTTTCTCATAGTCCTAATCTGTAGCCAGTCCGTTACTTGTGATAGATTTTTGTTCGTTTTTAGTAGTGTTCGTATTCGTAAACATTTATCAGCGTGCAATCTGTGTACATTCTCTAAACAAAATGGATGAATCTGTCTCGCTGTGTGTCTCTGTGTGTGTGTCCATGTGTCTGTCTGTCTGTCTTTCTCTCTTTTTCTTTCTGTCTGTCTGTATGTCTGTGTGTGTCTGTGTGTCTGTGTGTGTGTGTGTGTCCGTGTGTCTGTCCCCCTCTCACTATCTATCTATCTATCTATCTATCTATCTATCTACTTACCTATCTATCTATCTATCTATCTATCTATCTATCTATCTATCTATCTATTTATCTATCTATCTATCTATCTATTTATCTATCTATCTATCTATCTACTTACCTATCTATCTATCTATCTATCTATCTATCTATCTATCTATATATCTATCTATCTATCTATCTATTTGTTCGTATATATATATATATATATATATATATATATATATGTATATATATATATGTATAATGAGAGAAGCAGAAAGAGAGACAGAGAGATTGAAAGATAGCTATGCATGTGTGTGTGTGTGTGTGCGTGCATGCGTGCGTGTGTGTGTGTGTTTGTGTGTGTGTGTGCGTGCGTGTCCTATCATACAGTGACAGAAGGACCTCGACCTGGGAAGTCGTACAATGCTATAATTAGTTTAGTTTGCCAACAGTACACAGTAGTTTTAGTATTCTTTACAGATTTGGTAAGTGGCATCATAACGTTTTCTTTCTTCATCACAAACTGTGTGTATCGATTCGGTCGTTTGTTAGTGTCGTGTTGTGTCAACCCCCAATGTGAAGTTCAGTAAATCTTTTGTTTTTATCGTTTGTGTTTGAATAATTGATTTATGTTGGTAGATGCCATGTGCACAGAAGTGATATACCCGTATGATCATTGACATTTATTCTTTGAATTCCTTTTTCTTTCAAAACGTTATGTCTCTGTAAAAAATGTATTAGCGTTCAACTGCTAGACTAAACAGTATGTGATTGTGCACAAGGTTATCTTATAGTCCAATATCTCTTGATACAAATGCAACAATATTGACAAGTGATGGTCAGAGAAGATAGTGATACTAAGCAAATTTCCATAAAGTTTCTTGAACCCATTATTTTGCAGTTTAGAGATGATGCCCAGCAAATAGTGGAAAAAGAATATCCATTGAAATATCGTTTCAGGCAATAAGTAAATTTGGGGATTTTTCTGGCTGATGTATGTATAAGCAGAAAGAACAAGCAACCTCAATGAGAAGTAAAAAGTGATCAAATAATGAACGTATGTCATACTTAAATTTGCACTTAAATCTAAAACAAGTTCAGGTGCTATTTATCTTTTTATAAAACCTGAAAGAAGTAGGTTAAGGAAGATACTGATTTTATATTCTTACGCTAATAAAAATCAAAAAGGTATTTCAAAATGTAGGACAGTACCTTTCCTGAAGTCCCTAAACTCGTATCCAATTGGTCACTGCTGGCAGATCCAACAACACGTTGAAAAACAAAACTTCAAAAGTTGTGCCACCAGTTTCTTAGGATTGAAAAACAGGATAGGCCTCCGTCTGTCGGATAGGATTAAGAATAAAACAGCGGTCGAAATATACAAAAAGAAATAAACTGGTACAGTTGGAAAAAACAGGAATAACGTCGCTAGTAGGAAGTTACGCAACACCTCATAAAACGCTATGAGGATCAGTCCACTTCAAAACAAAAATTTAATTTAATGATAAAGCAAGAATTGAATTGTTTGCATAAAGTTTACAGTAATCATAGAGCCTCAACATACCAGTGTACAGCATCTGTGTCTGCAAGTTCTGAACGTTTGAGAACGATTTACCCACGGTCGATAAGGAAAAAAAAGTTGGACAACGTAGTACCTGCATTAAAAACTTTTTCTCAAACTTATCTTTTCTTGACCAACTCCATTTAAAAAGCTATAACTCAACACTAATAACATAAAATATTTTAGCTAAACACTCTTGGAAAGATAATTTCTTGTATTTTTTTTCAGTGACATATATATATGCCTCTTCAAAAATAAAAACGTTTACTCACATTTTGAGAAAATGGTCACATACGTTTATTCAATCATTATTTCAAATTAACAAGCTAACGAACTAAAACAAAATCTCCAAAATACTAATTGCATATGGAAAAGAATGAATCTCTCTCCTTTCTTTCTTTCTCTGTCTCTGCCTCTCTCTCTCTCTGTCTTTGTCTCTGTGTCTGTATCGCTCGCTCTTTCTCTCTCTGTCTCCGTCTCCGTCTCTGTCTCTGTCTCTCTCACTCTATCTTTCTATCTCTATATCTGTCTGTCTGTCTGTCTGTCTATCTCGCTTTCTTTCTCTCTCTTTATCTCTCTCTCTTCCTCTCTCTCCTTCTCTCTCTCTCTCTCTCTTCCTCTGTCTCTCTCCGTCTCGGTCTCTTTGTCTCTCTCTATCTATATCTCTCTCTGTCTCTGTCTGTGTGTCTCTGTCTCTTTCTCTCTCTATCTTTGTCTCTGTCTGTCTCTCTGTCTCTGTCTCTCTCTGTCTTTTTCCCTGTCTGCCCGTCTATCTGTCTGCCTTTCTGTCTGTCAATGATTTTAACAACATTAACAGTTCTATCATGAGACAGAACCCAAAACAAATCAAGAACTGGTTGCTGAACGTATACTATTTAAAAGAAATTCTAACTGATATAGAAAATGAAAACCTAAACCAAATTAATCAAACATACTTTGCAAACTTCTTGAAATACAGTGGAATATTTTTTAACGTACGTTTTTTTTTACGCATGCTATGGAGTAAACGTGGAATGTAACGTTGACTTCGTTTGGTGGGTATATATCAATTGTTAATAACGACATACAAAAGCGTAAAGAAAAGATTAAAGGAAATACATCTCTGCAGACACCCCTAACAAAAAGTACACGGCGTTATCACGATTTTCATTACGGAATGATAACAACAGAATTGTCAAAACTCAGAAATGTTTTTGCACACTTACGTATTTTTCCTCAGTTATAATAATAATAATAATAATAATTATTATTATTATTATTATTATTATTATTATTATTATTATTATTATTATTATTATTATCATCATTATTATCATAATCATCATCATCATCATTCCTCTTATTTTATTATTGTTATTTTTATATTATTATTATTATTATTATTATTATTATTCTCTGAAGACCTTCTGTTGTCTAGCTCTCCTAGAGTTTCTTTCTACCTTATTATTATTATTATTATTATTATTATTATTATTATTGTTGTTGTTGTTATCATTATCATTTTTATCATTATTATCATCATTACAGTATTGGTATGGAGCTATATCTTGACAATTCAAATCAAAGCACAGTCACGCACCTGACATACGCATGCAATCAATAAGTATTACCTTAAAACATACGCTTATTGTTGTATTTATTGTTATTATTATTATTATTATCATATTTTTATATATTTTATTATTATTGTCATCATTATTATTATTATTATTATTGTTGTTATTATTATCAATATTGGTGTTGTTGTTGTTATTGTTGTTGTTGTCTTTACTATTTTATTTACAAAATGCACGAAAACAAGGACATATACTGTAAATGGTTAAATTGTTTCAGTTGTTATTTGTGTAAAGAATACTCGATACAGATGTCACTCAGAAACAGCATTAGTGTTGTTGTTGTTATCATTATCATGCTATTATCATTATTGTTATTGTTATTATTATTGTTATTATTATTATTATGTTATTATCATTATTATTATTATTTGTTGTCAATATCATCATTGGTGTTGTTTTTATTGTTGTTATTGTCATTACTATTTTATTTACAAAATGGACGAAAACAAGGAAATGTAAATGGTTATATTGTTTCAAATGTTAATTGTATACAGAATACCTGATACAGATGTCACTCAGAAACAACACAACACTTTGTCAGTGGTAATCTTTGCAGTTTCTGTAGGGAACATCAAGATAAGATTAAACATCTTTTAATGTGGTGTCATCATATGATGTATTTCTGGGAACTTTTTTTTAGAAAAAAAAATCCATTGAAAGATATCCTCTGTCTTTTAACATGAAAAGGAAGCCGAACATAGTGCATTTTTTAAAGTAAACTTTGGCTTGAAGACGGGTAAAATTCTGACCTTATAACGTTTTTGTTAAATATACTTATTAACAGAGGGTACATGATGCTTTACCAGATATTCATACCTTTAACAAGATCTTAAATACAAACGGAAATTCAAAACTATATACTTTTAAAACCAAACGTGTTTTATATCACGCTTCAATCGGACTGCCTGTGTGTTCTTGTTTTTTTATATATATTTGTTGTATCTTTTGTTTTGTTGGCTTGTTTCTTTTCTGTTGCATACCCTTGTAGCAACAGGTATGCACATGTTTTCCTTGGTATATATGTATCAAGCGGACAGCGTGCATACTTCATAATATTGACTTTGATTATGCTATTTTAACGAGTAGGTGTATATCTTGTTCAGTTTGCATGTGTACCCTGGTTAATTTGTTTTTCTAAGATGTGTCTTTTATTTAGATTGCCACGTGTGTTTGTTTGCTGTCATATGTCTTCGGACAGTATGCATAGTATCAAAACTCTTGAAAAGAAGTTTTAGGAGGGAAAAAAATGATAAACAAATAATACAATGTTTATCATAAAACGTGTCAGTAAGATTTTTTCTCCGCTGTTTCTGATGTATTTTACCAAATCCGGATCGGAGATAAAGACGGCTATGGAGTCGCTAATGCATAATATAGGAAGTCAAGATATCGTGAACCCCCCGAATAAAAAGCCTAACATTGGATTTCTCTCCGGAACGTATATATAATGTATATATATATATATATATATATATATATATATATATATATATATATCAGTTTTTTTCCAGGAATTTCTAAGAATATTCAATGCTTGTTTTCACTGTTGTTTTACTTTCCGTTTACCTCCCTTTACAAGAAATATGATTTCCATCAAAAATTCTTCACAGTCACAAGGATCTGAAGAGGTACACAATATGGACTGAATTTTGTTGTTGTTGTTTTCAAAGAAGAAGAGATTGTCAGAATAGCTTGCTTGCCATCAAGATAATGTTACTGCTTTTCGTAAAATTTTACCACAATGCGTTGTTGTTAGACATATAGTATTATGTGTATATCTTTGTTTTCGACCTTTGTGTCATGATGTGACATAGTTTTGTCAAATATCTGAATCTCACATGTGTTTGTGTAACTATTGCATAGATTTACCGTGCTTTTGAAGTTGTCTTTTTGCACAAGAGGAGAGTATTGGTTCAGATCGAAAACATTGTGTGTGTGTGTGTGTGTGTGTGTGTGTGTGTGTGTGTGTGTGTGTGTGTGTGTGTGTGTGTGTGTGTGTGTGTGTGTGTGTGTGTGTGTGTGTGTGTGTGTGGATGTAAGAGTGTGTGAGGGTGCAAGAGCATTGTGTTTGCGTGTGCGTCTGGGCGTGGATGTATGTAAATGTGAGACAAAGAGAAAACTAGTATATGCGTATTTATGAAAACAGAGCTCACAGCCAAACGATCCAGGATATCCATTGATAACTGTTCTCAAAGACTGAATTACACATCTGGTGCAATTACAAGTCACAAATATATGCCATGTTACTTCTCCTTAATATTGATCTAAATTT
>CM060314.1:38166304-38233804 GCA_030674185.1 Monoplex corrugatus | reverse complement strand
ATATTGTTCAATTGAACCATACTGTTCTTGGCCATTCCAATTCTCATCTTTATGTCTTTTGAGCATGTTCCATCGTGTGTCTTGACTGAACCTAAATATCTAAAGTCCTTGACATTTTCTAGAGGGACTTGGTTTAGCATGATCTGGTCCTGTCTAGTGTTATATTTGCCTGCAACATGCATAACATTTGTCTTCTTTGAATTTAAGTCCAGCCCAGCTGCCTTTCCAACCCGGTCTACCCTGTACAGGATCCTCCTAGAGCCTGTAATGTTGTCTGCCAGTAATCCTGTGTCATCTGCGTAGCGTAAATTTGACAGGTTTCTACCACCAATATTTACTCCCATGTCTTCTATGTCTGCTTCTCTCATGATATGTTCAGTGTATATGCTGAAGAGATGTGGAGACAGGATGCAACCTTGCCTTACCCCTTTAGTGATGTTAAAAAATTTGCAGTTTTGATTATTCCATCTGATTGTTGCTTTTTGATCATTATATAATGAAGCTATGAGGGAAACCAGATGTCTTGGAAAACCCATTTTGATCATGAAGTGGAAAAGATTTTGGTGAATCACGCTATCAAACGCTTTGCTGTAGTCAATGAAAACGATGAACATCTCTTGGTCTGTGTTTCTAATCTTTTCTATCAATATCTGGAGTACAAACAGCATATCTATTGTTCCCCTGTTTTTCCTATAGCCTGCCTGACAGTCGGATAGCTCTTCCTCTACTTTTGGCTTTAACCTGTTTAAAATTATTATCAGCAGTATTTTACTGGCATGACTGATCAGTGCAATTGTTCTATAATTGTTGCAGTCTTTGACATTTCCACTCTTATGTAACATGACAAATTCTTGGAGCTTCCAGTCTGTAGGCCACTGACAAGTCTTCCATATCTTGCAGCATAAGTGATGCATTACTTTGAGTCCACCATCACCTGAGTGTTTCAACAACTCTCCAGGAATATTGTCAAGACCAGGAGACTTTCTGCATTTTAGATCTTTAATGGCAGATTCAACTTCGCTGAGCAGAGGTTCAGGTTCCGTATCTCCAGGGGTCAATTCCAAATTTGGCTCTAAATTATTTTCATGGCTGTCAGGTTTGCCAAAAAGTGATGTGCCATATTCGTTCCACCTATCCAAGACATCATCTGGTTCAGTCAGAGTGTGACCATCCTTGTTGTTGATGCATTGGTTTGTTGCTTTGAAATTTGTTTTTTTCACTTTTTTTATTTGTTTGAAGAGCTCCCTCGACTTCCTGTTTTCGTTGTGTTCATTGATTTTACTGCATTCTTGTGCCAGCCAATTTGCTTTGTCTCTTCTGACTTTACTTTTTATTTCCCTTTTCAGTGCTGAGTATTTTTCCCGCTCTCCCTGCTTTCGAGCTTGACTTTTCTTTTCTGCCAGATCTATCACTTCCTGACTTATGTAGGGCTTAGCTTTTTTCCTTTTCTCTTCTTTTCCTAGTTTTTCTTCAGAGATTTTGGTCAGTGTGTTTTTTATGTCTGTCCAGATTTCATCAGGATATGAGTCATTTTCATCCCAAACTTCAAGTAACTTTAAGAAACGATTACTTGTTTCTATACTAAATTCTAACGCCAGCTCAGGGTTTTCTAATTTTGATATGTCGAACTTTGGCGTCGATTTGGTTTTAGGCTTCTTCAATATTTTCATTCTTAATTTGGTTGTCACAAGAATGTGATCCGTGTCGCAGTCTGTTCCAGGCTTTGTTTTTGCATTGAGGACAGTTGATTTCCAGGATCTGTCAATGATAATATAATCAATCTGATTACGACACCTGTCTCCTGGAGAGATCCATGTGTATCTTCTGCGCAGTGGTTGTTGGAAGAAAGTGTTTGTGATGTTCATCTCATTTGCCTGACAAAACAGAGCCAGCATGTCACCTCTCTCATTTCGTTCTCCTAAACCATATGGTCCTATTCCACATTCTGTGTCAGTCCCCTCTCCAACTTTAGCGTTGAAGTCACCCATCACAATGCATATTTCCTTTTTGGGAATTTTGTCTCTGATAGTTTGGAGGTCATTGTAAAAATTTTCTATTTCTTCTTCTGAGCTAGTGGATGTTGGAGCATAAGCTTGAACTATGTTCAAAACAGCATATTTGGTATTTATTTTGACAGTGAGAAATCTGTCATTAATTGGATTATAGCTTTTCAGAGCTCCAGCATGCTTTTTGTCCAGCACAATTGCTACTCCTCTTGAGCCACCTTTTTCATTTCCACTATATACAACTGTATGCTCTCCTACAGTAAAAAGTCCCTGCCCACTCCATCTAACCTCACAGAGCCCTGTTATGTTCATCTTGCTCCTTTCTAATTCTTTGACTAGTAGGTAGAGCTTTCCTAATTCTAACATAGTCTGTAAATCCATGTCCCTATATTCAAATCCTTTTTTTGCATTTTTTTCTTTTTGTGATTTTGCATTTTTGAGGAGTTTCTACATGTCCGCTTCCAATAACCTCCGTCGGGTAATCCATTACCGTCATCACAGCTACCTTTCACAGACACGGACTCTCCCTCCCCAGTAGCCATTGAGTTCAGGTCCCCCCTGGGGGACTCAGAGGACACAGAACTATAACGTTTTCCATTTTGTAAGCTCTAACATTAAGAGCTAAAAACAAAAAATGTCAGAGCAGTCCTAAAACGATCTTTAGAACCATGATGAGCAACTGGAATTGAAGGATGACAATCACGTCAGGGTCTTCAGGTGGAAATGTCTGGCAGAACTCGGACATCAGCTGGGAGCATTGCACACCCAACAAATACATACTCAGTGTTGTCAGTAATCGACCAGCTGAGAAAGCCCAATAGTGATGAAAAAGTTTAAGAACAGTAAAGAATATGTATTAGGATCAAACAGCAGCAATGAAAGTAGAAAATGATATAAGCTTTTGTTTTCCAAAATATCAAAACGGGGTTGAGAAGAGATGTATTCAGTCACCAGATTTGTTTTTATATTAACGAGAAACCATCATGAGAAACCTAGAAGAATGCTCGGGATAAAGGTTGGAGAATAAATGAGAAACCATCTTTGTTATACAGATTACACCGTATTAATTGCAGAAAATGAAAAAGACCTACATAATATTGTGAATACAATGAAAATTAAAAAATGAAATAAAGAATTAAAACTAAACATACCAAGAAGACTGAAGTCATGATAGTAAATAAAAAAAACAAGAAATCCCGTCATGTAAAATAATAGCAAATGGCACAACACTGAGATAAGTTGATAGGTTTAGATATTTGGGAACGATTATCTCACCAGATGGCAGATGTACACCAGAAATATCCAGCAGAATTTGCCAAGCTAAACAGCATTCAAGAAAAATAAAAAAGTGTATTACCCACAAATGTCTAGCGATTAACATCCGGAAGAGAGGTTTTCAGTGTTATATAGAACCAATACTGTTGTGCGAATGCGAAGCATGGACACTCAACACGCAAAACCAGAACACGATTTAGGCAGCTGAAATGTGATTTCCAAAATGAATGTTAATAGTTCCATGGGCAGCAAAGAAAACAAAAGAGACAGTCTTGAAAGAGGCAATTATAAAAAGAACCTTAATGAAAAAGATTAGGAGAAGACAAACAGCATTTATAGGACATTTCATGAGACGAGAGAAATTTGAGTACCTAGTAACAACAGGAAAGTTGGAATAGAAAAAGCACCAAGCAGTTTCAGGCAGAAAGTACTGGACAGATTTGCAGACTGGGTGAAGACAGAAAGTGTGGGAGATGTGCTTGCAGCGACAAAAAAATAGATTCACATGGAGGGCGATGATCGCAACGCCATGCAGCAAGTCACATGATGATGATGATGATGATGATGATGATGATGATTATCAATACAGTAAAGAAGAGAAGATAGAGATAACTAAGTCAAATTCTGGAGATGGACAAAACAGACACAAGTATTTTCCCCTCTCATGCAACCACCCGGAAACAGATTAAGAAAAACGTTCAGGGTAAAATAATGGCCAGAGCGTACAATTGTTCAAAGTAGAACGTTGCTGCAGAAAAGGTGGTCTATATCAGTGCACCTTTTCAGTTTAAGTGCAAAACTATTATTCATAACGATTGGAGAAGAAAAAAACTGATAAAGGAATTTCTGGTTATAATGTAGAACACAAAATGTTACAGTTTGCTGATGATACACGGCTGATTAACATTGAATACAAAGTATCTTTTTAGACATCAGTTCAATTAATCAAGATACACTGTAAATCATCTGTTCTATTTTTGATTGCAGAGATAACTAAAGAAGCTTAGGTTGGAAAATAGTTTAAAGACTTTTCTGAGAGTGACAGAAATGAGGAACATGGTTTAAGAAAGAACGTTGAGGGACTAGCAATAATGAAAGATGAAACCAGGGCAGCGTTGAAAAAGAAAGACAGGGAAAATCCACAGGATCGGACAGTATTACTCAAAATGATTGAGGTCTAGATGTATTTGGTGTCAAAAAGTAACAGTCCTACTAACTGAAATTCATAACACAGGAAAATCATTAAAGATATATCAAAATCAATTTTCGATGCACTTCCGAAGAAAACAGGGGCTATGAAATGCAAACCCATCGTACCATCAGCTTCGTGAGTCATGTAACACAGATTCTATTAAGATCAACTGTGATGATAATAAGCAACAGAATGAAAACAGAAATAGCAGAAGAGCAATGTGGATTTGTCTAAGGGAAATGAACTATCAATGCCATATACATCCTGAGAATCTCATAGAACGATCAACTGAATGTAATATGGATTCATATTTATATTTTGTTGATTATACTAAGGCTTTTACTCGGGAAAGACACAAAGAATTGATCAAGCAACAGGAAAGGCACACTGTTCATGGAAAAGAGTCAATATAATAAGGAATATATACTTGGAACAAACAGCAAATAAAGTAGAAGATGATATAGGCTCTTTCCAAAATGTCAAACGAGGGGTTAGATAGGGACTTGTTCTGTCACCACATTTGTTTTCACTCTGACGAGAAACCATTATGACAAATCTAAAAGAATGCCAAGGGATATCGTTTGGAGAGATAAAAAGAGATAACAGTCTTTGTTATGCAGATGGCATCTTTCTAATTGCTGAAAATGAAAAGGACTACAAAATATGTGAATATAACAGAAATAGAAAGCAGAAATAAAGAGCTAACGTTAAATGGAAAGAAGATTGAAATCATGGCAATCAGTAAAATACGAGAAATCCACGCTTGCAAAATAACAGAAAATGGCACAATCGAGATAAGTTGATAAGTTTAACTAGCTTGGAACAGTCATTTCACCAGATGGCAGATACACATTAGAAATATCCAGAAGAATTGGCCACGCTAAAACAGCATTCAAGAGAGTTCTCTTGTGATATGTAGAACGGATACTATCTTATGGCTGCGAAGCATTGACAGTCAACACGCAAAATCAGAAGAAAACCAAGGCAGGTAAAATGTGGTTTCTAAGAAGAATGTTGACACCACCATGGACAGCAACGAAAACAAACAAGACAGTCTTGAAAGATAGAAACACAAGAAGAAATTAATGAGGATTAGGAAGAGACAAGCACCATTGATAGGACATTTTGTGAGACAAGAGAAATTAGATCACCGAGTCACAGCAAGAAAGATGGAGTGAAAACGATTACCAGGTAGACAATGGCAGATGTGATGCGTCTAGTGTGTCGGCTAATGACTGCCTGCATGTCACCTCTCACTTTCAGCCTGCACCGCTGGTTAGCACTGCTGCTTGCAGCTATGCGAAAAGAAGAGCAGAATGCGCAAGTCTCTTCCTGTCAGTACATAGCCTCTCCATCAGCAAGCCCTACGTTATGCCTCCTCGTGGCGACATGCGGTAACTGAGCACCTCACGGACTCAGGCTAAATCTCGAGGGACTCGGAGGAATCTGGCCCCAGACGTGCGGCACGCAGGCCCACCGGCGTGTGGATATGCCCTGGTGCCCACGAACTAGACCCGCAACTATGGGTAAATAGCTCCACTGCCTTGTGGACATCTCGGGAGAGAATAAGGCTAGCGAAGAGACCGCAAAGAAAAAAACAAAAAACAACAAAACAAAACGATGGAAGGTAACGGAAAACCACCATCGTAGTCTCCCAAGAACATTATGGACAGAAAAAAGAAGGAAAATGAAGATAACGACTTGAAAAGGTGCTCCGATGGAGCACCTTCGTCTGGTAGGGACCGTCAGCCAGATACTAGCGACCAAACTCAAACTCAGAAATACCAAGATGTGAATGTGAGGACATTGCTGCAAAAGGGAAGATTAGAGAATGTCAAAATGGAGATGGAAAGACTTAACATTAGTATTTTAGGACTAGGGAAGTGAGATGGAAGGGGGCAGGCATGTAACATCCGGAGAGTTACAGTGATATACTCTGGTGGAAACTCACATGAAAGAGGAGTAGGCATTGTAATGGACATGGACAAATCAAAAGCAGTTAGGGATACTGGGCTGTGTCTGACAGTCTTGCTGGTCAAATTGGGAGGCAGACCATTTGATATCAACATCATCAGGTGTATGCACCAACATTCCACAAGTACTCAAGAAGACATCGACAACTTCTACGAAGTATTAGAGATGGCAAGGCCCAATGCAAATCACAAGAAGTTACCATAATAATGGGAGATTTTAATGCTAAAATGGGAAAGGATAGGGTAGAGGATATAGTTGGACCTCATGGCATTGGTGCACAAAATGAAAGGGGTGGAAACTTGTAGAATGGATACAGATGAATGAGTTCATAGTAGGAAACACCTGGTTTGAGCAGCTAATAGCAGAAAATGGACTTGGATGAGTCCAGGATATAATACCAAAAATCAGATTGTACTACATCCTGATTAATAAAAGATTTAGAAATTCTATACTGTCAGCAAAAACACTACATGGCGCAGACTGCAACAGTGACCACAAACCTGTAGTGGGAAGATTAGGCTGAAATACGGAAAGGAAACAGACCAAAAGCAACATCAAACCAGATCTTGGACTCTTAAAGACAGATGAAGTGATACGTCAAAATGTAATGTACATGTTCAAAACAAATTCAGTGCTTTGGAAGACGTTAGTGACAGTGAGGAACAATGGACAAAGTTGAGAAATTCGATAAATGAAGCTTGTGAAGAAATCCCTGTAGTAGATAGAAAAGCAAACAAGAACTGGATGACAAAAAAAAGTTAGGCTTGATGGAGGAACGGAGGAAAGGCAAAGAGAAACGAGGAAATATACAGGAAGATAAACAAAGAAATCAGGAATAGGTGCAATGAAGCTAAGGAACTTGGCTAAAACAAAATGCAAAGAAATAGAAGACCAACACAAAACGGATCCTCATAGTATGTACAGACGAATGAAGAAATTGTCCACAGGAAAAAATACATGCACATCAACTGGTTGCTTAAAATCGAAAGATGGTACGATTCTCATGGAAAAAGACAATATTAGACAGATGGGGAGAGTACATTAAAGACCGTTTTGAAGATGAAAGAAACGCAGAACACATTATAGCAAGAACTTTGAAGGACCGCCCATAGTGAAAGATGGAGTTGAGCAACATTGAAAAAGATGAAAACCAGGAAAAGCCCCAGGACCAGACGACATTACCACAGAGATGATTGAAGCCCTGGAGGAATTCGATATGAAAAAAAAACAGTCCTCCTAAATGAAATTTAAGACACTGGAAAAAATCCCAAAGATATGTCAAAATCAATTTCCATTACACTTCCAAAGAAGACGGGGCTATAGAATGCAAACTCCATTGCACAATCAGTTTGATGAATAATGTAACCAAGATCCTATTAAGAATAATCATGATGAGGGCAAGGAATAGAATCAAAAGAGAAATAGCAGATTAACAATGTGGTTTGTGGAAGGGAAACGGACTATTAATGTATATACATCCTAAGAACTATCATAGAGAGGTCAATCGAGGTGAACAAGGATTTATATTTATGCTTTGTTGACTTTACCAAGGCTTTCGATCAGGTAAGACATGAAGAATTGATCAACCAACTAGAAAGACTCAATATTGATGGAAAAGATCTACGAATAATCAGAAATATGTATTGGGAACAAACAGCCCGCAATGAGAATAAAAATGATATAAGCTCTTTCCAAAACATCAAATGAGGAGTCAGACAGGGTTGTGTTTTGTCACCAGATCTGTTTTCACTTTACAGCTTAAACATCATGAGAAACCTAGAGGAAGACCCTGGGTTAAAGGTTGGAGGGAAAATGATGAACAACATTCGATACGCAAATGACGCCGTGCATAATGCAGAAAGTGAAAGGGACCTACAAAACCTTATGAATATACTTGAAATAGAAAGCAAAGGTAAGGGGTTGGAACTAAACAGCAGGAAGACTAAAAGTCATGTTGATCAGTAAAAACATGAAATCCCCTCATGCAAAATAACAGCAAACGGCAAACCTTGAGACAGGTTGATAAATTTAACTTGGGAACGATCATTTCACCAGACGGCAGATGCACATCAAAAATAACCAGCAGAATCGGACAAGCCAAAACAACATTCAAAAGATGGAAAACATTCTTACCAGCAAATGCCTATCAATTAACATCAGGAAGAGAGTTCTGAATGCTATATAGAACCAATACTGTTGGACGGTTGCGAGGCATGGACGGTCAACAAGCAAAGCCAGAACAAGATTGAGGCAGCCGAGATGTGGTGTCTAAGAAGGATGTTGAGAGTTCCATGGACAGCAAAGAAAACAAACGAGACAGTCTTGATGGAGGCAGACACAAGTAGATCATTCATAAGGAAGATCAGGAAAAGGCAGGCAACATTCTAGGCCATTTTATGAGGAAAGGGGAATTGGAACACCTGGTCACAATGGGAAAGCTGGAGGGATAGAAAGCACCGGGTAGATCCAGGGAGAAGATACTAGACGTACTTGCAGAGTAGCTGAAAACAGGGAAGGTGGAAGAGATGCTTGAGGCAACAAGAGATAGAGACAGATGGAAGTCCATGGTCGCCAACGCCATGTGGCAAGGCACCTGATGATGATGATGATGAGGTAGACACGGGGAGAGATACTGGACAGACTTGCAGAATGGTTCAGGACAGAGAGGGTAGGGGATGTATTTGCATCGATAAGGGATAGATTTGTATGGAGGCCCATGATCGCTAATGCCATGCAGCAGAGCACATCATGCTGATGAGTAACAACAGGAAAGCTGGAGGGAAAAGATATTCATATGGATGACTTTGCAGATAGCAGACAGAAAAGTGTGAGATGTACCTGTAGCGACTAAAGATACTCGTAGATTCGTGAAGAGCGCCATGATCTCCAACGCCATGCGACAGGACACATGATGATGAAGTTGAATTAGCAAGAGTAGACAGAAGACAGTTGCAGTTCACTCCCTGCTTCTCCAACCATAACTTGCCTCAGGGCAACTGCCCTGTTCATGGCTTGCTTGCAACTCCAAATATCATAGAACAATTGGCGAGAATATGCTACAATTCATGTTTGAACCTCAACTCTACAAGCAAAACACTTTCTGGTTACATAACTTTTGTGTTTATTGCCCTGGCCATACAATCATCAAAGGCAATGAGCATAACGATTCTTTACCACATAGGTGACCCTGACAATAATAATCTGTCATGTGTACACTGAAAGGAAGAGTTAAAATCATTATTAATCATAACATATCGTTTGCGGACTGTTTGTTAACTTGATAGAGCCATGTGTTCAAGATCTGAGGTTTCTGCTTTAATCCCACGACATGAAAACTGGCCTGCCTACCACACATGCTTATGCTTCAATCAATGTTATGGTGTCAACTTTGTGCTTCATAGGACCTCCCCAATACGCTCTCCCCGTCCTTACAACTTTTAAAACCTTACCAGCAAATAGGGTTTTCCACAGGTGCATGTATTATTATTGCTGGCAGATGTGAGTGGAAAATGCTCAAATTGTCCAACTGTAATGCATTCTTCCTCCCCATGAGTACTTACTGAAAGTAGATCACAAGTACTGCACAAGCTGATCTCATTTACAACAGCTTAGTTCTAGGCTTACGTGATCCCGGTTTTACAGATTGAGGCTGTAAGAGTAAAGTAATAAAACCAAAACAAATGTGAAAGATAGAGGGAGAGAGAGAGAGGAGAGAGAGAGAGGGAGAGAGAGAGAAAGATAAAGAGAAAGAGAGATAGAGAGAGAGAGGGAGAGAGAGAGAGTGAGAGAGAGAGAGAGAGAGAGAGAGAGAGAGAGAGAGAGAGAGAGAGAGAGAGAGAGAGAGAGAGAGTGAGAGTGAAAAGAACGGAAATACGTGGAGAGCGCGAAAGAAGAAAAAAGCAGTAAGAGGATACGTGGGACTATGGGAATTATTTTCTTCAATTTTTGTGGTTGTATCATTATCTACATAGATGACCATTCTTTCGCATACATAAACAAAAAAAGTAAGTGCATACAGTTGTGTGCTGGACATTGTCAAAGCTCACGTCATTCCTTTTTTCTGTACATCATGTCTTTGTATGTATCTTCTCCCTCCACCCCCTCCCTCCCACCCTCCTCCCTCCCCCTCTCTCTCTCTTTCTCTCCCTCTCCTCCCTTACTCGCTCTATTTCTATGTCTCTGATCAATGTGTAATTTTGAATGTGTCTTCTATCTCGCAATATTTCATTTGTCCTGATCTTAATAGTCTTCTTTTCTTTGCAGATCTGAGAAAAAGATGAAAAGCCTCTCAGAGCCTTGAACCAGTGATTTCGATAGCATGAGAACACACAGATCTCGTGGTGTCCATGTGGTGCCACGAAACCTTGTCTGACGTCCTCCTGCCTCAAATGACCTCTGGTCCTGACACAATTAGCCCCTAGATAACAACCTGACAACCGACCTGGTAGGGCAGCAACCACCACCCACACTCAGTGCCAACACACTGACAGCTTCGGACAGCTAACTGTGTCTTGTCGTGCATTGCCTCTGGGATTGCGATGAGGGAGACGCAGACGAAGTGGTTAGAGCAGGAAACTGATTCTGTTGTGCAAAGTGTTGGTTCTGAGAGTGATGTTTCTGTTTTTGCCTGTTGGGTATTGATTGACATCCACTGAAATGTGAAGGACTTGTTCTGTTCCTGACATTTACCTGACGACAGGGATTGCTGCGTGATTCATTGATCATGTGATAACACACCCTTCGAGATCAATGACACGTTCCTGAAAATACCTGTAAACTTGTCAAATGTCAAAAGCATTCAAATTTGAAGGGTTAATTTTCACGCATTTGAAATAATACAAAAATGTGAAAACGTACTAAAACAGACAACCTCTTTTAGTTTATGCCTGATTTAGTTCCTGGGTCAGAGAACAAGAAAAAGAAATTTCAGTACTGATCTTAATTTAAATCATTTACTCAGCCTGTGCTTCGCTTTAATCAATGTCAGATCATGATCAGGTTAAACTGAATAATAATATGATTATCATTTAACGTCAACTTCCCAAGCAATGAAGTCTTTCGCCTTTTGTGGTTGAAGTGGAGGCACAGAGAAGGAAAACTGCACAGAGGAAGAGTCAACTACTGAACAAGCACTATCAGTTTACAGTGGTTTCTACTTAAGATGCAAGCTGGGTAACTCAGGCTCTGCACATTATAAGTAGGACGAACGTGCTTCTGGATCATTGACCCTTATGACATAATCCATGTTCACGCTACGTGATAATCTAGTTCACTGACTTCACCTTCCATTTGACTTCTTCAGCACTGTTGGAATCTGCCCCCTCTCAGCGTTGACTGACGGACATCTCCTGTCCACTCACTTGTTTAGTCCAAAGTACATATATGGCTGATAAAGTGTCTTCACTGCTGATCTGTACAAGCACTGGACTGCATTATCATCACTCCTAATCTGATTAAGTACTTCCTGTGATGATCATCCTCACCCCCATATTTCTTTCTAGTGTAGACTAAAAGTAAATGGAGTGAACAGAGATCATTCGCACTTTGTAGTGTACAGTAAAAACCGATATACTCGATTCCTGACATTTGGATAAGAGCATCTCTGCTCTTATCCATCTTAATTGATGACTGCATTCTTCATCTATCCGTACCTATTGTCTTCTGCCGTGATACTAACAATTTCATCTCCTGTCTTATGTGATACATAGTCATTCATGTTTGCATATTTTATATAAGCCTGATATGTAGAGTTTTCCCGAGAAATATATTTTCATTGTCCTTGCCACCATCAAATGATTGAGATGAAACATAACACCTTGCTTTTTTTACATTTCCAACTTTACCAGTGATGAGAAACATGAGATTCATCACGTCAGAGACAGTTTGGCAATTAAAATTGAAACTAACAATTAATTATTTTAACTGACTTTTCCAACAAACAATGGCAGTAAAGATGTGAGCAATATAGTGTATTGCCACTTGATAAATCAAAATGAATGTGCTTCCACTAATTTGTTTAACCGCAAAAACTGAGCCTGACAAATTTGCTGAAACAAAGAACATTTAAAATATTTAAGTGGAAATAACAATACCTAGACTACAACAAAGAGAAATTGAAGAATCTAGTGGCAACATTAACAATTAAACGAAATCATACAACATTTAGTCGAAGATGCCAATGCTAGGAAGAGAGAGACGGGTCATGTTTAATTCCAGAAAATGTGTACAGATGAAGACGACAGTGATTCTCTTGCTGTGTCTGCTCACTAGCCCTGCACTGTGCCGAGGTTCCCAAGCAAACTTGCAGTTCAGCATCGTCGAGGAACAGAGTATAGGCACTTACATAGGTGCCGTTACAGAGAACCAACACATGTATGAAAACCTCACCTCCATCGACAGAAAGCAGCTGAGATACAGACTGCTGGATCAAAGTCAGTACCCAGGATTACTTTTCAGGGTAGAGGAGTTTTCAGGAAGAGTCTATGTGGCCAGCCGCATTGACAGAGAGAGCGAGCAGTGCTACCAAAAGCCCACGTGCATTCTGGAGTTCGATGTTGCACTCAGCTCTTCGAAGATTGCCTTCTCCAACATCGTCACTGTACTTGTCAAAGTCACCGATAAGAATGATAACCCACCCTTCTTCCCCGCCCAGGAGTCAGGCAGTGTCCTTCTGGACATATCAGAGTTGGCCCGAACTGGGACTGCACTTAGAATGATGGGAGCAACGGACAGAGACTATGACAAAAGCAACACTGTCCAGCGTTATGCCCTGACCGCCTACAGTAATGTATTTTCCATTAAATCTTCCACCAAACTGGATGGTAGTTCCCTACTAGATCTCATTATTCTTCAGTCTTTAGATAGAGAAGGCATCAGTAGTTACCGTTTCTCTATCCTGGCCTTTGACGGTGGCTCACCACCCCTCAGTGCTGCCTTGGCGGTGCAAATCCACGTCACTGACGAAAA
The DNA here is from genome assembly GCA_030674185.1 of Monoplex corrugatus. Lineage (NCBI taxonomy): Eukaryota > Metazoa > Mollusca > Gastropoda > Littorinimorpha > Ranellidae > Monoplex > Monoplex corrugatus. The sequence goes on along the minus strand of CM060314.1, from coordinate 38,220,391 downwards.
TGACAACAGTCCAGTCTTTCGTAACGATGTGTACAATGTCGAGATACAGGACAGAGTGAAACTGGGACAGGTCATCCTCAGAGTGTCAGCCAGCGATTCAGACTCTGGTGAATATGGCAAAGTGCACTATCAGTTTAGCAGTTTACAACGCCAACAGCTAGAGCAAAAATTTCACATAGAAGAAGCCACAGGTGAGATCAGCGTCGTGTCAGAGCTATCTCCAGGTGTGCATCAGCTCTTCGTGGAAGGTTTGGATGGTGGCAGTCCTCCAATGACTAGTCAGACAGAGGTGAGGGTGAAGGTGATTAGTTCGAAGAACAATCCACCCACGCTCCAGATTAACACAATGTCAAACAGCAACAACTCTTTCGTTGAAATCCCTGAAGATGCTGGGCAGGGAGCTTTGTTGCTTTCCTTACTGTTAAGGATCAGGACGACGGAGGTAGGGGTGCTACCACATGCTATCTGGATAATGATGTCTTGCAGCTTGAGGCTTTGGCAAGCAAAAGATACAAACTGACCCTGAACAGACCTCTGGACAGAGAGACCGTTGACTCATACAACGTCACTGTGATGTGCTTAGACAAAGGTCATCCTCCTCTGTCTACACCCAGAACGCTTCTAGTAATCGTCATTGACGTCAATGACAACCAACCTGAGTTCACATGGGACACCTTCTCACACACCATGCCTGAAGGCAACTACAACAACAGACACGTCATCCAGGTCACTGCCACAGACCCTGACATGGGCAAGAACGCTGAGCTCATCTACAGCATTGACAACTCTGCTTATCCTCTCTTCAGAATAGACCCTATGTCAGGCATCATCTCTGCCACAGGCCAGCTAGACCGAGAGACCACACCTGTCTACACCTTCAAGGTGTATGTTGCTGACAGAGGGCAGAGTCCCAACACTGCTTCTGCCAACGTCATCATCACGTTAGAAGATGTCAACGATCAGTACCCCACTTTCAACAAATCAATTTTCGAATTCCACATCCCAGAAAATGCTACAGATAGAACTCTTTTGGGAATGCTATCAGCTTACGACTATGATGAAGGCAATAACAGGCAGTGTGAGTTCTCGTATGCAGGATCTCCGGACGGGCCAGACCCTTTTCTGGTGACAATTGATGGCAAGATCTGGACCAGTGGGGAGTTGGACAGAGAGCAGAGAGACAGTTATGCCTTTACTGTTATGGTACAAGACAAAGGACTACCACCTAAATCGTCCTATGCCAGTGTGTTGGTCATCGTTCTAGACGTCAACGACAATGCCCCAAGGATCCAGTTCCCTGAGTCTACTGACCATACCATACACGTCAGCACTCTGCCAGAGTCAGGTATGGTCCTCGCCAAGATCGTTGCCTATGATCCTGATGCGGCAGAAAATGGCAGACTCCACTTTGATGTACTCTTTGGTAATGAGGATGATGCCTTTGACATTAATCCTTCTGGCGGAGAAGTGAAAGTGAAAGACAAATCAAAGTTGAAGAACAAGAAGGTGTACAGGCTGGTGGTGGAGGTGAAGGATCATGGATTACCACCACGTAACAGCAACACCAATATTGTGGTGAATGTGAACATTGACAACAACGATGGCATGCTGTTGAAGGAAACAGAAGAAGAGGCCAATGTGGACAATTACGTTGTTATCCTGGTCAGTATTGCTGGTGCGACTATTGTCCTATCATCAATCATCATCTTCGTCATCTGCTTCTGTTTCCGTCAGGTAAGCTATAGTTTGTTTCTCTTTGTCAGTCTTGTTCTTCCATGTTTTGTCTCGAGTATAGAAGTCTTGCATGTTTCGTGTGTTGTCGTAGTTAATAGATGTCTTTCCTTCTTGCCAATATTTCATAATGTCTTTTTTCGTCGAAGTTAAATACATGGTTGTCGATGAACAAAAGCATAACAAAAAATAAGGATACTAGAAATAATTTATCATAACTCAGAGAACCCTCCCAAACCCAAAATGCCGGTTAGGATTTTATGTGAAGTCGAGATAAAGAAATTAATTCATAATATAGTTATAAGCTCTCTCTCTCTCTCTCTCTCTCTCTCTCTCTCTCTCTCTCTCTCTCTCTCTCTCTCTCTCTCTCTCTCTTCTCTCTCTTTGTCTCTCTCTCTCTTTGTCTGCCTGTCTGTCTGTCTCTCTCCTCTCTCTCCTTCTCTCTCTCTTTCTTTGTCTCTCTGCCTCTGTTTCTTTGTCTCTGTCTCTTTGTCTCTATCTCTGTCTGTATGTCTGTCTCTCTTTTTGTCTCTCTCACTCTTTCTTTTCTCTCTCGCTTCATCATTATCACTATCATCACCATTACTACCACCACAAAAACTCATCACAAACTCTGACTACACAATGACCTATTTACAGAACTGACCTGAAATATTAAATTTTTCTTCAATTCTATCATATACGTATACATATTATATATATATATATATATTATATTATATATATATATATATATATATATATATATATATATATATATATATATATATAACCTCCCACCACGAAATCAGTCTTAACTCGCAGTCAGTCGAACAGCACTAGGAGCTGAAAAGATGACTGAAGGTCTGTCTGGGGTGTTTTGACTTTTTCTCAAAATTGATTTCTGTAGACTTTAATCTCTTCCCCACAGTTTTTTTTTTCTTGAAAAAATGTTATCAATCAATTTAAATCGGTATTTTAATGCACTGATCGCAGCAGAAAGAACGCAGTTTCCTACCAAAAGTACTTATTTTTGTCTCTTATTATGAACCGTAACCTGTACAGTGCCCGTACATGTAATAATTTATACTGATGGAAAGCTCTTTGGTGCACCTTTCAGACAACGACAGCGATAATTAGAAACAAACTGGGTCAAAGCCACCAAATGAAGAAATTTAAGGAAAATGTGTAGGAGTGTACACAAAAACTTTAGAGGCCGTTTTCTCAAAATGGCTGTCATACAACTTAATGATTTTAAACATATATAATTTATACATTTTTTTGAGTACAATCTTCATTCAAGTACCAAACATAATCAAGCAGAATGTACACTTTCCAGTGATATGTATATCTCAAAATGCCAAAAATGCTAGTTAAGACTGATTTCGTGGTGGGAGGTCACATATATACAATTATAATAATATACACATACATTGTATCATATATACATATTGTATATGTGTGTGTATGTGTGTGTGTGTGTGTGTGTGTGTGTGTGTGTGTGTGTGTGTGGTGGTGCGTGGTGCGTGGTGTGTGGTGTGTGTGTGTAAGTCTGTCTTGAACAGATGTGTCTTTGAATATGGTTTGAAAACAGAAACAGAAAGAATATTGACATCAAGTAATTGAAACCCATGACAGCAGCTTGGTTCCTGTTTGATTCTGTTTGCCACTTGAAACAGTTCAGAACTGTACTGAAGACAACGAAAACGTTCAATGGGTAGGCAGTAGAGATGGTAGGTACAAATGAAAAGAACCCAGTAAGGAAGGAAAGACAAGCCGTGGACATTTTCACCGGGCGTGGAGTTTAACGGGGAGCATTCGGAATTTGATGAGCAGTAAAATGAAAGACCATTCTCTATTTCTTCTGTCTTTTTGTGAATGAGTCTGACAAGATTCTTTTGAACTGTTTGAAGGCTCGTTACAGAGACGTCCTCCCAGATGAGAACTGTAGTTGTCAAGACTCAGGAAAAGACTCCAACCAAGATAAATTTGACAAACATAATAATCCATCTCTATTTTATGGTTGCGTTGGAGATAGAGAGTGAGAGAGACAGAGAGAGACAGAGAGAGAGAGAAGACAGAGAAAGAGAGAGAGTGAGAAGAGAGAGCAGAAAAGAAGCGGGGACAGACAGATAGACAGACAAACAAGAATAATAATTGTTGTTTGAAAAGAAAGTGGCTTGAACAAAACAACATCGCTTTACATCAGCATCTAGAGATTGCTAACATTTTACATGAGTGTGTTTGTTTTTTTACAAAGATGAAGAATTAGCAGTATGTAGAGCCACTGTGATCTGTCTTTTCCTTAGAAGTCCGAACATCTAGAGATTTGGACTCAAAGGGCTGTATTATTAGGATGAACTTTGCTATTATAGCTCATTTGGCAAAGTCTCTCTCCTCACACTCCTTGATCTGTCTGCAGCCTTTGACACCATTGATCATGGTATTCTCCTTTCTAGACTTCATCATACTTTTGGCATCTCTGACATTGCTCTGTCCTGGTTCACTTTATACCTATCAAACAGAAAACAAACTGTTCTCATCAATGGCACTTACTCTCAACCTGCATACCTGACCTGTGGTGTTCCACAAGGATCTATCCTTGGCCCTGTTCTTTTCACACTTTACACCTCCCCCCTGTCCACCATCATCAACTCCCACTCTATAAAACACCACTTCTATGCTGATGACACCCAACTTCAAGACAGTGACTCACCTGATAATATACAGCGCCTGTTGACTCGCACCACTGAGTGTTACTCGGACATTAAGAACTGAATGACACACAATAAACTTCAGCTTAATGACGACAAGACAGAAGCTATCCTCATTGGAACCCGTCAGAAACTTTCTCAGCTGCCTCCTCTTTCTCTCCCATTATGTAACACATCAGTCCCAATTTCTGATTCAGCTAAAAACCTTGGGGTCTGCATTGACTCTACCCTCTCCATGAACAACTTTGTTTCTCAAACTGCCAGATCTTGCTACTATCATCTCCATCGTATAAGGCTGATCAGGAAGTATCTCTCTGTCGAAACAACTGCAAAACTCGTTCTCTCCTTCATAATGTCTCGCATTGACTATTGCAATTCACTCTTGTCTGGTCTTCCTGCCTCCACCATTCACATCCTACAGCGCATTCAAAACAATGCTGTACGCCTTGTACTCAAAAAGAAAAAAGCTGACCACATATCTCCTCTCCTGGCACAACTTCACTGGCTCCCTGTATCAAAGCGCATACAATACAAACTAGACACCATGTGCTACAAAAGCCTCAATAACGCAGCCCCCGATTACCTGTCAAGCCTACTTGAGATCTATGTTCCCTCACGTACCCTCCGCTCTGCCTCCGATCCTCTGACTTTTCGCTTTCCACGCACTAAGCTCAATACCTATGGTCCACGAGCCTTCTCTGTTTCTGGTCCACTCTCCTGGAACAAACTTCCTCTCTCAGTCCGTCAGCAACCTACTTTTGTCTCCTTCAAGTCCGCTCTCAAAACCCACCTTTTCTCCTCTACATAAAATCCTAACCTCACTCAACCCCCCCTCCCCCCTCTGCAGCCTGTCTCCGCTCGGAGGGGAATCACATGGTTATAATATATAATTGTATATGCTATGCTCTCTATAATTTTCCATTGCTTTTATTCTTGCTTTTATTGCTTTTATTCTTTCTCCCCATTTATAGCCATGCGTGTGTGTGTGTGTGTGTGTGTGTGTGTGTGTGTGTGTGTGTGTGTGTGTGTGGTGCGTGTGTGTGCTTGCGTGCGTGCGTGCGTGCGTGTGTGTCTGCTTCAGCGCTTAGATTTGATTTTATCAAGATTTTGCGCTATATAAATATTTGTAATTATTATTATTATTATTATTTGTAATTAGATAGATTGGACATACCTCATAGCGTACTGAATCAATGTAAGCATAACATGGGCAAAGCAGGAAAAAAATCATGACTTTGGAAATTAAAAAAAGAGTATTTTTTTCATGATTAAAAGTAAAGACTGAGTTGAATGTAACTTAGCAGGCCTGCACTGTTCTATGGCCAGTAACCTGCTGACGACGCGACAGGACAACTTTTATGTGAACTTGACAACTCATGATTTATGGTTTTCTGGATAAGTTAGGTTCATTCCCAAGGCCCAATTAGCCTTCTGCCTTTCTTAAATCTTGGTTTGAAAGAGAGGTAGGGAGAAGGGAGAGCGAACGCGCGCGTGCGCGCGCGCGAGAGAGAGAGAAAGAGAGAGAGAGTGAGAGAGAGAGTGAGAGAGAGTGAGAGAGAGAGTGAGAGAGAAAGTGAGTATATATGTGACAAGGTTGTTGAGCAGACTAGAGTGTACGCTTGCTCCGCATCCTCTGTGTGTGTGTGTGTGTATGTGCGTGCGTGTGTGTGTGTGTGTGTGTGTGTGTGTGTGTGTGTGTGTGTGTGTGTGTGTGTGTGTGTGTGTGTCAGAGAGACGACGGTGGCTTTGGTCGGGAGTCGTATGCTCTACTCCCTTCCTGTTTTCTTCATCCCATTTTGCGTGTGCTTTGTGCCCCTAAGATTTGGTCGTTTTTGGTGATTGCTTTAGTGATTGACGAGTGTATGCACCTTGGTTTGATTCTTTAATCAGGATCCAGCGCCTTATGAATATCATCAGCAGCAGCATTATCGATATTGATATTTATCTTCTTCTTCTTCTTCTTCTTCTTCTTCTTCGTCTTAAAATTATGTATTGTTTGAGAGGCAAAAGCAATTAAAAAACATTGAAACATTCGATGAGAGCTTTGCATAATGTAGAATAGTTTGAGAAAGAAAACTGTTTCAGACTTCTTGATGGTCTGGCATCGGGCTGGAGAGATTGGAGGAGGGCCTGTCCGCGGTCGAATGGGGGTATTTATGAGGCGTTTGAAGAACGAGGGAAGTCCCGAAGTCCCCAAGCAAACTTTCCGCTCAACATTGTTGGCGAACAGAGAATTGGCACTTACATAAGTGCCATTAGAGAGAACATGTACGAGAAAATCCAGTTAGTTGGACAATTTTTGAGAAAACTGCTGGTTTGCTTTGGACATAGCGCTTGAAATAATATGTAAGAAGGGGGAGGGGGTGATTTCAGGGTGTGTGTTTTGGTACTGGTCTGACTGCATATTTGGGTTGGAGTGATGCATTTATAATAGGGGTTTGGGGTGGTGTGGACCTGCTTGGTTTCTGTGTTGTACGTCTGTTTCACTATTTGCCTATTTCTTCTGTGGAGTGGCTGGTAGTCCGTAGGGTTGGGTTAGTGGGGATTGTAGGTTGGTTTGGATGAAAACGTTTTCTTCCAGAGTATGTGCATGTGTGTGTGTTTCGTTCGTTCTTGATTTAACGTCTTTTCACTATAAGTGATATTAGACGGTGTGTGTGTGTGTGTGCGTGTTGTGTGTGTGTGTGTGTGTGTGTGTGTGTGTGTGTGTGTGTGTGTGTGTGTGCGCGTGTGCGTGTGTGTGTGCGTGCGTGTGTGTGTGTGTGTGTGTGCGTCGTGTGTGTGAGTGTGTGTGTGCGCGTGTGCGTGTGTGTGTGTGTGGTGCGTACGTGTGTGTGATTGTGTGTGTGCGTGTGTGTGTGTATGTGTGCGTGTATGTGTGTGTGTGTGTGTGTGTGTGTGTGTGTGTGTGTTGTGCTGTCATATGTTTTCTTTAGTGAAATTTGTACATATACGTTATCGAGCTGTAACAGAGTTCTTGGCTTTCCTGGATGTTTCAGAATCGTCAATACAATGGCAAACATCCTACAAGCAGCAACCAAGCCGACATCAATGACGATGGTGAATTCTCCAAATTCCCTGTACCACACGACAACCCGCATGACAATGAAAAGCTCGAACTCAGTCTGGAAGAAACAGGCTATGAAAAGGACAGCAAGTATACTACCAGCTTTTTTGAGAATGATGAGGATAGTAGCAGTCCAAAGAGAAAACAGTCTGGAGCAGAAATCTTCAGAAACTCCTCTAGAAACTCAAAGCGCAAAAAAGAAGTGAATTTTGCCAGCACAGTTTCAATGGCAGAAGAAAGGGCCTCTGACAAGGACGCAGAATCCTCGCTGTCACATACGTACTGCAATGTTGAATATATTGCTTCTGCTGGATCCAGGGAAAAGGGTGACATCCTGGAGCATCGCTATCACCTTGTACCAAGACAGGTATTGACACAATATGTTACTCTAATAACTGTTTAGCTGAGAATTAAAAGGCGATGCTCTAACTGGCAATTGTTTGATGTAAAACAACTGGAGACACACCTTAGAACAGTTGTTCTACAGTGAATAAAGAAATTAGTGCTTTAATCATTACTTTTGACTGAAAATTAGAGAAATTCAATATCAGAGTTCGTGAGACTGCAAAAACTGTTGAATTTAGTAGTACGGATTTATTGTTGTTGTTTTTTATTACTATTTCAAACATAGATAATTGAGATAGATTTCATAAGACAAATAGTAAATAGATTCACAAGTTATCCTGATATGCTTGTATGTATGGTTAACAAAGACACGTGTACATTTACGGTTTTATGTACAGGACCAGAACACACGCACCTGCATGAAAATCGTGTTCTGAACTTGCAGCTAAAGCAATGAAGAGAAAAAAAGTTTGCCCTTACATTCCACTTGATAGCGTCACTACGATTTGGTAGACTCCTTTTTAGCTCTTCTTCATGTGGAGTTAAACGTTTTCTTTGTTATCTAAATGTGTGGTTTTAGTCATGTATCCCGTGACGGACATAGAATTTCTTCAAGATGGATGCAGTGCACTCGAACAATTCCATGTGTGCTCCAAACAAATCTAGCAGCAGTTACACTTCAGACTCCTAGAGTTTACGCCAAATCATATGCACTGGCAAGGTCTTGAAATAGGGAGAGCTACGAGACGTATGAAACACTAAGCAGACTTTAACAGAATCATGAAAACATCCAGATGGGCAGTGAACAGGCCAGATTAAACTCAAGAATATCAAACCCTTGGTTCCACAGCTCTTGTTGCAAAAACCAGCCAGTCCATCTGACATTGTGCTACCCATACCCACCCCCACTCAAACGTCAGACCCATATCTTTTGTGTTATGAGCATGGTACTTATGATGTCAAAAATGTCTTGCTGTATGTTTAAAACTAGTGGGTATGGCAATCACTGGATCCTTAAGTAGGCTTTGTTTTTGTTTGTTTTATCATTAAGCAAATGGGTGGTCACAAATTAAGGCAAGAACTACTAATGGCTGTGCATAACTGAATCACAGGTGGACGAGGTGGGCAGTGACACCAGCGCTGCCACTGGTATCAGTAACAGCACACATGGTGGCAGTGAAGGTGACGCCAATTATGACCGCATTCTGCAAGGTACGTTTTGGCTTGATGACGTCACGAAACAAAACACCAGTTGTTCCATTAGCATCATCACATTATTCACTAGCAGAACCTCTTTTTGAAAATAAGCATGCATTTCCAAACACCATCACATCATCATCATCATCCATCATCATCATCATCATCATCATTATTATTATTATTACTATTATTATTATTATTATTATTATTATTGTTGTTGTTGTTGTTGCTGTTGTCGTCACTCCAGCTTCGCTGGTAACACAGCATCGACACAACACGGAGAGTAGCAGATACCGGTTTTAAGCCTAGGCTTTTTTGACTTAGAGCCGGGCGCCAGGGGTTACTCTCGACGGTGGGAGGAATCTTCGCATTCCATTGGGTAGCTACCGCCCGCCTCAAGCTGGGCATCCCCCAGTCAGTAAGGTGTTACCCCGCCACAACCTGTTTGCTCCAATGGGTGCTTGGAGCTTAGAGGAAACTTGACAGGCAGGTTGTAAATACCAAGCACCAGGCAACACAAAGAAGAAAAAGAAGATGCCAGCTCTTCTGATATCAAGCTGGAATGTAAGGACAATGTGTCCTGGTTTTGACAGCGACCTACAGCTGTTAGACGACGCGCGGAAGACGGCCGTGATAGAGAGGGAGCTTCAGAGACTCAACGTCGACATCGCTGCATTACAGGAGACAAGGCTACCTGGGGACGGATCACTGCGTGAGAAGAACTACACGTTCTACTGACAGGGGAAGAACCACAGAGGAGCCACGTATTCATGGTGTGGGCTTCGCTGTAAAGAACTCCCTCCTAGCAACCGTAGAGCTCCCCACGGGAGGTACGGAGAGACTGCTCACTCTAAAAATGACGACCAGTTCAAACACAGTCAACTTCATCTGTGCCTATGCCCCAACATTAAGCTCCTCACCCGACGTCAAGGACCAGTTCTATGAGGCCCTGGATGCTGTTGTCAGAGGAGTTCCCAGTAAGGAAGGTCTCTTCATATTGGGAGACCTGAACGCACGCGTAGGTCCTGATTTTGAGGCCTGGCCAACCAGCATTGGATATCATGGTGTTGGGAAGCAAAATGAGAACGGCCAAAGACTCCTGGAACTTTGCTCTTACCACAAGCTGGCCATCACCAACACCTTCTTCAAAAATAAGGAGAAGTACAAGGTGTCATGGCGCCACCCCACCACTGGCATCAGCTCGACCTCATTTTAACAAGGAGGTCAGACCTTAACAACGTCCTCAACACGAGGAGTTTCTACAGCGCTGATTGCGACACAGACCACACCTTGGTACGCAGCAAGATCAAGCTTCTACCCAGAAGACTGCACCACTCAAAGAAGAAAGGTCGCCCAAGGATTGATGCCTGTCGCATGTCCGATCGACCAAGGCCGGGAGTTTGTAGAAACCCTGAACGAAGCGCTCAAGAGTGGCTCAGAGATCCAAAACGCTGAGGAAAAGTGGAATCACATGAAGGACACAATCTATCAGTCCGCCCTGAGTATATTTGGAAAAAAGAACGAAAGAATCCCGACTGGTTTGAGGCAAACTGGCAGAAAATGGAACCAGTAGTGGAAGCGAAACGCAAGGCTTTACTTGCGTATAAAAACAACAATATCCAAACTACTCGTGATGCTTACAGAGCTGCCCGCAGCAAGGCCCAACAAACTGCTCGGCGATGCGCCAACGACTATTGGCTACAGTTAAGCTCAAGTATTGAGCAGTCAGCAGATTCAGGCAACACTGGCAGCATGTACGCTGGCATCAAACAAGCGACTGGTCCAGCAGCCTCCAAGTCAGCTCCTCTTAAGTCCAAAGCAGGAGAGAGCATCACAGACTCAGCAAAGCAGATGGAGAGATGGGTAGAGCACTACCTGGAGCTGTACTCCACGCAGAACTTTGTCACCGTTGCTTCCCTGAATGCCATTGAGGACTTGCCTGTCATGGAGGAGTTGGATGCTGAGCCAAGCCTTGAAGAACTAAGCAAGGCGATTGACGGTTTGGCGACGGGAAAAGCCCCTGGTGAAGACGGAATACCTCCAGAGGTCATCAAATGCGGGAAGCCTGCTCTTCTCAACGAGCTGCATGAACTTTTGTGCATGTGCTGGAAGGAAGGTTTCATTCCGAGAGACATGAGAGACGCCAGGATAGTGACTCTATATAAGAACACGGGCGACCGCAGTGATTGTAATAATTATCGCGGAATCACACTCCTCAGCATTGTTGGTAAAGCATTCGCCAGAGTCGTCTTAACCCGTCTTCAGAGGCTGGCAGCTTGCATCTACCCTGAGTTCCAGTGCGGCTTCAGGGCCGGAAGATCGACCATCGGCATAATCTTCTCTGTCCGTCAACTACAGGAAAAGTGCCGCGAGCAGCACATGCCCCTTTGCCTCGCCTTCATTGATCTCACGAAAGCGTTCGACCTGGTCAGTCGGAGTGGTCTTCTCAAGCTTTTGAAGAAAATCTGCTGCCCCACAAGACTATCAGCTGTCATCGAGTCTTTCCACGAGGATATGCATAGCACTGTGTGCTATAATGGTGCCACATCAGAGCCTTTTAGAATCAGCAGCGGAGTGAAACAGGGATGAGTTTTGGCCCCAACTCTGTTCGGGATCTTCTTCTCGATGTTGCTGACCTATGCCTTCTGCTGATCTGAAGAAGGGGTATATCTTCATACAAGGACCGATGGAAAGCTCTTCAACATTGCCAGGCTTCGTTCCAAAACTAAGGTGGAAAAGAAGACCATCAGAGCTCTCTTTGCAGATGATGTTACGCTGGCTTCCCACAGTGAACAAGATCTCCAGAGGCTCGTAGATCGCTTCGCCCACGCTTGCAGAGTTTGGTCTCACAATCAGCTTGAAAAAAACAGATCTTAGGCCAAGGCTGTGAAGAACCACCATCTCTACACATTGGAGACTACGACCTCAATACTGTCCACAAATTTCAGTACTTGGGGTGACAACCTCTCTCTGGACGCTGAAATCAGCGCCAGAATTGCAAAGGCCTCATCTGTTATGGCTAAACTGAACAAGCGGGTCTGGTCCAACAGCAGTCTCACTGCGAACACCAAAATGCAGGTGTACAGAGCATGTGTGCTGAGCACACTTCTCTACTCAAGCGAAGCCTGGACCACATACGCCAGCCAAGAAAAGAGACTCAACATTTTCCATATCCGCTGCTTGCGACGCATCCTCGGCATCCAATGGCAAGACAAGGTGACCAATACAGAGGTCCTCCGTCGTGCGGGCCTACAGACCATCTTTGCCCTTCTAAGCCAACGCCGACTACGCTGGCTTGGCCATGTGCGTCGAATGAAGGATGGACGCATACCAAAAGACGTTCTCTACGGCGAACTGGCAAACCGGAAGCGAACTCCAGGTTGCCCACAGCTACGCTTTGTAGACGCATGCAAAAGGGACCTTAGAAGCTCAGGGATTGACCCAGGCTCTTGGGAGACTCTGGCGGAAGACAGGGCAGCGTGGAGGACAGCCGTTCAGCAAGGCGTTGTGAATGCGGAGGGGAGGAGAGCAGAAAGCGCAGACGAGAAAAGGGCTCTTCGCAAGCAACGTTCCAGAAACCAGACAACAGCGACTCAGGTTGTATGTGGCAGATGTGACAGAGATTGCCACTCAAGAATCGGCCTGCACAGCCACAGCAGAAAGTGCAGTCATGACCACAACGCCTCCTGGTGCAGACTATCATCTCCTGAGATGTAAAGAGGCCGACGACGATGTTATTATTATTATTATTATTATTGTTATTATTTTTATTATTGTTATTATTATTGTTATTATTAGTATTATTGTTATTGTCATTATTAGTATTGTTATTATCATTATTATTATATTATTGCTGTTGTTGCTGTTGTTGTTACTGTATTATTATCATTATTATTATTATCATTATCATCATTATCATTATTATTATTATTATTATTGATATCATCGTTGTCGTCATCGTCATCATCATCACCATCAACAGCATCAGCAGCATCGTCGTCGTTGTCGTCGTCGTCGTCGTCGTCATCATCATCATCATCATCATCATCATCATCATCATCATCATTATTATTATTATTATCATTAATATTATTATTATTATTATTATTATTATTATTATTATATTATTACTGATATCATCGTTGTCGTCATTGTCATCATCATCACCATCAGCAGCTTCAGCAGCATCGTCGTCGTTGTCGTCGCCGTCATCATCATCATCATTATCATCATCATCATCATCATCATCATCATCATCATCATCATCATCGTCCATCATCGTTCATTATCATCATCAACAGCAGCAGCATCGTCGTCATCATCGTCATCACAAGAGCTATCATCATTATTGTAGTAATCATATGTGTTAGAGTAAAGACACATACAGAATGAAAACAAAAAGAGCACGGAAACCAAACAAAAAACAAAATCAAAAAGTATAAAACACCATTTGGAAAGAAGCTGTTGTTCCTTTGCATTGATCGTGTTGCTTATGTTGATTTGGCTATCGTCGAAGCATGCATATTAATATTGGCTATTAATACTGGATACAATATTTTCAGGAAGACTAACTTTGATGCTGCTGCTAATGAAGACGGCGATGTGGTTTATAACGATAATGATTACCCAGGTGATGTTTATTATGACCGTATTGATGAAACGGTCGTGGTGGTGCGGAAGATGATATTGATTGATAAAAGTCAATGTATTGATTGTTATGATATGTGTTGCAGTCACTAAGTTTTTTTTTCAATAGAATATTAACGGTCATTTACTCTTCCGTTTATACATGGCGATGGGCTTTCATGTCAGTCCGACAGTGACTAATTATACTGACCCTTACTGCCTGATCTGGGACTTAATGCTCAAGCAAGTACAGTCCTGGAGGTGCATGTTCTTCTACGAGGGTTGTTCGATTTAAGATGACACTAGGCTTGCCGTTTGAAAACGAAGCAACGCACAGAAAAATGTTTATACCAAACACAACTTTAAAGTTTACCTGATTAGCATGCAGAAAATAAAGTTGACATCATGACGCAACTCGGAGTATGACGTAATTACAAATGTGTTTCAAATAGCTGAGCCTGAAAAAAATGGACGTCACCAATGAGCAATTTCGTTTCTACACTTTCACAAGGCTACAACTTGGTGACGATTGTAGGAAGATACACGCAGATTTGCAAGCTGTTTACGGAACGGATTGTGTGTCTTACCGCACAGTTTGCAGGTGGGTCAAACAATTAGGAGCAGGTAGAGTGCCATCTGATTGGGGTAATCGTGCAGAGCGAGCTTTACCAGCTCGGAACGAACAAAACATTGCATATGTGAAAAGACTGATAGAGGAGGATCCACATTCGACTGTGCGGGAATTAAGCGAGGCATGTGAGCTTTCAATTGGCACCATTAACAACATTCTGCACAAAGACCTTCACATGAGAAAACTGGCTGCAAGATGGGTGCCACATCTCTTAAGTGATGATCAGAAGCAGCAGCGGGTGGCATGTTCACGCAAACTGCTCGATGAGTTTGAGCCCAACGGGCCAAAACGACTGTGTGACTTAGTGACGGGAGATGAGAGTTGGCTCACATTCTACGGCATCCCCAACAAACGCTGCAACCGCATGTGGGTTGGCCCTGACGGAGACCGACCAGTTGTTCTTCGCCCAGGATTCCAGAGTCGCAAGCGACTGTTTTCTATTTTTTTCAACACGCAAGGCCTTGTGGCAATTGACATTTTGCCTGAGAAATCAACAATCACTGCCTCCTACTATACCCAAGTTGTGCTCCCCAAAGTTGTAGGAAAAATCCATGAGCAGCGCCCAACCGTCGGCACCCAGAGGACCCTTCTTCTGCATGACAATGCCAGTGCCCATAAGGCGAAGGTCACCACAACCTTCCTGAGCGAGCAAGGGATCCAAGTTTTGGACCACCCACCCTACAGCCCCGACTTGGCCCCATGCGACTTCTGGCTGTTCCCTGTTCTGAAGGAAAAGCTCGCTGGGCGTAAGTTTGACCGGGTACAAGACCTCGCCAAAGCCGTAAGATCAGAGTTGTCTGGTCTGCCTAAAACCGACTATCAGAGGGCGCTTGAGAATTGGCGTAGGAGGCTTGAACTTTGCATCCTAGCCAACGGAGAATACTTCGAGGGGATGTAAAAGTTTCAAGTTGCTGAGATGAGAGGTACGTTTTTTAGGGGGTGGTGACATCTTAAATTGAACAACCCTCGTACATGTACTACAATTTATGAAAAGGAGTTTTGCAGTCTTGGGTTCTGCCTTCGCACATTCCTCTTCTGTTGAACAGCAACTGTGTTTTGCTATTCAAATGTTGTTGTGTTTTGTCTACAATGTCCACTAGGCTTACTTTGGTGTGGGCAATGTCTTCCCAGTTGGTGCTTCAGAGTAAGCTTTGATTATTCAATTGTGGTGGGGAGTGCGAATACGTCTACACATATTCGACTATGGCCTGTCATAGTACCATAGATGACATACGTGTGTGCGTGCGTACGCACTCGCGCACCAGTGTGTGTATGTGTGTTGTGTGTGTGTGTGTGTATGTGTGTGTGTGTTGTGTGTGTGTGTATGTGTGTGTGTGTGTGTGTGTGTGTGTGTGTCTATGTGTGTGTGTGCGTGTGTGTGTGTGTGTGTGTGTGTGTGTGTGTGTGTGTGTGTGTGTGTGTGTGTGTGTGCATGCAGTGATATTGTAAAAATAAAGCGTCGCTTGAAGGGTTTAAATGTGAACTGGCATTAAAAAAAAACTTCACTGTCAATAACTTAATATATTTCTATGCTTTTATTTGTTGTGGTTGATGTGCTACTTAAACTGATCATGTCATATTTTATCAGGTAAACGAGAGAAACAAGAAGATGATCAGGCGGTTATGTCTTCTCAGTCATCAATGGACAACGAGCAACGCAGCCCATATCCTCCTCTCCACACATCCAAGGGTGACCCCTCAAAACCCTATCACGTCCGTTTTGACACCCGTCCCTCCCCCTCACGTGATTCTATCCACACCAATTACAGTCCACCTTCCAAATCAACCACATTATCACATGACACAGTTCCAGCCAACCAAAAGTCTTCATCTTTCTCCCCCACTGTGCAGAGCAGTTCAGGCACCACCTTGGTCACATCCAAGACAACCTGTGAAGGGTCCTTTTCGTCATCGGCGTATAAAAATGTGTCCTTCACGTCCCTGAACCAGTACAGTCCACAGAAAACTCTCAGCACGTTCAGCTCACTTGCCCAGCCCCAGACTTCTTTCAGTACGTTCCAGAAGAACTGAGGCAGCTTGTAGCTGTCGGCAACTACTGGTTGCCTCGTCAAATCTGACGAAACTCCACATTGACATCATACCAGTTCAGGCGTCATCATGTGAGGCAGTTGGAAGTCACTTTTTTAATCATTTGACTCTTTTCATAAGAACAGTAGCCTGAAGGTGAGGGGACGAAAAGCTCAAAAGCTAATGTGTCACCCTATTTCTGTAGTTGGGTGGTTCTGTGCCGAACACTCTTGGCAAGTCTCTTTTAGAAATCCCGTCTTTTTTTTCATATTTACTTCAGTCTTCACAGCGCCTTACTCACAGATAAAAATGTGAAAACGTGGAGCAAGAACAAAGTCAGAAGACAGTTTCAAAGTCAATAAACAATAACCTTCATAAAATAAGACGTTTCAGTCTGATATGACAGATCCATGCACTATTTCCATGTTCCGTTTTTCTATGGTATCCATCCAAATTCACATGTTATTGTATAAGTCCTACTACCGTCTTTGTAAGAAAAAAACCCAATTCATATCGTTTATCATTTTATTGTAAGCAAGATATGTGTTGCTATCCACATGGCAATTGTGTTTAAAAGTTAAACTGTCAAATACTACGATATACAATGGCCATACGTTATGTTGCTTGCATTACTTTGCCCTCTAATATCCCTTCTGGATTTTCTTCTCAACGACAATGCTCATTTTCCGACGAGACAGCTTATACGAATGGATGATGTGTATTGAGATGTGTTGGAGATCACTTGTGAAATGAGGGTTGTGTTAGCTGTATTACAATTGATCTCTTTGTATGCTATGAATGTTGACACAAAAACTAGAGACACGAATAATTGCAGGATAATATCTGTTAAACTTGATTTCCATAAAAAAAATATACAGTAGAAGGATGTACTTTAATGTAGCAGTAAACAAATCAATATTGTGACATCTTATTTGAAAGAACACACAACACACACACACACACACACACACACACACACACACACACACACACCTCACCTCACTCTCTCTCTCTCTCTCTCACACGAACACACACACACCACACACACACACACACACACAACACACACACACACACACACACATACATAACACACACATGCACACGCACACAAGAACACACACACACACACACACACACACACACACACACACACACACACACACACACACACATTTGTGTATCTGCATGCGTGTGTGTACATGTACATTGTTTTAACACTTTTTTTCCTTCGCTTTTGTTTGTATCAACTTTTTTTTGCTTATTTTGTTTATGTGTTTATTGATTCATTTATCAATTACTAATTAATAGTTCATTTATTAAGTAATTAATCAATTAATTTATTTGATTTTTGTTTGTTTGTTTGTTTGTTTGTTTGTTTGTTTGTTTGTTTTTGTTTGTTTGTATGTTTATTGAAATATCATAACTTTAAGAAAAAAGATATATCCTTGTTATATTGTGGGAGGAGACATTTTTGACATGGTAGGTTTACGTCTGTTTAGAGGTACCATAATATGTGTATGTTTATAGAGCTCATAACCATATATATATATATATATATATATATATATATATATATATATATATATATATGTACATACACATGCATATATGTAACGTCTGCGTATGTGTGTGTGTGTGTGTGTGTGTGTGTGTGTGTGTGTGTGTGTGTGTGTTGTATGTATGTGGTGTGTGTGTGTGTGTATGTGTTGTGTGTGTGTGTGTGTGTGTGTGTGTGTGTGTGTGTGTGTGTGTGTGTGTGTGTGTTTGTGTGTGTTTCATATGTGTGCGTGTGATATGTGTATGTTTATTGGTTGGTTGTTTTCCATTAGCTTGTTTGATTTTGTCATTTTGTTGGTATACTAGACCCGAAAGTTGAACCTATGATTTGTTATATGTATCACGATAGAGATATCTACGTCTATCTCGTTACTTTTTGGGGTAATAGAACTTTTGGCATTGAATATAATGCAAAGTGGTGTACGTTTTACCTTATAGGCATTCACCAATTCGTACGTATTTTGTCACCATTCAAAATATTTTGGACTTTTTTATTTGGCTCTGTTGATGAGGGCCTCTGGTGAAAATCTGTTAATGCTTATAATTGTATTGGTTAATTCCTGTATTGCAGATGTGTGGCTTCTCTTCTGTTTTATTTTGTAATTCTTATTTGGATTGTTTTTCACTGCTTGAATATGTTACTCTAAATTGTTTGCTTATTTTGACCTTTTTATACTTTTTTCACGACAAGACTGAAGATTTAACTTAAAGCGTTGACAAGTTTTTGTTTGTTTCTTTTGTTCTGTTTGGAGTGCCATTGTTCTCATGAATTTTATATTCTTGTTTATATAGTTGTTTGTTTTGAAAATACTGTATACCTAATGTAGAATAAACAACAATATACAGTGTACATCATACAGAGGGGGAAGGGAAATCTTGTTATTCAGGGAGTTCAGAATCGCCTTCCCTGATCTGCAACATGGGTTTGATATTATATCGTTGGGCTGATAAATTTATTCGCACTCATGGCACTAATGTAGGTCTGTCTTTCAAAACAGTGTGACGATAAAAGTGACTGAGGAGCGATTGGGTATGAGCTATCTTCTCGTGTCTACTACGCCTTTTTATGTACATGTATTATCACCCTCTATTTAATCATCTTTTCTGTCAGCGTCTCTCTGGCTTCCTTTTCAAGTATGGCAGTGTTAAAAATAATATATATATATATACAAACATGCTTTCTGCTTATTAACGCTGATTTGCATCACACTATGGCATCTTTTATTTTGCTGACAAGACCTGCAAAGTAGAAGCAGTTCTGATATATACCATAATGCAGTGACTGATTCATGTACCACAGTTTAGAGCCAAGTTTGATGTACACCGTGTTGCAGTGACTGACCCATGTGTATTGATTATTCCCCATTGTTATTGATATAGATCACTCTAAGAGGTAACACATCCCGGTAGTAGTGTACCTCCGACAGTGACACAATTTTATAAACCATGAAAAAGGAAGATCATTCTGTTTTTAGATTTGTAAACCACAAGAGACGAAGATCATTCTGTTTTTAGATTGTGTTTATTCCCTTTTGTGATTATAATAGCGGCGTGTACTCAATATATAATAATAATTGCTGTTTTACGAAGACATACTTTGTATAATGAAATTAGTTCTGTTTTAATCATCTTGCCCGAATAGAGCTTTTTTTTATATAAAATGTTATTGTATTTCTCCATTCCAATAGACCTACCCCGCAACTTGACTTCTGTTTTTACAATAACACATGAAATAAAACCATGAAGTTTTAGTAACGCTGATTCTTTCCTGATTTTAAGTACGATGAAAGGTGACAAGGACTGATACAACTAACAGACAAAATATATTGACATAGCCTTGACTTGCAGTAAGCATTAACAATAACACTGATCGACCACAAGATGACAATGACAGATATAACAATGACATTTATACAGGATATAGGTCAAAGGAACCTCGACACTGACAAATGCTATTATCTGGAGAGAAAAGTGACTGTGATAGATGATAAAGACAAACATGACACTGACATCAACTGACGCCAGAGACGCAACAATGGCAACAATAACTGACAGTGATTGGCATAACAGTGACATACTTTAAAAACAGCCACGGATGCATATACTTTCCCCTGTGTTCTCAAATTGAAGAGTGACTGAAACATGTCTGTTTTGTCACTCATGCTGACAAAAATTGGCCCGAAAAAACATTTTCTTTTCAAGTCAGCAACGATGAATTCTTATTTCGCAAGACTCCAAGTCATAATGATTTATTGCTTTGTTTATCCGTTTGTTTATTTGTCTGCTGGTTTGTTTGTTTCTTTCTTTCTTATTCTCGTTTTTCCCTTCTTTCTTTCTTTGTTTTCCTATATAGCGATCATCTTTGTTTTTGATACCTATCATAACTCCATTTCTTCTTACCAACCATTTATCTTGTTCACTGAGAACATTTCTATCAGAGAGAAAGAAGAGAAAGAGAGAAAGAGATATACAGAGAGACATAGAGAGAGAAAGAGAGATACAGAGAAACAGACAGAGAGAGAGAAAGAAAGAGAAAGAAAGAGAGAGAGAGAGAGAGAGAAAGAGAGAGAGAGAGAGAGAGAGAGAGAGAGAGAGAGAAAGAGAGAGAGAGAGATTAAAATGTAATACTGATTCTGAAAGATCCGTTGACCAATTAAGAAAACATGGCTCTAATTGCACACACATACCACAAAAACACACACAGGCACACACGTGCACACACACACACACACACACACACACACACACACACACACACACACACACACACATGCTATGAAATATAGGGGACATCACGTTTTTCTTTTTTTTTTCGCCACCTGTTTTTTTCTGTTTGTTTGTTTTTTGTTTGCTTTTCTTTGTTTCTTTGCTGATTGTTTGCTTGTTTGTTTAATGACTGATTGTTTGGGTGATCAGTTGATTGGTTGATTGGTTGGTTGGTTGGTTGGTTGGTTGATTAAATCTGTTAAATGGCTGACTGATCAGTTGATTGGTTGGTTGGTTTGTTAAATCTCTCTCTTGTATCACATTCCCACACTTTAATAACCTCGTAAAACAGCAGACTGAATTATAGTTTTAATAAGATATTGCTGTCAATGGCATCAGTTTTACAATCTTTTAAAGCGCTTTGACGTAATGTATATTTTTTGAGAACCCTTAGTTTAGAGGGTTTTCGAAAATGTGTTGAGTTGAATATTTGTTTCTGTTATGTCTCTAACAATCTACTGATAATGTGAAACGGGGTTAAATAGTATCATTTCGTTTCTTTAAAGGAGACACATCTCTGAACTGGCCTGAACTCGACTATGCTTTGCTTATTGATTTTGACTAAATTGTTTACAATATGAAAAAAAAAGTCTCATAAACTGCGCATAATTCATTGTTTCAATTCGTGCTAATTGATTTTGCTTGCATGTTTATTAACATCCATATCATTTATTAGCTTAGACATCTGGTAAATCATGTATCATTTCTGCTCATTGATTGTGTCTGAGATGTTTATTAACACCCATTATTTTCATCGGCCTAATATCTAATAAACTGAAATTGACTGGGTATGTTTATATTCTGTCTTCATTTTTGCCCCCATCAGTTATAGTGTGGACTGTTTCGTATGCTTAATTAGTACCCTTCAAAAGACTTCTTTCCTTTTATATTGTATAACTCTGTGTGAACCCTGCATTGGTTACTTTCTAAGTAAATGTAATAATAGTATGCAGTCTTTACGTGTACGATATAATTCTAGAAACTTAAACAGCACACGTGAATCTACTACCTGAATAATAAATACCATACACTTTTGCATAACTCATTTAGACTTTAGACATCATTCAGATTGTACTATAGACAAAAAAACAACAACAAAAAAATAAGCGCAGAGTGCCTATACTTTGCTGAATGCAGAATTGTTCGACAGAGCATCGAATTCATATGCAAATGTTGTGGGTTTGAATCCCGGGGTATACTACATTTAAACTGGTCTTCTGACTGTCCCATCTTAACATCATTTTTGTTCTGTTGGTATCAGTATAGGATTAGATAATTCCCCCTTTCCCCACGTCCCTGGGATAATCATCCCTGTCGGCAATTTTACGTGAGGTTGATGCTGACGTAAATATTAAACCAAACCAAATCATCGTTTTACCGTGTTTTTGATGGTGTATTCACAAATAATAATAAATCACAGGATTGAGACATATTTGTTGATATGAAAATGTTTTCACGCCTATGCGCAGAATCAATCGTTTTTTCATTCCATGAAGATGAAAAAGGATCAACGAAGATAAAACGTTTTTCAGGTGGTTGTAGTACTCTCTACTAGACACAACATGACAAATGCCCATTATTATTTTCGTTTAGTGTACCAATTAAAGTTCACGGTTGTTCCATCGTTATATGGCATTGTTATTGGACTGTGGACTGATTGGGTATAGATCTGTTTTATTGACGTCATCATATGTGTCTAGAGAAAGGAAACTGATTGGGTATAGATCTATTTCATTTTGACGTCATCAGAGATGTCTAGAGAAAGGAAACTGATGGGTGTAGATCTGTTTCATTTGACGTCATGAGAGGTGTCTAGAGAAAGGAAATTGATGGGTGTAAATCTGTTTTGTTTGAAATCAGCAGATATATCTCGAAGAAAGGAACTAACGGATATAGATCTGTTTCATTTTGGTCAGTAGAAGGGTCTAGCAAAACGGAAACTGCCGAATATCAATGAACACATAGATAATAGCAGAACTGCATTGTAGAATTTTATATGTGTTCACCCCTATCAGGCAAAGCTAATTCATGTTTTCTTCTTCCTTCCAAACAGCGAAATCATTGGCACACACCACCACACACACACACACACACACACACACACACACACACACACACACCGGGATATTATTTTTTTCTTTTGTAGTCTTCACACTGTTTTGTTTTGTTTGTTTGTTTGTTTGTTAGTCTATTTGTTTGCTTGTTTTTGTTTGTTTTTTGTTTGTTTGACTGTTTGCTAAATGGTTGTTTGATTATTTTGTGTTGGTTAAATTTCTCATTTCCATTAAATTCCCAAGCTTTTGTGGTTTGTTACACAACAGACTGAGTGATAAATTAATAAGATAATACTGTTAATGGCATTAACGTTAAATACATTGACGTAATGTACCTTCCCTTAGAGAGTTTTGGAAGATGTGTTGATATTAGTGTCTGATTCTTTCATGGCCCTAAAAATCTACAGATGAAGTCACACTGGGGTCAACAGGATCGTTTCATCATTTTAACGGAGAAGCTTGCTCTTTGATACTGTTCTGAATTTGACTTTGCTTTGAATATTCGTTGGCTTTGTCTGAATTGTTTACCAATCCATTTCTTTCAATCTCACAAGTTGCACGTAATTCATTCTGTCACAAAATCTGATAATTGATTTTTCTTGTATTTTTATTGTTACCGGTATTGTTTATTAGCTCAAATGTCTAGGCAATTATGTAACTAAGTGTGCATCAATTCTGCTCATTGATTCCGTCTGAATTGTTTATGAACATCCAGCATTCTTACTGGACTAAATATCTGGATCTACTACCTGACAAACGTCATGTAACTGGGTATGTTTCAATTTTTCGCGATTTAGTTTTTTTCTCCAACATTTATGGCATGGATTGTATATTGGTTTAAGAATGTCCGATATAATTACCTCATAGTGTTAGGTATTTTTTAATTGTATCTATTGATAGTTTACAGTCTTGATGTGTACGACGTAATTCCAGATTTTTGATTAGTACACGTAAATCCATTATCTGAATAATCAATATCATACACGTTTGCATATAACATGCAGATTATAAATAACAAAAAATCACACATAGTACTTAGAGCGCACTCAATGGAGAATTTTTTGATAATTGCTTTTCGTTGTGTGTTCAGAAATAGAATAATTCACTGGATGGATACTTGGCTCTGTGCACGGAGTCAGTTTTTTTGTTTTCATTCCATAGAAGGAAATGGAAGTGGATCAAGGGAGTTTAAAACTTTTTTCAAGTGGTTCCAATACTTCTTACAACACGTAGCATGATACGTGTCCATTATTATTTTCGTTTAGTGTGGCCATCGAAGTTCACGATTTTCTATCACTTTATGGCACAGATATTGGATTTTAGACAGATTTGGTACATATCTGTTTCATTTGATGTCTTCAGATTGTCTAGGTGAAAGAAAATGATGGGTATAGATCTATTTCATTTGACGTCATCAGTTGTGTCTAGGTGAAGGAAGCTAGTAGGTATAGATCTGTTTCATTTGACGTCATTCGATGTATTTAGGTGAAGGATACCGATCGTTATAGATGTTTCATTTGACACGATCAGGGATGTCTAGGTGAAGGAAACTGATGGTTATAAATGCATTTTATTTGAAATCATCATATATATCTAGCAGAAAGGGAACACACACCACCACACACACACACACACACACACACACACACACACCACACACACACACACAACACACCACACCACACACACACACCCCACACACACACACACACACACTCACACTCACACACATACACACACACTCACACACACAACACACCTCACACACAACACACACACACACACACACACACACACACACACACACACACACACACACTCACACACACACACACACATACATCTATGTTTTTCTTTTCTTGTTTTCCCATGACTTTGTTTTGTTTCTTTGTTCTTTTTGTTTGTTTGATTGTTTGTCTGTTTGTTGAATGGCTGTTTGATTCATTGGTTGTTTGGTTAAATGTCTCCTTTCTATTAAATTCCCACGCTTTTGTGGATCGTAAAAAGCAATGGACTGAGTTACAGTTTTAATAAGATATTGCTGTTAAATGCATCAACTTTACAGACTGTAGAGTTACCTTGACATAATATACCTTCCTTTTGAGGACTTTGGAAAGTGTTTTAATTTCAGTGTTTGATTTTTTTCATGGCCCTAACATTCTACTGATTGAGTCACACAGGGATCAACAAGATCATTCCAAGTTTTTAATGGAGAAGCATGCTCTGTAACCTAGTCTGACCTTGACTTTACTTTGACTGTTTATTGATTTTCCCTGAATTGTTTACCGCATCCAAATCGTTGTAATAAAATCTCACAAAATGCGCGTACTTTATTTTGGTATAGTTTGTACTAACGGATTTTGCTTGCATTTTAATTAATACCACAATCGTTTATTAGCTTAATCGTCTGGCAAATCATATAACTCAACCTGCATCAATTCTAATAATAGATTGCGTCTTAATTGTTTATTGACATCCAGTAGTCTTATTAGCCTAAGCATCTCAAAAACGGCATGTAACTGCATATGTTTCAGTTTTTATTTGGTTCTCTGCATCGTGTACGGCGCAGATTGTACATTTGTTTACGGATTTTCCTTGTATGAAACCTCTTTTGTTTTATTGTATAACACATTTTGAACTTGGATTCGTCAGTATGTCATTATTTGGAATAATAGTTTACAGTCTTGACGTGTAACACATAATTCTAGATTTTTAAACACGTCAATTTATTATCTAAATAATCATTATCAACCACTTTTGCACACATCATTCAGTTAACAGACACAAAATATCGCGCACAATACTTTTTGCCCATTGAAAGATGATTTGTTTGACAGTAATTTGGTGATCTTTTCAAAAATGCAACAATACACAGGATTAAGACATGTTTGTTGATGTATGAAAATGCTTTAACGCCTATGCACCAAATCAGTCTTTCTCTATTTCATAAAGGAAACGGAAGTGCATCAAGTAAATTTAAAACCTTTTTTCAAGTGGTTGCAGTACTCTGTACAAGATAAAAACATGACACATGCCCATTATTATTTCAGATCAACGTATCAATCGAAGTTCAGGGTTGTTGTTAAATCATCTTATGGCACAGTCATTGGATTCTGGGCAGATGGGGTATATATCTGTTTCATTTGGTATCAACAGATATGTCTAGTGAAGGAAACTGATGGGTACAGACCTGTTTCATATGACATCATTGGGTGTATCTAGACAAAGGAAACTGATGGGTATAGATCTGTTTCGTATGACATCATTGGGTGTATCTAGATAAAGGAAACTGATGGGTATAGATCTGTTTCATATGACATCATTGGGTGTATCTAGATAAAGGAAACTGATGGGTATAGATCTGTTTCATTTGACATCATTGGGTGTATCTAGGTAAAGGACATTGATGGGTATAGATCTGTTTCATATGACATCATTGGGTGTATCTAGACAAAGGAAACTGATGGGTATAGATCTGTTTCATATGACATCATTGGGTGTATCTAGACAAAGGAAACTGATGGGTATAGATCTGTTTCATATGACATCATTGGGTGTATCTAGGTAAAGGACATTGATGGGTATAGATCTGTTTCATTTGACATCATTGGGCTTATCTAGGTAAAGGAAACTGATAGGTAAAGATGTGTTTCCTTTGACATCATTGGGCGTATCTAGGTAAAGGAAATTAATGGTTGTATACCTGTTTCATTTGACGTCATTGGATTTATCCAGGTGAAGGAAACTCATGCATATAGATCTGTTTAATTTGACATCATTGGGTGCATGTAGGTAAAGGGAACTGATGGGTATAGATATGTTTCACTTGACATCATTGGTGTATCTAGGTAATGGGAACTGATGGGTATAGATATGTTTCACTTGACATCATTGGGTGTATCTAGGTAAAGGAAATGTATATAGCCCTGTTTCATTTGACATTATTGGGTGTGTCTAGTTAAAGGACATTGATGAGTATAGATATGTTTCGTATGACATCATTGGGTGTATCTAGACAAAGGAAACTGATGGTATAGATCTGTTTCATATGACATCATTGGGTGTATTTAGACAAAGGAAACTGATGGGTATAGATCTGTTTCATATGACATCATTGGGTGTATCTAGACAAAGGAAACTGATGGGTATAGATCTGTTTCATATGACATCATTGGGTGTATCTAGACAAAGGAAACTGATGGGTATAGATCTGTTTCATATGACATCATTGGGTGTATCTAGGTAAAGGACATTGATGGGTATAGATCTGTTTCATATGACATCATTGGGTGTATCTAGACAAAGGAAACTGATGGGTATAGATCTGTTTCATTGACATCATTGGGTGTATCTAGGTAAAGGACATGATGGGTATAGATATGTTTCATCTGACATCATTGGGTGTATCTAGGTAAAGGACATTGATGGGTATAGATCTGTTTCATTTGACATCATTGGGCTTATCTAGGTAAAGGAAACTGATAGGTAAAGATGTGTTTCCTTTGACATCATTGGGCGTATCTAGGTAAAGGAAATTAATGGTTGTATACCTGTTTCATTTGACGTCATTGGATTTATCCAGGTGAAGGAAACTCATGCATATAGATCTGTTTAATTTGACATCATTGGGTGCATGTAGGTAAAGGGAACTGATGGGTATAGATATGTTTCACTTGACATCATTGGTGTATCTAGGTAAAGGGAACTGATGGGTATAGATATGTTTCACTTGACATCATTGGGTGTATCTAGGTAAAGGAAATGTATATAGCCCTGTTTCATTTGACATTATTGGGTGTGTCTAGTTAAAGGAAATCGATGGTTATAAACCAGTATCATTGACATCATTGGATGTATCTATGTAAAGGAAATTCATAGGTATAGAACTGTTTCATTTGTCGTCGCTGGGTATATCTAAGTAAAGAAAACTGATGGGTATAAATCTATTTTTGTTTGGAATCATCATATGTGTCTAGCAGAAAGGGAACTGAATTGTAAAAATCTGCTTCATTTGTGTCATCAAATGGGGCCAGGGAAAAGGAAACTGGTACTGAGTCGGAATATCATTGAACACCTAAGTAATAGGACACCTGCATATTTCACTTTTCTTTGCTTTTGCACTATCTGGGACAACTACTTTAGTTTTTGCTACTTTCCAACTATGTGCACCAGAATTGTTGGCACACACACACACACAGACACACACACACACACACACACACACACACACACACACACACACACACACACACACACACACACACACACACACACACACACACATATATATATATATATACACACACACACACACACAACACACACACACATGCACATACACACACACACACAAACACACATACACAGACACACAGACTAACACACACAACACAAAGAACAAACACACAAACACACACATACACACACACATACATACACACACACACAAATATATGTATATATATATATATATATATTGTTTATTTTTGATTTGTTGTTTTTCTACTGTTTTATTTTCTTTGTTCATTGACTTTTGTTTGTTTGTTTGTTTGTCTGTTTGCTTGTTTCTTGTTCTGTTTTTGGTTTTGTTTTTGGTTCGTTGGTTGTTTGGTTAAATTCCCCTTTCTATTAATTCCTTCGTATTCATGGTTTGCAAAATGATGGACCAAGTTTTACTTTTAATAAGATGTTACCGTTAATGACATCAAATTTACAGACTGTAGAGGGACTTTGACGTAATGTACCTTCCTTTAGGGGTCTTTGGAGCTGTGTTGATTTGATTACTTTGACGTAATGTACCTTCCTTTAGAGGTCTTAGGAGCTGCGTTTATTTGATTATCTTGTAACATATTCCCACAATTTCATAACCTCTTAAAACAGCAGACTGAATTATAATTTTAATAAGATATTGCTGTCAATGGCATCAGTTTTACAATCTTTTAAAGCACTTTGACGTAATAGATGTTATTTGGAGAACCTTTGGTTTAGAGGGTTTTCGAAAATGTGTTGAGTTGAATATTTGTTTCTGTTATGTCCCTAATAATCTACTCATAATATGAAACAGGGGCTAAACAGTATCATTTCGTTTCTTTAAAGGAGACATATCTCCTCTGAGCTGGCCTGAACTCGACTTTGCTTTGCTTATTGATTTTGACTGAATTGTTTACAATATGAAACTGTCTCATGAATTATGCATATTCATTGTTTTAATTTGTGCTAATTGATTTTGCTTGTATTTTTGTTAACAGCCATAGCGTTTATTAGCTTAGACGTATCATAAATCATTTCTGCTCATTGATTTTGTCTGAAATGTTTATTAACATCCATTATTTTCATTTCCCTTATATCTAACAAACTGACTTTACCTGGTATGTATATATTCTGTCTTGATTTTTCCCCATCAGCTATGGAGTGGACTGTTTTATTTGCTTAAGTAGTACCCCTTCAAAAGACTTATTTACTTTCAATGTGTATAACTCTGTGTGAACCTACATTGGTTACCTTATAAATATATGTAATGATAGTATGCAGTCGTTACGTGTACGACATAAATCTAGATACTTAAAAAGCACACCTGAATCTACTACCTGAATAATCAATACCATACTCTTTTGCATACCTCATTCAGACTATAGGCATCATTCAGACTATAGACAAAACAACAACAGCAAAAAAACAAACAAAAAACAAAACAAAAACGCACAGAGTATCTAAAGTTCACTAAATGCAGAATTGTTTGACAGAGCATCGACTTCATATGCAAATGGTTGTGGGTTTGAATCCTAGGGTGTACAATATTAAAACTGGCCTTCTCACTGTCCCATCTTAACATCATTTTTGTTCTATTGGTGTCAGTATAGGATTAGATAAGTCCCCCTTCCCCCATTCCCTGAGATGGTTATCCCTGTCGGCCATATCACCTGACGTGGATGCTGACGTAAAAACTAACCCAAACAGATTTTTTGATGGTGTATTCACAAATAAAATACATCACAGGATTGAGACATATTTGGTGAAATGAAACTGTTTTAACGCCTATGCGCTGAAACAATCATTTTTTATCCTAAAGATGGATGTGGATCAAGGAAAGTAAAATGTTTTTCAAGTGGTTGTAGTACCCTCTACAAGACACAGCATGACTCATGCCCATTATTGTTTTCATTTAGTGTACCATCGAAGTTCACGGTTGTTTCATCAATATATATATGGCATAGTTATTAGACTGTGTATTTATTTGGTAAAGATCAGTTTCATTTGACGACATGATAGGTGTTTAGGGGAAGAAAAACGATTTGTATAGATCAGGTTCATTTGACGTCATCAGATGTATCTAGTGGAAGGAAACTGATGGGTATAAATCTGTTTCATTTGACGTCATCAGATGTATCTAGTGGAAGGAAACTGATGGGTATAGATCTGTTTTATTTGACGTCATCAGATGTGTCTAGTGAAAGGAAACATGTGTATACATGCAGATCTGTTTCATTGGACATCATCAGAAGTGTCTAGAGGAAGGAAACTGATGTGTATAGATGTGTTTCATTTGACGTCATCAGATTACGAGGTAAAGAAAAATGATGGGTGTGAATCAATTTTGTTTAAAATCAGCAGATACATCTAGCAGAAAGGAAATGACGGGTGTAGTTATGTTTCATTTGGGTCAGTAGAGGGGTCCAGCAAAATGGAAACTGCTACTGAGTCTGAATATCAATGAACACCTAGATGATAGGAGACCTGTGTTGTAGACTTTTCCAAGTGTTCACCCCTATCAGGTAGAGCTAAGTCAGTGAAATCTTTGGCGCGCGCGCGCGCGCACACACACAAAACACACACACACACACACACACACACACACACACACACACACACACACACACACACACACACACACACAGAGGCACGTTATATTTTTTCGTTTGTAGTTTTCCCACTATTTTGTTTTGTGTGTGTGTTTGTTTGTTTGTTTGTATGTGTTTGTTTGTTTTTTGTTTGTTTGACTGTTTGCTAAATGGTTGTTTCATTCCTTTGTGTTGGTTACATTTCCCCTTTTCATTAAATTCCCTAGCACGTGTGGCTTGTTACACAACAGACTGAATTATAGTTTTAAAAAGATAATGCTGTTAATGACATCAACTTTCCTACTGTTTTGTTTTATTTGTTCGTTTAATTTTGTTTGTTTCTTTATTTGTTTGTTTTCTGTTTTGTTTTGGGTTGTGGTTTTTGGTTCGTTGGTTGTTTGGTTAAATTCCCCTTTCTATTGAATTCCCTTGCATTCATAGTTTGCAGAATAATGGACCAAATTTTTGTTTTAATTAGATATAAATGACATCAAATTTACCGACTGTAGAGGGACTTTGGCGTAATACACCTTCTTTTAGAGAGCTTTGGAGGCTGCGGTAATCTGATTATTTGATTCTCTCATGGCTCCAACAATCTAATGATGAAGTCACACAGGGGTCAACAGTATCATTTTATCTTTTTAACGGAGAAGCATGCTCTCCAACCAGATCTGAACTTGACATTGCTTTGATTGTTTATTGATTTTGTCTGAATCGTTTATGACAGCCAAATTGTTTTAATAAATTCTCAGAAACTGCGCGTATTCCATTCTCTCATAATCTGTGCTAACTGATTTGGCTAGCATTTTTATTATTACCGGTATTGTTTATTGGCTTAAACGTCTGGCAAACCATGTAAGTAAATCTACATCTGTTCTGCTCGTTGATTTTGTCTGAATTGTTTATTGACATCCAGTATTCATAGCAGCCCAAATATCTAACAATCTGCAATCTATCAGGGTGTGTTTCAGTTTTTCTCCATTTTTTCTCTCGATCGTTTATGGCATGGATTATATATTTGTTTAAGTATTTGCCGTTATAATACCTCTTTCATGTTATTCTGTATAATGCTGTCGGGCCTTGGATTGGTCACTTTATAATTATATGGAATGATTTATAGTATTGACGTGTACGATATAATTCTAGATTATTGAACAGTGCATGGGAATCTGTTATTTATGTAATGAATATCACACGTTTCAAATACCGTATTCGAACTATCAAATACCACGCAGAGTATTATAGTTCATTGAACATAGAATTTGTGCAGTGAGTTTGATAATTTTATCGATACTTACCAATGAAGATCAGATGGGTTTTATGGCAAACAGACATATAGGAGACAACACAAGATTAATATATGACTTGATAAATCATTTTTATCTAAATAGCAAACCATGTTTGCTTCTCCATATTGATTTCGATAAGCTTTTGATTCACTGAACAAAGGCGATCATGCTCGAAGATTTAAGAGCGTATGGGTTTGGAGCTAGTGTTGTCATTGGATTGAAGCCTATAAAAACGTGAAATCAACAGTCACTATAAACGGTCAGCCCAAAGAATGATTAAGTATAGAAAAGGAATGCACGCAAAGTCATCCAATGTCACCCAACCTTTCCATTTTTGCGCAGAGATTCTAGCCCCAATGATGAGGGGAGATGATTCAATAAAAGAAATCTAAGTTCGTGGTGTAGAACACAAAATTTCCCAGTTTGCTGATGAAACCCAGTTGATAAATATATGTGCATATACGTGATAAGTACGGCACAGTTTCAGGCTTATGAAGAACAGCGAGAAAATGCAAATAGTATGGCTAGCGAGTGAGAGAAAATCACAAAAATGCATTATCCTAATAAAAAAAACTAAATGTGAAAACATAGAAAATGTTTAATAAAATTTGGTCATAAAGAACCATACTCCAATTGGAAAGCCGCAGTTCTAAAGTCTCTTGTGCTATCTAAACTTATAAGCTTGTAGATAATGTTGCCAGATCCACTGGACACTTGATACAAAGTTAAAAAACTGTGTTTTTCATCTTTATAGAATAGAAAACAGGATAAAACTAGTAGACAAAAATGCCATTTAATGCATGAAGCAAGTGGTGGTTTGCGTGTACCTGATCTGCGAGCAGATGTATATGCGCTCAAATTTTCCTGGATAAAAAAACACCATTAAATTTCGAATCATCAATGACAAAATGTTGTAACAGAAACATATCCATTTCTTTAAAAAAACAACAACTGAACATTATAGACTAGCGTTCGTTTCATATTTCATGAAGACTAATCTGTTTGGTTCCATACATTTAAAGCCTATATAATATTTTCCAATTATGTAACACATAAGACTCAAGTGAATTGTTATCTGAATGTGTGGGAAAACGTGTATCATAAAAATTTACAAATTAGATTAAACAATGTCAAACCAAAATGGTTGCAATTGAAAATAGTTTAATAGGATTATTACAAACAATATAATTCAAAATCTAAAGAATATAGTATCTAGGACAAATTCTACATGGTGTTAGACTACAAGGATAAAAGAAAAAAAGAGACTGTTGATCAGTCCCTGTGGAATTGCTACTGTGTCCGTAAATTTTGGAACTAAATAGTATATTCATTTGACGAAAAATGTGAAAATACTTTTAACATTAAAACCGCAAGAAATCTTGCATTCTTCGATGTTGATCCGATTATAATGCTTGCTCAATCAGTTATTTATAAATGTTAGATTGACAAATGTGTTTCGGATGTACCTACTTTTCAAAGGCTACTCAATATGAGATTCAAAACTGAAAGGTACAATACAAAAAATAAACTTTCAAGTGTCCGTCTTTAATGCTCAGAATGACTTTTAGCCACATTTTTTCAGTAGAGAACAAATCAGATGTATGACATTTTTTCTTCATGTTCACTGTGAAACATCCAGCGTAAGAAATACCGTCATATACTGTTACATACTGTTATACGCTGTCCGTATGTTATATCTTGTCAGATGTCAAAAATGTTCTTCTCATGTGCATGAATTAATGTTGATTTTCGTTTCTACAGTGTATGTTCATTGTTAAACAAAAACTGAATAAAAAAGAGAAAACATATACTTAAGCAGGTGGAGAGACATATTTCAATGTTCTTATTTCTGTAAAAATGAAACCGTAACTATTCCAAAGTATGCTACTTATTCCTGTAGTGGTCAAACGATTTTTATTTTAGTGTACTTATTCCTATAAAACTGAAACGACACATTGGAACTGATTCTTATTCATATGAAACGACACATATTTCTATATACTTATGTTAATGTACTTGAAACCACACATACTGCAATGTGTTCATTTTTGTGTCCTTGAAACGAGGCACATTGCAACGTACTTGTCTTTATGTCCTTGAAACGACACGTATGGCAATGCACTTATTTTTGTGTCCTTAAAAGACATGTAATACAACGCGCTTATTGTTAATTCCATTGAACGACACGTAATTCAACGTACTTATCTTTAGGTGCTTGAAATGACACATATTGCAACCGTACCTATTTTTTATGTACTTGAAACGAGAAGCATTGCAACGTACCTATTTTTATGTACTTGAAACGACACGTATTGCAGCGTACTTATTTTGATGTACTTGAAACGACACGTATGGCAACGTATTTATTCTTATGTGGTTTAAACGACACGTATTGCAGCGTACCTATATTGATGTACTTGAAACGACACGTATGGCAACGTATTTACTTTTATGTACTTGAAACGACATGTAACTTATTTATTTTTATGTATTTGAAACGACACGTAATGTATCGTACATATTTTTACATATTTGAAACGACACATGTTGCGGCGTACCTTTTTTTCTGCACTCGAAACGACTCGAATTGCGATGTACTTATTTTTTTGGGGGGGTGACACGATACGCATTCGAATGAACATGTTCTTTTACATGAACAGCAAGACTCATTCCAATGTCCTTAGATCTATACTGGTTAAATAACACCTATTTCAATGTTCCTAGCCCTTTAGCAGTGATGACAACACCTATTGCATACACTTATGGTAATACAAGTGAAACGATACCTATTGCAATGATCTCGTGGGGATGTCGGGGGCTCTTTCAATATAAACAGGATCCCCAACCTTCTGGAAATCTGTGCTAAAGTTTTCCTCTTTTCTGCCACCTTCTTTGTTTCTCTTTCGCTCATTTGCTTTTTTGTTTCTGTCGTCTCCTTATCATGTTCTGCCTTTCTTGTCCATTTACCTATGTTTCCATGAAGCCTCCCATACTTTCTCTTGGAACTGATAAGTGGTAACACATATTGGGTGCATATTTGGGTGTAGCAAATCGTGATGTGCAGGAGCATTTTTAGATAATGTGAGTCAGTTTACACACACACATATATATATATATATATATATATATGTCTATCTATCTATCGATATATATATATATAATTATATTTTTCGATTTATCACTGCAGTGTGTAATTTTTGCCAATAAATGGCATCATCAGGATCATTTCAATATTCTGAAAATAGAACCAAACACCTTCTCTTAAGGAAACAGTAAACATGAAATGAGGACAAGCATAAACGGTCAAGGAAAACCCAGATTACAACTCAATGGTCAGTTCCCTACTCCTATAATCATCCTTTACGTTTATCCCCAGGTCGATATCTCTGATCCTCAGTGCCTCCAGAGTTATGCGATACTCCTCGCCCCTTGTGGTTGAAGCCAAAATCTCAACATCTTCTGACCCCATTGTAACGTTACATTGTTCGAGTTGCTTTTTTACAAGCCCAGTGTTGTTGATGTGCTCACGGAAACGGGTTTGTAAATGTTGGACAGTCTGTCCAACATAGCACGCTTTCCAGCGTGGACATGTCAGTTTGTAAACCACCTCACTCCAGATCAACTGTCCTTAGTTTTCGCAGGTCATATCTATATATGTACACACACACACACACACACACACACACACACACACACACACACACACACACACACACACACACACACACACACACACACACACACAACACCACACACACACACACACATACACACACACTCGCACACACACATATATATATATATATATATATATATATATATATATATATATATATATGTGTGTGTGTGTGTGTGTGTGTGTGTGTGTGTGTGTGTGTGTGTGTGTGTTTTAGTGTACTTTGTCCTGTTTATATATACTTCTATTCATGCTTGTTTTTTTTAAACCTTATTGTGATAAATTGGATAGAGTGGTCAACGCCAGATGCATGTTCTTAGATTACGTGCGCACGTTCATTGATATGTGTATGGGGTTTTCCTTTTTTCGTTTTTTATTTCAATGAGATGTGCAAGTTTTGAAATGGGTTATAGCCCTGATATGGTTTTGTGCAGTCCGCTGGGCTTTAAACAATGGGAATAACCCTAATCGAATGTACTCGTTCTCATACTCGTTCTTTTACAAGTGAAACGACGCCTATTCCGACATATACAGGTGAAACGACGCTTATTCCAATGTATTTATTCCTATACGGGCAAAACAACACCTATTCCAAAGTACTTATGTATGTACTACTGAAACGACGTCTATTCCAATGTACTTGTTCTTATAGAGACGAAACGACTCCTATTCCAATGTACTTAGTCCTACACAAGTGAATCGACGCCTATTAGATTGTACTTTGTCCTACAGAGGCCAAAGGACGCCTATTCCAATGTACTTAGTCCTACACAAGTGAATCGACGCCTATTACATTGTACTTTGTCCTATAGAGGCCAAAGGACGCCTATGTCAATGTACTTAGTCTTACACAGGTACAACAACGCCCATTTCAATGTACTTAGTTGTATATAGGCACAACGATGCCTATTCCAATGTACTTAGACCTCATCATCATCAGGTGCCCTGCTGCATGGCGTTGGCGACCATGGACTTCCAACCATCTCTATCTCTCGTTGCCCTAGCATCTCCCCCACCCTCCTTAATCTTACAAGCTTCGCGTAGTTCATTCTGTCACAATTTGTGCTAATTGATTTCTCTAATAATTTTGTTGTTACCGATACTGTTTATTAGCTTAATGTCTGGCAAATCATGTAACTAAGTGTGTAACAATTCTGCTTAATGATTGTATCTGAATTGCTTATGAACATCCAGTATTCATATTGGCCTGAATATCTAACAAACTGCATGTAACTGGTTAATTTTTAGTTTTTCGTGATTTTTTTCTCTCCATCATAGTTACCTCTTTTGTTATAACATTTTTGGACACTGTGTTGGTTATTTTATAATCATATATAATGATACTTCACAGGCTTGGTGTGTGTGACAAAATTCTAGATTTTTAAATTAAGTAGTACATGTGAACCTGTTATCTGAATAATCAATATCATACATTTTTGCATACAACGTGCACATTATAGATTACAAGAAATCACACACACTACCGTGTACTTACAACGCATTTAATGGATAATTTTCAACTGTTTTTCGTTGTGTGTTCAGAAATGAAATAATCAAAAGGATGGATACTTGGCTGTTGATGTGAAAATATGTAAACCTACGCACTGAGTTAGTTTTTGTTTCATTCCATAAAGGAAATGGAAGTGGATCAAGGAAGTTTAAAAACAATTTTCAAGTGTCCATCCAAGATCATATTTTTTTCTATCACTTTATGGCACAGGTATTGGATTGTGGGGACATATTTGGTATATGTCTATTATATTTGACGTTATCAGAAGTGTCTAGGTGAAGGAAGCTAGTAGGTATGTATCTGTTTTATTTGACACCATCAGAGATGTCTAGGTGAAGAAAACTGATGGGTATATCTAGCAGAAAGGGAACTCACACACAGGCACACAAACACACACACACACACACACACACACACACACACACACACACACACACACACACACACACACACACACACACACACACACACACACACATTATATGATTTTCTTTTCTTGTTTTCCCATGGCTTTGTTTTGTTTCTTTGTTGTTTTTGTTTGTTTCATTGTCTGTGTGTTTGTTGAATGGTTGTTTGATTCATTGGTTGTTTGGTTGAATGTCTCCTTTCTATTAAATTCCCACGGTTTTGTGGCTCGAAAAACAATGGACTGAATTATAGTTTTAATAAGATATTGCTGTTAAATGCATCAACTTTACAGACTGTAGAAGTAGCTTGACATAATATACCTTCCTTTTGAGGACTTTGGAAAATATGTTGATTTAAGTGTTTGATTTTTTCATGGCCCTAATATTCTACTGATGAAGTCACACATGGATCAACAAGATTATTTCAAGTTTTTAATGGAGAAGCATGCTATATAACCTATTCTGACCTTGACTTTGCTTTGACTGTTCATTGATTTTGCCTGAATTGTTTACCACATCCAAATTGGCTTTTTTTTATCTCACAAAGTGCGCGTACTTTATTTTGGTAAAGTTTGTTCTAAGTAATTTTGCCTGTATTTTTATTAACACTACAATCGTTCATTAGCTTGATCGTCTGGCAAATCATGCAACTCAACCTGCATCAATTCTGATAATGGATTGTGTCTGAATTGTTTCTTAACATCCATTATTCTTATTAGTCTAAACATCTATATAACTCCAAGTAGCTGCATATGTTTCAGTTTTTTATTTGTTTTTTGCATCGTTTATGGCACAGTGTGTCTATTTTTTTACGAATTTTCCTTGTATAATACCTCTTTCGTTTGTTTTGTGCATAACACGTTTTGACCTTGCATGTGTCGCTGTATGATTGTTTCGAGTGATAGTTTACAGTCTTGACGTATACCACATATTTCTAGATTTTAAACACGTGCATGTATTGTCTTTATAATCATTATCAACCACTTATGCACACAGCATTTTGTTAATACACAACAAATATCGCGCACAATACTTATTGCACATTGAAAGAGGAATTGTTTGACAGTGATTCGATGGTGTTTTCACAAATACATTTTAATTTACAGGATTAAGGCTTGTTTGTTGATGTATGACAATGCTTTAACGCCCATGCACCAAATCAGTCTTTCGCCATTCCATAAAGGAAATGGAAATGGGTCAAAGGAATTCAAAACTTTTTTCAAGTGGTTGCAGTACTCTCTTTAGGACAATACATGACACATGCCCATTATCATTTCCGATCAACGTATCGATCGAAGTTCAGGGTTGTTGTTAAATCATCTTATGGCACAGTTATTGGATTCTGGGCAGATGGGGTATATATCTGTTTCATTTGGTATCATCATATGTGTCTAGGTGAAGGAAACTAATGGATATAGACCTGTTTCATTTGACATCATTAGGTGTATCTAGCGAAAGGATATTGATGGGTATAGATCAGTTTCATTTGACATTGGGTGTATCTAGATAAAGGAAACTGATGGGTATAGACCTGTTTCATGTGACATCATTAGGTGTATCTAGGTGAAGGAAACTGACGGGTATAGACCTGATTCATTTGACATCATCAGGTGTATCTAGATAAAGGAAACTGATGGGTATAGACCTGTTTCATGTGACATCATTAGGTGTATCTAGGTGAAGGAAACTGATGGGTATAGACCTGATTCATTTGACATCATCAGGTGTATCTAGGTGAAGGAAACTGACTGATGTAGACCTGTTTCATTTGACACACAGACACAGACACACGCGCGCGCGCGCACACACACACACACACACACACACACACACACACACACACTGTACTTTTTTTTCCTACGGTGTTGTTTTATTTGTTCGTTTAATTTTGTTTGTTTCTTTATTTGTTTGTTTTCTGTTTTGTTTTGGGTTGTGGTTTTTGGTTCGTTGGTTGTTTGGTTAAATTCCCCTTTCTATTGAATTCCTTTGCATTCATGGTTTGCAGAATAATGGACCGAATCTTTGTTTTAATTAGATATAAATGACATCAAATTTACCGACTGTAGAGGGACTTTGGCGTAATACATCTTCTTTTAGAGAGCTTTGGAGGCTGCGGTAATCTGATTATTTGATTCTCTCATGGCTCCAACAATCTAATGATGAAGTCACACAGGGGTCAACAGTATCATTTTATCTTTTTAACGGAGAAGCATGCTCTCCAACCAGATCTGAACTTGACATTGCTTTGATTGTTTATTGATTTTGTCTGAATCGTTTATGACAGCCAAATTGTTTTAATAAATTCTCAGAAACTGCGCGTATTCCATTCTCTCATAATCTGTGCTAACTGATTTGGCTAGCATTTTTATTATTACCGGTATTGTTTATTGGCTTAAACGTCTGGCAAACCATGTAAGTAAATCTACATCTGTTCTGCTCGTTGATTTTGTCTGAATTGTTTATTGACATCCAGTATTCATAGCAGCCCAAATATCTAACAATCTGCAATCTATCAGGGTGTTTGTTTAAGAATGTGCCGTTATAATACCTCTTTCATGTTATTCTGTATAATGCTGTCGGGCCTTGGATTGGTCACTTTATAATTATATGGAATGATTTATAGTATTGGCGTGTACGATATAATTCTAGATTATTGAACAGTGCATGGGAATCTGTTACTTATGTAATGAATATCACACGTTTCAAATACCGTATTCGAACTATAAAATACCACGCAGAGTATTATAGTTCATTGAACATAGAATGTGTGCAGTGAGTTTGATAGTTTTATCAATACTTATCGATGAAGATCAAATGGGTTATATGGCAAACAGACATATAGGAGACAACACAAGATTAATATATGACTTGATAAATCATTTGAATCTAAATAGCAGACCATGTTTGCTTCTCCATATTGATTTCGATAAAGCTTTTGATTCACTGAACAAAGGCGATCATGCTCGAAGATTTAAGAGCGTATGGGTTTGGAGCTAGTGTTGTCATTGGATTGAAGCCTATAAAAACGTGAAATCAACAGTCACTATAAACGGTCAGCCCAAAGAATGATTAAGTATAGAAAAGGAATGCACGCAAAGGCATCCAATGTCACCCTACCTTTCCATTTTTGCGCAGAGATTCTAGCCCCAATGATGAGGGGAGATGATTCAAAAAAAGAAATCTAAGTTCGTGGTGTAGAACACAAAATTTCCCAGTTTGCTGATGAAACCCAGTTGATAAATATATGTGTACAGTTTCAGGCTTATGAAGAACAACGAGAAAATGCAAATAGTATGGCTAGCGAGTGAGAGAAAATCACAAAAATGCATTATCCTAATAAAAAAAACTAAATGTGAAAACATAGAAAAAGTTTTATAAAATTTGGTCATAAAGAACCATACTCCAATTGGAAAGCCGCAGTTCTAAAGTCTCTTGTGCTATCTAAACTTATAAGCTTGTAGATAATGTTGCCAGATCCACTGGACACTTGATACAAAGTTAAAAAACTGTGTTTTTCATCTTTATAGAAGAGAAAACAGGATAAAACTTGTAGACAAAAATGCCATTTAATGCATGAAGCAAGTGGTGTTTTGCGTGTACCTGATCTGCGAGCAGATGTATATGCGCTCAAATTTTCCTGGATAAAAAACCACACCATTAAATTTCGAATCATCAATGACAAAATGTTGTAACAGAAACATATCCATTTCTTTAAAAAAACAACAACTGAACATTATAGACTAGCGTTCGTTTCATATTTCATGAAGACTAATCTGTTTGGTTCCATACATTTAAAGACTATATAATATTTTCCAATTATGTAACACATAAGACTCAAGTGAATTGTTATCTGAATGTGTTTTCTATAACGAAGACATAATGGTGTATAATCTATCGATTATAAAGACAATAAAGTAGTAGTGAACGGAATATTCTCTACCCGTCATGTTCTTAAAGAAACATCTTTATTTTTTACCAGTAAAGAATTCAAAACTAAGAGTGACTGCCATATTCATTTTGTCACTTATAATGCATATATGTCTTTACTCAACAATCAAGCAATGTTTAAGGACAACCAGAATTCAACTGAAAAACAACACAAGCAATATTTTGAATCTACCAAGTGCAGTAAGGCTAATAACGGGTATACAAAGGGGGTAGGGGGGGGGGGGATTCTACTATGAAAAAAAAAAGAAGTTTGCTGATAGTAAATCGAAATGATGCATGAACTGGTGAGAGAAATTAAATGCTAATGCATCGTGGGAAAACGTGTATCATAAAAATTTACAAATTAGATTAAACAATGTCAAACCAAAATAGTTGCAATGTACCTACTTTTCAAAGGCTACTCAATATGAGATTCAAAACTGAAAGGTACAATACAAAAAATAAACTTTCAAGTGTCCGTCTTTAATGCTCAGAATGACTTTTAGCCACATTTTTTCAGTAGAGAACAAATGATATGTATGACATTTTTTCTTCATGTTCACTGTGAAACATCCAGCGTAAGAAATACCGTCATATACTGTTACATACTGTTATACGCTGTCCGTATGTTATATCTTGTCAGATGTCAAAAATGTTCTTCTCATGTGCATGAATTAATGTTGATTTTCGTTGCTACAGTGTATGTTCATTGTTAAACAAAAACTGAATAAAAAAGAGACAACATAATTATACTTAAGCAGGTGGAGAGACATATTTCAATGTTCTTATTTCTGTAAAAATGAAATCGTAACTATTCCAAAGTAGGCTACTTATTCCTGTAGTGGTGAAACGATTTTTATTTTAGTGTACTTATTCCTATAAAACTGAAACGACACATTGGAACTGATTCTTATACATATGAAACGACACATATTTCTATATACTTATGTCAATGTACTTGAAACCACACATACTGCAATGTGTTCATTTTTGTGTCCTTTAAACGAGGCACATTGCAACGTACTTGTCTTTATATCCTTGAAACGACACGTATGGCAATGCACTTATTTTTGTGTCCTTAAAAGACATGTAATACAACGCGCTTATTGTTAATTCCATTGAACGACACGTAATTCAACGTACTTATCTTTAGGTGCTTGAAATGACACATATTGCAACCGTACCTATTTTTTATGTACTTGAAACGACAAGCATTGCAACGTATTTATTCTTATGTGCTTTAAACGACACGTATTGCAGCGTACCTATATTGATGTACTTGAAACGACACGTATGGCAACGTATTTACTTTTATGTACTTGAAACGACATGTAACTTATTTATTTTTATGTATTTGAAACGACACGTAATGTATCGTACATATTTTTACATATTTGAAACGACACATGTTGCGGCGTACCT
The DNA here is from genome assembly GCA_030674185.1 of Monoplex corrugatus. Taxonomy (NCBI): domain Eukaryota; kingdom Metazoa; phylum Mollusca; class Gastropoda; order Littorinimorpha; family Ranellidae; genus Monoplex; species Monoplex corrugatus. The sequence continues at coordinate 38,177,621 of CM060314.1, read as the reverse complement.
TTTTTTCTGCACTCGAAACGACTCGTATTGCGATGTACTTATTTTTTTTGGGGGGTGACACGATACGCATTCGAATGAACATGTTCTTTTACATAAACATCAAGACTCATTCCAATGTCCTTAGACCTATACTGGTTAAATAACACCTATTTCAATGTTCCTAGCCCTTTAGTAGCGATGACAACACCTATTGCATACACTTATGGTAATACAAGTGAAACGATACCTATTGCAATGATCTCGTGGGGATGTCGGGGGATCTTTCAATATAAACAGGATCCCCAACCTTCTGGAAATTCTGTGCTAAAGTTTTCCTCTTTTCTGCCACCTTCTTTGTTTCTCTTTCGCTCATTTGCTTTTTTGCTTTCTGTCGTCTCCTTATCATGTTCTGCCTTTCTTGTCCATTTACCTACGTGTTTCCATGAAGCCTCCCATACTTTCTCTTGGAACTGATAAGTGGTAACACATATTGGGTGCATATTTGGCTGTAGCAAATCGTGATGTGCAGGAGCATTTTTAGATAATGTGAGTCAGTTTAGTTTACATATATATATATATATATATATATATATATATTTCTTTATGTCTATCTATCTATCGATATATATATATATATATATATATATCGATAGATAGATAGACATAAATATATTATATATATATATATATGTGTGTGTGTGTGTGTGTGTGTGTGTGTGTGTGTGTGTGTGTGTATGATGTTGATATGAGCCAACGATGATTTTTCGATTTATCACTGCAGTGTGTAATTTTTGCCAATAAATGGCATCTTCAGGATCATTTCAATATTCTGAAAATAGAACCAAACACCTTCTCTTAAGGAAACAGTAAACATGAAATGAGGACAAGCATAAACGGTCAAGGAAAACCCAGACTACAACTCAATGGTCAGTTCCCTACTCCTATAATCATCCTTTACGTTTATCCCCAGGTCGATATCTCTGATCCTCAGTGCCTGAAGAGTTATGCGATACTTCTCGCCCCTTGTGGTTGAAGCCAAAATCTCAACATCTTCTGACCCCATTGTAACGTTACAATGTTCGAGATGCTTTTTTACAAGCCCAGTGTTGTTGATGTGCTCACCGAAACGGGTTTGTAAATGTTGGACAGTCTGTCCAACATAGCACGCTTTCCAGCGTGGACATGTCAGTTTGTAAACCACCTCACTCCAGATCAACTGTCCTTAGTTTTCGCAGGTCATATCTATATATGTACACACATACACACACACACACACACACACACACACACACACACACACACACACACACACACACATATATATATATATATATATATGTGTGTGTGTGTGTGTGTGTGTGTGTGTGTGTGTGTGTGTTGTGTTTTTAGTGTACTTTGTCCTGTTTATATATACTTCTATTCATGCTTGTTTTTTTAAACCTTATTGTGATAAATTGGATAGAGTGGTCAACGCCAGATGCATGTTCTTAGATTACGTGCGCACGTTCATTGATATGTGTATGGGGTTTTCTTTTTTCGTTTTTTATTTCAATGAGATGTGTAAGTTTTGAAATGGGTTATAGCCCTGATATAGTTTTGTGCAGTCCGCTGGGCTTTAAACAATGGGAATAACCCTAATCGAATGTACTCGTTCTCGTACTCGTTCTTTTACAAGTGAAACGACGCCTATTCCGACATATACAGGTGAAACGACGCTTATTCCAATGTATTTATTCCTATACGGGCAAAACAACACCTATTCCAAAGTACTTATGTATGTACAACTGAAACGACGTCTATTCCAATGTACTTGTTCTTATAGAGACGAAACGATTCCTATTCCAATGTACTTAGTCCTACACAAGTGAATCGACGCCTATTAGATTGTACTTTGTCCTACAGAGGCCAAAGGACGCCTATTCCAATGTACTTAGTCCTACACAAGTGAATCGACGCCTATTACATTGTACTTTGTCCTATAGAGGCCAAAGGACGCCTATGTCAATGTACTTAGTCTTATACAGGTAAAACAACGCCCATTTCAATGTACTTAGTTGTATATAGGCACAACGATGCCTATTCCAATGTACTTAGACCTCATCATCATCAGGTGCCCTGCTGCATGGCGTTGGCGACCATGGACTTCCAACCATCTCTATCTCTCGTTGCCCTAGCATCTCCCCCACCCTCCTTAATCTTACAAGCTTCGCGTAGTTCATTCTGTCACAATTTGTGCTAATTGATTTCTCTAATAATTTTGTTGTTACCGATACTGTTTATTAGCTTAATGTCTGGCAAATCATGTAACTAAGTGTGTAACAATTCTGCTTAATGATTGTATCTGAATTGCTTATGAACATCCAGTATTCATATTGGCCTGAATATCTAACAAACTGCATGTAACTGGTTAATTTTTAGTTTTTCGTGATTTTTTTCTCTCCATCATAGTTACCTCTTTTGTTATAACATTTTTGGACACTGTGTTGGTTATTTTATAATCATATATAATGATACTTCACAGGCTTGGTGTGTGTGACAAAATTCTAGATTTTTAAATTAAGTAGTACATGTGAACCTGTTATCTGAATAATCAATATCATACATTTTTGCATACAACGTGCACATTATAGATTACAAGAAATCACACACAGTACAGTGTACTTACAACGCATTTAATGGATAATTTTCAACTGATTTTCGTTGTGTGTTCAGAAATGAAATAATCAAAAGGATGGATACTTGGCTGTTGATGTGAAAATAAGTAAACCTACGCACTGAGTTAGTTTTTGTTTCATTCCATAAAGGAAATGGAAGTGGATCAAGGAAGTTTAAAAACAATTTTCAAGTGTCCATCCAAGATCATATTTTTTTCTATCACTTTATGGCACAGGTATTGGATTGTGGGGACATATTTGGTATATGTCTATCATATTTGACGTTATCAGAAGTGTCTGGGTGAAGGAAGCTAGTAGGTATGTATCTGTTTTATTTGACACCATCAGAGATGTCTAGGTGAAGAAAACTGATGGGTATATCTAGCAGAAAGGGAACTCACACACAGGCACACAAACACACACACACACACACACACAACACACACACACACACACACACACACACATACACACACACACACACACACACACACACACACACACATTATATGATTTTCTTTTTTGTTTTCCCATGGCTTTGTTTTGTTTCTTTGTTGTTTTTGTTTGTTTCATTGTCTGTGTGTTTGTTGAATGGTTGTTTGATTCATTGGTTGTTTGGTTAAATGTCTCCTTTCTATTAAATTCCCACGGTTTTGTGGCTCGAAAAACAATGGACTGAATTATAGTATTAATAAGATATTGCTGTTAAATGCATCAACTTTACAGACTGTAGAAGTAGCTTGACATAATATACCTTCCTTTTGAGGACTTGGAAAATATGTTGATTTAAGTGTTTGATTTTTTCATGGCCCTAATATTCTACTGATGAAGTCACACAGGGATCAACAAGATTATTTCAAGTTTTTAATGGAGAAGCATGCTATATAACCTATTCTGACCTTGACTTTGCTTTGACTGTTCATTGATTTTGCCTGAATTGTTTACCACATCCAAATTGGCTTTTTTTTATCTCACAAAGTGCGCGTACTTTATTTTGGTAAAGTTTGTTCTAAGTAATTTTGCTTGTATTTTTATTAACACTACAATCGTTCATTAGCTTGATCTTCTGGCAAATCATGCAACTCAACCTGCATCAATTCTGATAATGGATTGTGTCTGAATTGTTTCTTAACATCCATTATTCTTATTAGTCTAAACATCTATATAACTCCATGTAGCTGCATATGTTTCAGTTTTTTATTTGTTTTTTGCATCGTTTATGGCACAGTGTGTCTATTTTTTTACGGATTTTTCTTGTATAATACCTCTTTCGTTTGTTTTGTGCATAACACGTTTTGATCTTGCATGTGTCGCTGTATGATTGTTTCGAGTGATAGTTTACAGTCTTGACGTGTACCACATATTTCTAGATTTTAAACACGTGAATTTATTGTCTTTATAATCATTATCAACCACTTATGCACACAGCATTTTGTTAATACACAACAAATATCGCGCAAAATACTTATTGCACATTGAAAGAGGAATTGTTTGACAGTGATTCGATGGTGTTTTCACAAATACATTTTAATTCACAGGATTAAGGCTTGTTTGTTGATGTATGACAATGCTTTAACGCCCATGCACCAAATCAGTCTTTCGCCATTCCAAAAAGGAAATGGAAATGGGTCAAAGGAATTCAAAACTTTTTTCAAGTGGTTGCAGTACTCTCTTTAGGACAATACATAACACATGCCCATTATCATTTCCGATCAACGTATCGATCGAAGTTCAGGGTTGTTGTTAAATCATCTTATGGCACAGTTATTGGATTCTGGGCAGATGGGGTATATATCTGTTTCATTTGGTATCATCAGATGTGTCTAGGTGAAGGAAACTAATGGATATAGACCTGTTTCATTTGACATCATTTGGTGTATCTAGTGAAAGGATATTGATGGGTATAGATCAGTTTCATTTGACATTGGGTGTATCTAGATAAAGGAAACTGATGGGTATAGACCTGTTTCATGTGACATCATTAGGTGTATCTAGGTGAAGGAAACTGATGGGTAAAACCTATTTAATTTGACATCATTAGGTGTATCTAGATAAAGGACACTGATGGGTATAGACCTGATTCATTTGACATCATCAGGTGTATCTAGGTGAAGGAAACTGACGGATGTAGACCTGTTTCATTTGACACACAGACACAGACACAGACACACGCACACACACACACACACACACACACACACACACACACACACACACACACTCACACACACACACACACACACACACACACACACACACACACATTCACACACAACACACACACACACACACACACACACACACACACACACACACACACACACACACACACAGACACACACACACACACACACTTGTACATTTTTTTTCCTACGGATTTGTTTTATTTGTTCGTTTAATTTTGTTTGTTTCTTTATTTGTTTGTTTTCTGTTTTGTTTTGGGTTGTGGTTTTTGGTTAGTTGGTTGTTTGGTTAAATTCCCCTTTCTATTGAATTCCCTTGCATTCATAGTTTGCAGAATAATGGACCAAATTTTTGTTTTAATTAGATATAAATGACATCAAATTTACCGACTGTAGAGGGACTTTGGCGTAATACACCTTCTTTTAGAGAGCTTTGGAGGCTGTGGTAATCTGATTATTTGATTCTCTCATGGCTCCAACAATCTAACGATGAAGTCACACAGGGGTCAACAGTATCATTTTATCTTTTTAACGGAGAAGCATGCTCTCCAACCAGATCTGAACTTGACATTGCTTTGATTGTTTATTGATTTTGTCTGAATCGTTTATGACAGCCAAATTGTTTTAATAAATTCTCAGAAACTGCGCGTATTCCATTCTCTCATAATCTGTGCTAACTGATTTGGCTAGCATTTTTATTATTACCGGTATTGTTTATTGGCTTAAACGTCTGGCAAACCATGTAAGTAAATCTACATCTGTTCTGCTCGTTGATTTTGTCTGAATTGTTTATTGACATCCAGTATTCATAGCAGCCCAAATATCTAACAATCTGCAATCTATCAGGGTGTGTTTCAGTTTTTCTCTCCATCGTTTATGGCATGGTTATATATTTGTTTAAGAATTTGCCGTTATAATACCTCTTTCATGTTATTCTGTATAATGCTGTCGGGCCTTGGATTGGTCACTTTATAATTATATGGAATGATTTATAGTATTGACGTGTACGATATAATTCTAGATTATTGAACAGTGCATGGGAATCTGTTACTTATGTAATGAATATCACACGTTTCAAATACCGTATTCGAACTATAAAATACCACGCAGAGTATTATAGTTCATTGAACATAGAATGTGTGCAGTGAGTTTGATAGTTTTATCGATACTTATCAATGAAGATCAGATGGGTTTTATGGCAAACAGACATATAGGAGACAACACAAGATTAATATATGACTTGATAAATCATTTGTATCTAAATAGCAGACCATGTTTGCTTCTCCATATTGATTTCGATAAAGCTTTTGATTCACTGAACAAAGGCGTTCATGCTCGAAGATTTAAGAGCGTATGGGTTTGGAGCTAGTGTTGTCATTGGATTGAAGCCCATAAAAACGTGAAATCAACAGTCACTATTAACGGTCAGCCCAAAGAATGATTAAGTATAGAAAAGAAATACACGCAAAGGCATCCAATGTCACCCTACCTTTCCATATTTGCGCAGAGATTCTAGCCCCAATGATAAGGGGAGATGGTTCAATAAAAGAATCTAAGTTCGTGGTGTAGAACACAAAATTTCCCAGTTTGCTGATGAAACCCAGTTGATAAATATATGTGCATATACGTGATAAGTACGGCACAGTGTCAGGCTTATGAAGAACAGCGAGAAAATGCAAATAGTATGGCTAGCGAGTGAGAGAAAATCACAAAAATACATTATCCTAATGAAAAAATCTAAATGTAAAAACATAGAAAATGTTATTTAAAATTTGGTCACAAAGAATCATACTCCAATTGGAAAGCCGCAGTTCTAAAGTCTCTTGTGCTATCTAAACATATAATCTTGTAGATACTGTTGCCAGATCCACTGGACACTTGATACAAAGTTAAAAAACTGTTTTTTTTCATCTTTATAGAATAGAAAACAGGATAAAACTAGTAGACAAAAATGCCATTTAATGCATGAAGCAAGTAGTGGTTGCGTGTACCTGATCTGAGAGCAGATGTATATGCGCTCAAATTTACCTGGCTAAAAAAACCACACCATTAAATTTCGATTCATCAATGGCAAAATGTTGTAACAGAAATATATCTATTTCTTTAAAAAAAACCAACTGAACATTATGGACTATCGTTCGTTTCATATTTAATGAAGACTAATCTTTTTGTTACCATACATTTAAAGCATGCATAGCATTTTCCAATTATATAATACATAAGACTCAAATGAATTGTTATCTGAATGTGTTTTCTATAACGAAGATATAAATGTGTATAATCTATCGATTATAAAGACAATAAAGTAGTAGTGAACGGAATATTATCTACCCGTCATGTTCTTAAAGAAACATCTTTTTTTTACCAGTAAAGAATTCAAAACTAAGAGTGACTGCCATATTCATTTTGTCACTTATAATGCATATATGTCTTTACTCAACAATCAAGCAATGTTTAAGGACAACCAGAATTCAACTGAAAAACAACACAAGCAATATTTTGAATCTACCAAGTGCAGTAAGGCTAATAACGGGTATACAAAGGGGGTAGGGGGGGATTCTACTATGAAAAAAAAAGAAGTTTGCTGATAGTAAATCGAAATGATGCATGAACTGGTGAGAGAAATTAAATGCTAATGTATCGTGGGAAAACGTGTATCATAAAAAATACAAATTAAATTAAACAATGTCAAACCAAAATGGTTGCAATTGAAAATAGTTTAATAGGATTATTACAAAACAATATAATTCAAAATCTAAAGAATATAGTACCTAGGACAAATTCTACATGGTGTTAGACTACAAGGATAAAAGAAAAAAAGAGACTGTTGATCAGTTCCTGTGGAATTGCTACTGTGTCCGTAAATTTTGGAACTAAATAGTATATTCATTTGACGAAAAATGTGAAAATACTTTTAACATTAAAACCGCAAGGAATCTTGCATTCTTCGTTGTTGATCCGATTATAATGCTTGCTAAATCAGTTATTTATAAATGTTAGATTGACAAATGTGTTTCGAATGTACCTATTGCTACTCAATATGAGATTCAAAACTGAATGGTACAATACAAAAATTAAACTTTCAAGTGTCCGTCTTTAATGCTCAGAATGACTTTTAGCCACATTTTTTCAGTAGAGAACAAATCATATGTATGACATGTTTTAAATCTTCATGTTCACTGTGAAACATCCAGCGTAAGAAATACCGTCATAAACTGTTACATACTGTTATACGCTGTCCGTATGTTATATCTTGTCAGATGTCAAAAATGTTCTTCTCATGTTCATGAATTAATGTTGATTTTTGTTTCTACAGTGTATGTTCATTGTTAAACAAAAACTGAATAAAAAAGAGAAAACATGTACTTATGCAGGTGGAGAGACATCTATTTCAATGTTCGTATTTCTGTAAAAATGAAACCGTAACTATTCCAATGTACTTATTCCTGTAGTGGTGAAACAATTTCTATTTTAGTGTACTTATTCCTATACAACTGAAAAGACACATTGGAACTGATTCTTATACATATGAAACGACACATATTTCTATATACTTATGTCAATGTACTTGAAACCACACATACTGCAATGTGTTCATTTTTGTGTCCTTGAAACGAGGCACATTGCAACGTACTTGTCTTTATATCCTTGAAACGACACGTATGGCAATGCACTTATTTTTGTGTCCTTAAAAGACATGTAATACAACGCGCATATTGTTAATTCCATTGAACGACACGTAATTCAACGTACTTATCTTTAGGTGCTTGAAATGACACGTATTGCAACCGTACCTATTTTTTATGTACTTGAAACGACAAGTATTGTAACGTACCTATTTTGATGTACTTGAAACGACACGTATTGCAGCGTACTTATTTTGATGTACTTGAAACGACACGTATGGCAACGTATTTATTCTTATGTACTTTAAACGACACGTATTGCAGCGTACCTATATTGATGTACTTGAAACGACACGTATGGCAACGTATTTACTTTTATGTACTTGTAACTTACTTATTTTTATGTATTTGAAACGACACGTTATGTATCGTACATATTTTTACATATTTGAAACGACACATGTTGCGGCGTACCTTTTTTTCTGCACTCGAAACGACTCGTATTGCGATGTACTTTTTTTTTTTTGGGGGGGGGGGGGGGGTGACACGATACGCATTCGAATGAACATGTTCTTTTACATGAACAGCAAGACTCATTCCAATGTCCTTAGACCTATATGGTTAAATAACACCTATTTCAATGTTCCTAGCCCTTTAGCAGTGATGACAAAACCTATTGCTTACACTTATGGTAATACAAGTGAAACGATACTTATTGCAATGATCTCGTGGGGATGTCGGGGGCTCTTTCAATATAAACAGGATCCCCAACCTTCTGGAAATTCTGTGCTAAAGTTTTCCTCTTTTCTGCCACCTTCTTTGTATCTCTTTCGCTCATTTGCTTTTTTGCTTTCTGTCGTGTCCTTATCATGTTCTGCCTTTCTTGTCCATTCACCTATGTTTCCATGAAGCCTCCCATACTTTCTCTTGGAACTGATAAGTGGTAACACATATTGGGTGCATATTTGGCTGTAGCAAATCGTGATGTGCACGAGCATTTTTAGATAATGTGAGTCAGTTTACATATATAATATATATATATATATATATATGTGTGTGTGTGTGTGTGTGTGTGTGTGTGTGTATGATGCTGATGTGAGCCAAAGATGATTTTTCAATTTATCACTGCAGTGTGTAATTTTTGCCAATAAATGGCATCTTCAGGATCATTTCAATACTCTGAAAATAGAACCAAACACCTTCTCTTAAGGAAACAGTAAACATGAAATGAGGACAAGCATAAACGGTCAAGGAAAACCCAGACTACAACTCAATGGTCAGTTCCTTACTCCTATAATCATCCTTTACGTTTATCCCCAGGTCGATATCTCTGATCCGCAGTGCCTCCAGAGTTATGCGATACTCCTCGCCCCTTGTGGTTGAAGCCAAAATCTCAACATCTTCTGACCCCATTGTAACCTTACATTGTTCGAGATGCTTTTTTGCAAGCCCAGTGTTGCTGATGTGCTCACGGAAACGGGTTTGTAAATGTTGGACAGTCTGTCCAACATAGCACGCCTTACAGCGTGGACATGTCAGTTTATAAACCACCCCACTCCAGATCAACTGTCCTTAGTTTTCGCAGGTCATATCTATATATGTAACACACACACACACATACACACACACACACACACACACACACACACACACAACACACACACACACACATATATATATATATATATATATATATATATATATGTGTGTGTGTATGTGTGTGTGTGTGTGTGTATATATATATATATATATATATATATATGTGTGTGTGTGTGTGTGTGTGTGTGTGTGTGTGTGTGTGTGGTGTGTTGTGTTGTGTGTGTGTGTGTGTGTGTGTGTGTGTGTGTGTGTGTGTTAGTGTACTTTGTCCTGTTTATATATACTTCTATTCATGCTTGTTTTTTTAAACCTTATTGTGATAAATTGGATGCATGTTCTTAGATTACGTGCGCACGTTCATTGATATGTGTATGGGGTTTTCCTTTTTCGTTTTTTATTTCGATGAGATGTGTAAGTTTTGAAATGGATTATAGCCCTGATATGGTTTTGTGCAGTCGGCTGGGCTTTAAACAATGGGAATAACCCTAATCGAATGTACTCATTCCTTTACAAGTGAAACAACGCCTATTCCGACATATTTATATAACATATACAGGTGAAACAACGCTTATTCCAATGTATTTATTTCTATACAACTGAAAGGATGTCTATTCCAATGTACTTGTTCCTATAGAGACGAAACGACGCCTATTCCAATGTACTTAGTCCTACACGAGTGAATCGACGCCTATTACATTGTACTTTGTCCTATAGAGGCCAAAGGACGCCTATTCCAATGTACTTAGTCATGTACAGGTAAAACAACGCCCATTCCAATGTACTTAGTTGTATATAAACTCAACGATGCCTATTCCAATGTACCTAGACCTATACTAGTGAAACGACGCCTATTCCAATATACTTAGTCCTGTACTAGCGAAACGACGCTTATTCATATGTACTTAGTCCTATACTAGTGAAACAACGCCTATTCCACTGTACTCAGTCCTTTAAAGGAAAAACTACGCCTATTACAGTGTACTCAGTTCTATACTAGCGAAAAGACGTCTATTCCAGTATACTTAGTCCTATACATGTTAACGACGTCTATTACAATGTACTTAGTTCTATATAAGCGAAACGACACCTAACAAAACGACGCCTATTCCAAAGTACTTAGTTCTGCATGAGCGAAACGACGCCTATTACAATGTATTTAGTTATATATAAGCGAAACAACGCCTATTCCGATGTACTTAGTCCTAAACAAGTAAATGACGCCTATTCCAATGTAATTATTCCTATGCAAATGAAACGCCAGATATTCCAAAAATGT
>CM060314.1:38158804-38161304 GCA_030674185.1 Monoplex corrugatus | reverse complement strand
TATTTATTTATTTATTTATTAATTTATTAATTTATTAATTTATGTATTTATGTATTCACTTATAATTTATTTATTTATTTATTTTTATTTATGTATTCACTTATTATTTATTTATTATTTATTTATTTATTTATTTATTTTTTTTTTTTTTTATTTATTCACTTATTTATTCACTTATTATTTATTTATTTATTTATTTATTTACTTATTATTTATTTATTTATTTATTTAGTTATTTATTTACTTACTTACTTACTTATTTATTTATTTTTCATTTATTTACTTATTTATTATTTATCTATCTATTTATCTATTCATTTTTGTGTTTGTTTGTTTGTTTGTTTGTTTGCTTATCTATTTATTTATTTATTTATTTATTCATTCATTCATTTATTCATTCATCTTTTCCTTCTCTATATATTATCTATTCTCTTATTTGTTATGTGTTTATCTATCTATCTATCTGTCTATTTGTCTATCTATCTATCTATCTATCTTCTATCTATCTATCTATTATCTATCTATCTAACTATCTCTATCTATATATCTATCTATCTGTTATCTATCTATCTATCTATCTATCTGTCTGTCTGTCTATCTATCTATCTATCTATCTATCTATATTTCGTTGTTTATTTGTTTATTTATTCATTTATTCATCTGTTTATTTTTCATTTATTCATATATTTATTTCTACATGTGTTTTTTTTTTCTTTATTTCTTTGTTATTTCTTTTTGTTTCTTTATTCATTTCTTTATTTAGCTATTTATTTCTTTTCTTTTCATAGTTTACTATTTACCTATTCATTCATGTCTTTAATCGTCTATAATTTATTTGCTTATCTATTTAAGTTTACATATTTGTTTGTTTCTTTATCTATTGACAATCATCATTTTACTTGTTCATTTATTTACATTTAAAATATTTATTTGTTTATTGATTCATTCATTTATTTATTCACTTGTTTATTTATCTATTTACATATTTGTTTGTTTATTTATCTATTGACAATCATCATTTTACTTGTTCATTTATTTACATTTGAAATACTTATTTGTTTATTCATTCATTCATTTATGTATTCACTTGTTTATTTATCTATTTGATTGATTGATTGATTGATTGATTGATTGATCGCTTGATTTATTCATTCATTCATTTATTCATTTATTCATTTATTTATTTATTCATTTATTTATGTATGTATTTATTTTTTGGTTTGTTTATTATTCACTTTCCCTTGTTTTTGTTGGCTCTACAATGGCATATCTTCATGTCACTTAATGCAGGGCGTTGTCTGTTCTAATGTTGTTTGGTTATATGAAATGTTCTGTGCTAGCTATATGTGCGTATTTATCATATGTGTTTACATTTGTTGTTGCTGTTGTTTGTTGTTTCTTTTTCTTTTTCGTTTGTCTATATCTATATTGATATCTGTATCTATATCTATATTTATATTCATATTTACATCTGTCTCTCCATCTCTCTGTCTCTCTCATTATCTATCTATCTATCTATCATCTATCTACTATCTATCTATCTATCTATCTATCTATCCATCTATCTATTTATCTATGTATACAACGTTATACATGTGCAGGGTGTTTTGAGATCCATCTGCCAACGTTTCCTTCATTTTCTTATGGCTCTGAATTCTAAGTACTTAGGTCTTAAAGGCTTGAATCGCGGACGGGTGACTTGTATCCTCCTCAGGTAGCCAAACTATTTGATTTGCAATTGTATGACGTACTGGTTGACATATCTTACTTTAACCCTCTCTTACATTTTATCATTTATAATCAGATCTCTCCCTATCTTGTCTGCTGTTCTAAATATATTTGGATATAAAAGGCTTATTGTGTTTTTTTTTCTAAAGAAAAAACACGAATGCCCCTTATCCTCTTGTCTATTTCCTTGTTTGTTTGTTTGTTTGTTTGCGCATTTGTTCCTTTGTTTGTTCGTTTGTTGTTTGTGTTGCTTTGCAAAGAGCAAAGAGCATTATTCAACATGTACAGCTTGTGCTATAGAAATGGAGCTACCATAAATTGTGATTTGTTTTCAAGAGTTGGCATAAAATCCAAGTCTGGCACTGGTATATAATTATGAGTAATGAGATCGCACTAAAACCCTGTTTTTCATTTCCATTGCAATGCTTGGGAGTTTCAGTAAGGACTTAAAATTGTAGATCATACTCTCTGTCTTTCGGGCTTTGGTGTCAAGGAGAAGAGTGGCAGAATTGTTCAGACGTTTGCCTGTCAATAAGTAAACTCAAGGTTCCAGGATTCGTTCCCCGATGAGGCCTCGACGTTTCTCCTCAGTATGAACGTTAAATCGAACTGAAGGTCTAGTCCTTTAGAAAGGGACGTAAAGCGAGCTGGAGCTGTGTGCCTTCTGGCGTCCGCACGCTTAAGATCCCATGACAGTTAAACATCATGAAAAACAGAGCATTTGCCCAGCTGCCCTGGTATTAAACGCTGGAGGGATAGGTTGATTTCCCAG
>CM060314.1:38136304-38153804 GCA_030674185.1 Monoplex corrugatus | reverse complement strand
GTAAATATTTGATAATGTGTATGTGTCTACCTGTCAAGTGAGTTTAGACGCTGAAAGTCTGCACACAACGTTGATGTGGGGGGGTAAGAGAAATATCCACCCTTTACTACCAACCAGGCGGAGGTTTCCACGAAAATCGATCCCAGAACCTTCCAAATGGATGTCCTGAGTTTACCCACTTGAAAACTGCTCCTGTCGAATGATATACAAATAGGATTAAAGTATCTTGACGCAGATACAATGCTATTTACCGAGCAGCAGTCTTTACCATGTCTCAACATTATTTCAATGTATTAAGCCCTTGGTCAGACAAATCTCACAGAAAATAATACTGATGCTGAAGTTCTCTGGAACAGCTTATTTATCGCTGCGTTTTGATACGCTTACATTACAACGGCAGATTTTTGAATTCATCCTGCTCTACTACCGTTACATGAAAAGGTCATTTTTATGAGATTCTCAACAGAGACCGGGAAATATATACTGAAAAGGTACATTCCATAATTTCATTTAAGTGATTTCCAAAGATGTATCAGTTTCTGTCTTTATCTGTCTATTTGTTTGCCTGTCCGTTGAAACAGACACAAAGAGAGAGAGAGAGAGAGAGAGAGAGAGAGAGAGGAGAGGAGAGAGAGAGAGAGAGAGACATAGAGAGAGACAGAGACAAAGACAGAGACAGAGACAGAGATAGATAGAGACAGACAGACACGGACACAGAGATATAGAGAGATACGCACAGAAACACACACAACAAAAACATACACAACAACAACAAACACAACAACAACAACAACAACAACAACAACACACACACATACACACACACACAAACGACACGCACAACTCACATGCACACATACACGTACATGCAAACACACACTCACACACACACACACACACACACACACACGCACACACACACATACACACATATACATACACACACACACACACACACGCACACACAAACTAACACAAACACATACATATACAAACATGAACATAGATAGAACAAGAGAGAGAGAGAGAGACAGACAGACAGACAGACAAACAGATACACACACACACACCCCAGACACACAAACACACAGACACAAGACACACAGACAGAGAGAAAGAAAAAAGAGGTAAATAAACAGAAAGATAGACAGACAGGCACAGACAGAGAGAAAGCGACAGAGAGACAGGAACAGAGACAGAGACAGACAAAAAGACAGAGAGAGACAGATACACACACACACACACACACCACACACACACACACACACCACACACTTACACACACACATACACACATACAAACGGCCAAACACACATACTCACACACACACACACACACACATACACACACACACACACACACACACACACACCACACACACACACCACACACACACACACACAATATATATATATATATATATATGTATATATAATTATATATTCAGGAAGATGGAAAGCATTCTTACCTACAAATGCCTATCAATTAACATCAAGAAGAGAGTTCTTGAATGCTATATAGAACCAATACTGTTGTACGGTTGCGAGGCGTGGACAGTCGGCAGGCGAAGCCAGAACAGGATTGAGGCAGCTGAGATATGGTTTCTGAGAGGGATGTTGGGAGTTCCATGGACAGCAAAGAAAACAAACGAGACGGTCTTGATGGAGGCAGACACAAGTAGATCATTCATCAGAAAGGTTAGGAAAAGGCAGGCAGCATTCGTAGGCCATTTTATGAGGAGGGGGGGATTGGAATACCTGGTCACAACGGGAAAGCTGGAGGGAAGGAGAGCACCGGATAGACCCAATGAGAAGATACTAGACGGACTTGCAGAGTGGCTGAAGACGGGGAGGGTGGAAGAGATGCTTGAGGCAACAAGAGATAGAGACAGATGGAAGTCTATAATCGCCAACGCCATGTGGCAAGGCACCTGATAATTATGATGATGATTGATATTAGCTGTCGGTACAGGAATTAACATTTTTGGCTCTAATGAAACACGATAGGCAGTTGGAATTTTCGGTAATTTAGGCCATGGTTTTATGTTTTAGCGTCCTTAGTGATCTTTATGTTCGTGTTCAGGTTTTGTTCATAAAATCTCATGGAGATAAATTTAATTAATGGAATGATCAATGCCAGGAGCATATCTTTAGGTAAGTATGCGAATACATTATCTGTACTTAATTTCTTTTCCATTTTCCTTGTCAGTGTCGTCGAGATGTGTACATTTTGCTATGGTTGTAGCATTGATATAGCTTTGCGCATATAGGTGGCAGCTGGGCTTTAAACAGTAATAATGATTGTAATAAACGGAGATGATGTAAGCAGCAATTATTTTGGGCATGTTGAACATCTGTGGCAGCAAAGGTTTAAATGTTTCATTGGCAAAAGAAAACACTCTTAGGTAAGCAAAAATGCATGCATGTAGATGTAACAATGGGAGGTGGCGCCGTACGATAACGATGTGCTTTGTGTTTAAAAAAATGCGCAGCAAAGTAGTTTTCCTCGGCAAAAGAATACACCCTCAGGTAAAATACATGCATATAGATTTAACAAAGGGAGGTGGCGCCGTGCGATGGCGATGTGCTTTCTCCATGAAGGTCAACCCCCATTTCACGTGGTAAAACTGCCAAAAACAATTAACCCAATACCATCCCATCAAATCCAGTCTAGTTTGTTCGATCAAAGCGACTGGAAAATTGTCCAGCTGATATTTTCTTTCCCGTTGTGAAATGTTAGTTATACAGAGCAAAATGGTACATCCTTCAAACCAAAAGTTCATTTTTAAACATAAACGAAAATAATCCCTATTTTGAGTGCAGTGACCTGAAATGCTCCTTAAGTTTCCAAAACACTTTGTTATTTCCTTTTGAATCTGTTCAAGGTTCGTGCAACTGTGCAATCGTTCAGAGAATAAGAGGCTTGTTTGTATGTTAAGTGCGTATGACTATTGATTGTTTGATTGTTAGTTTGTGTGTGTGTTTTCGTTTTCCTATGAAAGCGATTTTTCTACATGCTTTTGCCAGAGGCAGTTCTTTCGTCGTGGAATCTTGTTCTTCCATTCATCTGTCCGCCCCTGTATCTCGACATGTCTAAGTATGCATCCACTGTCTACCTTGTATGTCTATATCCAT
This sequence comes from Monoplex corrugatus, assembly GCA_030674185.1. Lineage (NCBI taxonomy): Eukaryota > Metazoa > Mollusca > Gastropoda > Littorinimorpha > Ranellidae > Monoplex > Monoplex corrugatus. The sequence goes on along the minus strand of CM060314.1, from coordinate 38,150,669 downwards.
TTGTGTTAAATTATTTGGACTTTTCAATTTTTCTATTTATCTATTTACGTATTTTGTGTAAGTCATTGCACATACAATTTTGGCCTCACATTGTTGCAGTTTGCCCGTAATGACTTCACACCATGCCAGGATAGTAGCGTACGCTCTGCATCGTAAAAAGCAGCAGCACCAACACCAGCAGGAAGATCAAAACCACGTGAGTCTTCCATTATATATGTTACAGAAACAGAAAAAAAAAACTTAAAGTAAGAGAAAGCAAACAAGAAAACAAGAAAAACAAATAAAACAAAACACGCGAAAAATAGTATAACAAAAAGGAACAAAAAGATGAAGAAGAGGAAATGAAAAAGACAAAAGGAACACGAACAAGAAAGGCAAGAACAAGGACAACAAGAAAAATAGAAGAGGGAAAATAACAACACAAGCACAAGAACAACAACAACAGATACGACATGAAACTGAGCAAGAAGAAAAGGAACAATCACAAAGCTTGCACTATAAAACATAACAAGTACAGAAACACACAAAACAAGAAGAAAAGCCGACCGATACGCAATATAAAGAAAATCCATGATTGTTGTCAGTGCGCAGTTGAAAACAACAGCCAGAACTGGAACAACATGGAGAAACAGAAATGAAAACGAAAACGGTGGCAACAAGCAAACCAGGAGAACAAGAGCAGAAACAATGAGAAGCAGAACGACAACAAACAGAAAAATGACATCAATGATAACAACAGTAAAACACCAAGAACAGCATGAAGAAGAAGAGTAAAAAGGAAAAAAAATGAGAACAAGAAGTACATAAAAAACAATTATACCAATAATAGGAGGATCAAAGAAGCTAGAAAATGAAAACAACAACAAAAACAAACAAAAACAAATAAAGCATTGAGGCCAAAGGCAGAACGAGCATAAACTAGGCGACAAAATTAAACGCGAAAACAACAGAAAGACAAGTAGACCAAGATTAATAAAACTACCAACAAAATAGAATAAGAAAACAAAAGAAAGAGGAATGTATGATCAAGAAAACAAGGCGGAAACAAACAAACAAAACAGGAGAACTAAGACATAACAACTGAAACAAGAACCTAAGAACACGATGACAAAAAAAATTCTCGAAACAAAAAGAAGGGAAACAAAGAAACAAAAAGAATAGGAGAAGAAACATTTGGCAAAAATGCAAAAGAAGGCCAAGAACAGAAAAAAACCCAAAGAAATAAGTAAATGGAACAAGAAGAGAGGGAAAAAGATGTGGAATAAGACAAACGAAAGAACTGAAATACAGATGAAGACAAAAGGCATGACGGCAAATAAAACAAACGTGACCCCACAATCGAAAATAACCGAAACATGCACGTAAAAACAGAGCAAACCAAATCACACAAAAAGCAAGCCGCCTTCCACCCCCCACCCCCAGTCATAAATTACCTTGTTTACAAACCGAATGGCAAGGTGGGGAGATAAGCGCACCGGAACTGGAACAAGAAGACTACTGCAAACCACCAAGACAAGAAAAATGACTGCAACAGCAACAGCGACGACGAGACGAGAACAACAGCGACGACGACGACGAGAACAATAACAACGAGAACAACAACAACAACAACGAGAACAACAACAAAAACGAGAACAACAAGAAGGACGAGGACAACAAGAACAAGAACAACAACAACAACAAGGACGACAAAAACAAGAACAACGATGAGAACAACGACAAGAATAACAACGAGAACAACGACGACGAGAACAACGACAACGAGAACAACAACAACGAGAACAACAACAACAAAAACGAGGACAACATTAACGAGAACAACGAAAACAACAACGAGAACAACAACAGCAAAGAGAACAACAACAACAAAGACGAGAACAAGAACAGCAAAAACGAGAAACAATGATGAGAACAACAACAAAAACAACGAGAACAACAACAACAAGAGCAAAACAACAACGAGAACAATAACGAGAACAAAAACAACGAGAGCAACAACAACGAGAACAACAACAAAGACGAGAACAACAACGAGAGCAACAACAAAACGAGAACAACAACGAAGAAAACAACAAAAACAACGAGAACAACGAGAGCAAAACAACGACGAGAACAATAAAGAGAACGAAGAGAACGAGAACAAAAACAACGACGGGAACAATAACGAGAACAACAACAACGAAAACAACGAAAACAATAACCAGGAGAACAACAACAACGAGAACAACAACGAGAACAACAGCAGCAGCGAGAACAACAGCAACAACAAGAACAACAGCAACAACGGCGACGAGAAGAACGACAACAACGACAAGAGCAACGACAACGAAAACAACGACGACATGAGAAGAACGACGACAACGAGAGCAACAACAACGACAATGAGAAGAACAACGACAATGAGAACAACAACGACGACAACGAGAAGAAGAACGACGACAACGAGAAGAACGACGATAACGAGAACAACGAGAAGAACAAAGACAACAACGAGAACAACATCAACAACAAGAACAACGAGAACAATAACAACAAGAACAACAACGAGAACAACAACGAAAGAAGACAAATAACGACAACGAGAAGAACAATGACGACAATGAGAAGAACGACAACGAGAAGAACAACGACGACAATGAGAAGAACAACGACGACAACGAGAACAACGAGAACAACAACGAGAAGAACGACAACGAGAACAACAACAACGAGAGCAACGACGACAACGAGAACAACAACGAGAACAATGATGACAGAGAGAACAACGACGACAACGAGAAGAACAACGACGACAACGAGAAGAACAACAATGACGACAACGAGAACAACAACTTCGACGACAACGAGAAGAAGAAAAACGACGACAACGAGAAGAACAACAATGACAACAACGAGAACAACAATAGCGACGGCAACAAGAACAACGACAATGAGAAGAAGAACGACAACAACGACGATGACAAGGAGAAGAAGAACAACGACGACAACGAGAAGAACGACGATAACGAGAAGAACAAAAATGACAACGACAATAAGAACGACGACAACGAGAACGACGACAACGAGAAGAACAAGAAGAGCAACCAGTTAAAGAACAACGACGACAACGAGAAGAACAACGACGACGACAACAACAACAACAGCAACAACAAAACGACAACGAGAAGAACAAAACTACAACGACGACAACAAGAAGAAGAACAACAACGACTACGAGAACAACAACAACGAGAAGAACAACGACAATAAGAACATCGACGACAACCTGAAGAACAACAATGACGACAACCAGAAGAACAACAATGACAACGAGAACAACAACAACGACGACAAATAGAACAGCAAGAACGACAACGAGAACAACAACAATGACGACAACGAGAACAACAACAACGTTAACGAGAAGAATAACAACAACAAAAACAACGATGACTACAACGAGAAAAAGAACAACGAGAAGAACAACGACGACAACGATAACAACGAGAACAATAATAACGAGAACAAGAACGAAAACGAGAACAACGAGAACAAGAAGAAAAATAACGACGACAACGAGAAAAAGAATAACGACAACGAGAAGAACAACGACAACGAGAAGAACAACAACGACAACGAGAAGACCAACAACAACGAGAACAACGACGACAACGAGAAGAAGAACAACGAGAACCACATCGACGACAACGAGAAGAACAACAACAACGAGAACAACAACGACGACAACGATAAGAAGAACGACGATATCGAGAAGAAACGACGACAAGAGAACAACGACGACAACGAGAACAACAACGAGGAGAACGACGACAACGAGAACGACAATGACGACAACGACAACAACAACTTCGACGACAACGAGAAGAGAAAAAACAACGACGAAAAAGAGAAGTAAAACGACGACAACGAGAATAACAACAATGACATCGAGAACAACAACGACAGCAACGAGAACAACGACAAAGAAAAAAAAAAAGCGACGACAACGAGAACAACGAGACAAGGAGAGAGAAGACCAACGACCGACGACAACGAGAAGGACAACGACGACAACGAGAACGAGAAGAACAACGAGAAGAACGACAACGAGAAAAAGAACAACGATGACAACGAGAACAACTACAAGAACGAGAAGTAAAACGACAGCGAGAAAACAACAATGACAACAACGAGAACAGCAACAATGACAACAACGAGAACAACAAGAACGACGACAACGAGAACAACGACAAAGAGAAAAAAAAACCGACGACGACAAGAAGAAGAACAGCGACGGCAACAAGAACAACAACGGCAACAACGAGAATAAGAACAACGACAACAACTAGAACAACAACGACAACTACAAGAACAAAAACAACGAGAAGAACAACGACAACGAGAAGAAGAACAACGACGACAACGAGAAGAAGAACAACGACAACAAGAACAACGACGTCAACGAGAACAACGACGACAATAACAACAACAAAAAAACGACAACGAGAGAACGACGACAACGAGATGAACACCGACGACAACGAGGAGAACAATGATGACAAAGAGAAGAACAACAATGACGACAACGAGAACAACGAGACAACGAGAACAACAACAACGAGAAAACAACAACGACAACGAGAACAACGAACGACGACAACGATAAGGACAACGAGAAGAACAGCGACGGCAACGAGAACAACAACGACGGACGACAACGGAGAAGAACAACGAAACAACGAGAAAACAACAATGAGAACAACGACGACAACGAGAAAATGACGACAACGAGAACAACAACGAGAACAACAACGAGGACAAATCGAGAATGCAACGACGAGAACAACAACGAGAACAGCAACAAGAACATAGCGAGCAACAAAAGAACAAAAACGAGAACAACCAGACAACGAGACAAGACAACAAGACAACGAGAACAAGAACAACGAGAACAAGAACAACGAGAACAAACGACAACGAGAACAACGACAACAACAACGCGACGACAACGAGAAGAAACAACAACGACGACAGAGAGAGAAGACCAAGGACAACGAGAACAACAACAACAACGAGAAGGACAACGACAGAACACAACGACAACGAGAAACAACGACGAAGACAACGAAAGGACAACGAGAAAGAACAGACGACGCAACGAGAACAACGACGAGACAACGAGAAGAGACAACGAGACAACGAGAAGAACAACGACAACGACGACAACGAGAACAACAACGACGACAACGAGAACAACAACGAGAACAACAACAACAGAAACAACAACGAGAACGACATCGAGAAAGCAACGAGACAATAACGAGAAACAGCAACAACAAGAACAATAATGAGAGCAACAACAAGAACAAAACGACAACAACCGACAAGAACGAGAACAAGAACAACAGAGACAAGAACGAAACAAAAAACGAGAACAACAACGAGAACACAACGACAACAACGAGAAGAAGACAACGAAAGAACAAGACGACAGAACAAAACGAGAACAACCAGACAACGAGAACGACATCGACAACGATAACGAGAACAACAACGACGGACAACAACAACAACGAGACAACGAGAAAAACGACGACAACGAGGAGAAGAACAACGACAAAGAGAAGAACACACGAAAAACAACAACGAGAAGAACAAAACGAGAACAACGAGAAAGAACAAACGGAAGAAGACAACGAGAATAAGAACGACGACAACGAGAACAACAACACAAGAGAAAACAACAACAACGAGAAGAAAACGACGACAACAACGAGAAGAAACGAGAAACAACGACAACAAGACAACAACAAAACAACGAGAAGAAACAACGACGACAACGAGAAGAACGAGATAACGAGAACAACGACGACAACGAGAACAACAACGACGACACGAGAACAACGACAACGAGAACGACAACGGGACAAACGAGAACAGCACACGACCGAGAAGAAAACAACGACAACGAGAGAACAATGACGACACCGAGAACATAACGACGAACAAAAGAAGAAAAGAGAACACCAAACGAGAAGAAGAAAACAACGAACAACGAGAAGAACGACAACAACGAGACAACAACGACGGCAAGAACAACGACAATGAGAAAACGAACAACGACGACAACGACGACGACAACGAGAAGAGGAACAACGACGACGACACGAGAAGAACAACGACGACAACGAGAATAAGAACAACGACGACAACAAAACAACGATACAACGAGAAGAAGAACGAGAACAACAGAAACGAAAGAAGGAACGAGAACAACAACAACGAGAAGAAGAACAACGACGACAACGAGAAAAAGAACGAAAGACAACGAGAATAAGAACAACGACGACAACAAAACACAACGTACGAAAGAGAACGAGAAGAACACTAACAACGAGAGAAGAACGAGAAGAGAACACAACGAGAAGAAGAACACCGACGAAAACGAGAAAAAGAACAACGACGAAACGAGAACAACAATGGACAACAACAAGAACCGACAAACACAAACCGAGAAGAAAACGCGATAACGAGAACAACAGCGACGACAACGAGAAAAGAAAACGACGAGAGAACAACAATGACAACAACGAGAACAAAACAACGACGCAACGAAAACGACGACAATGAGAAGAAGAACGAACGAAATGAAAACAACGACGACAAGGACAAGAAGAAAACGACGACAGGACAAGAGAACAACGGACGACAACGAGAACAACAAAACCAAAAAAGAACAACGACAACGAGAATAAGAACAACAACGAGGACACGAGAACAACAACGACGACAACGAGGAAACAACATCGACTACAACGAGAACAATAAACGGACGACAATGAGAAGAACAAACGAGACAACGAGAAGAACAACGGGAGGGAAGAAGAACAACCGACAACGGAAGAACGACGATAACGAAAACGACACGACAGAAAACGAGACACAACAACAAGGAGAACAAAAAGAACACAACAACGAGAAAACAACGAGAACAACAAGAACAACAACGAGAACAACAACAGCAACAACGAAAACGACAACACTGAAAACAACAACGAGAAAAAGAACAACAACGACAATCGCAACGACGAAAACAACAAAGAGAACAGCAAAAACGAGAACAATAATGAGAGCAACAACAAGAACAAAAACAACCAGAACAAGAACAATGAGAACAACAACGATGATAACGAGAAGAATAACGACGACAACAAGAACAACGACGTCGAGAACAAAAACAACCAGAACAACCAGAACAACATGGAGAACGACATATAGAACAATAACAACGAGAATAACGACAACGAGAAGAAGAAGAACGACGACAACGAGGAGAAGAACAACGAAGACAAAGAGAACAACGAGAATAACAAAAACGAGAACAACAACAAGAACAACAACGAGAACAACAACGAGAACAGCAACAACAACAACGAGAAGAAGAAGAACAACGAAGAAAAAAACGACGACAACGAGAAGAACAACGACGACAACGAGAGGAAGAACAACGACATCGAGTAGAAGAACTACGACGACAGCGAGAACAACAACGACGACAACGAGAAGAAGAACAACAACGAGAATAAAAACGACGACAACGAGAAGAAGAACGAAGACAACGAGAACAACGACGACAACAAGAATAACAATGACGACAACGAGAACTGCGACGACAACGAGAACAACAACAACGACAACAAGAATAAAATGACGATAACAAGAAGAACGACAACGAGATCAACGACAACGAGAAGAACAACGACGACAACGAGAACAACGATGACAACGAGAAATGCGACAACAACAAGAACAAGAACAATAACCACAACGAGAAGAAGAAGAAGAAGAACGACAACGAGAAGAACAACGACGACAACGAGAAGAACAACAACGACGACAACGAGAAAGATGACTACGACGACATCGAGAACAACAAGAACAACGACGAGGACGACAACAACAACGAGAAAGACGACAACAAGAAGGACGACAATGAGAAGGACGACAACGACCACAACGAGAAGGACGACAACGAGAAAAATGACAATGCGAACATCAACAACAACAACAACAACAACAACAACAACAACAACAACGAGAACAGCAACAACGAGAACAGCAACAACGACAACGAGAAGAAGAAAAACAACGACAACGAGAAGAAGAACAACGACAACAACGAGAAAAACAACAATGACGACAACGAGAACAACAACTTCGACGACAAGGAGAAGAAGAAAAACAACGACAACGAGAACAACAACGAGAAGCAGAAAAATGACGACAACGAGAACAACAATGACAACAACGAGAACAACAACAACGAGAGCAATTAGAACAACGGCAATGATAAGAAGAACAACGACGCCAACGAGAACAACGACGACGACAACGAGAATAAGAAGGACGACAGCGAGAATAAGAACGAGAACAACGACTACAACGAGAAGAAGAACGAGAAGAACAACGACAACGAGCAGAAGAACAACGACGACAACGACGATAACGTGAAGAATAATAACGACGACAACGAGAACAACAACCATGACGACAACGAGAACAACAACTCCGACGACAACGAGAAGAAGAAAAATGACAACGAGAACAACAACGACAACACCGAGAAGAAGAAAAACGACGACAACGAGAACAACAACGACGGCAACGAGAACAATGACAATGAGAAGAACAACGACGAGAACGAGAACAACGACGATGACAAGGAGAAGAAGAACAACGACGACAACTAGAAGAACAACAACAACCAGAAGAAGAACAACGTCGACAACGAGAATAAGAACGACAACAACGAGAACAACAACGACGACAACGAGAAGACCAGCAATGACGACAACGAGAAGACCAACAATGACGACAACGAGAACAACGACGACAATGAGAAGAACAACGACGACGACGAGAAGAACAACAACGACGACAACAAGAACAACGAGAACAACAAGAACGACGACGACAATGAGAAGATTAACAACAACAACGAGAACAACAACAACAACGAGAACGAGAACAACAGCGACGACAACGAGAAGAACGAGAACAACGACGACGACAACGAGAAGAAGAACGACGACAACTAGAAGAACAACAACAGCCGGAAGAAGAACAACGACGACAACGAGTAGAGCAACAACGACAACGAGAAGAAGAAAAACAACGACAACGAGAAGAAGAACAACGACGACAAAGAGAAGACCAGCAATGACGACAACGAGAAGACCAACAACGACGACAACGAGAACAACAACGACGACAATGAGAAGAACAACGACGACAACGAGAACAACAACAATGACGACAACGAGAACAACAAGAACGACGACGATAATGAGAAGATTAACAACAACAACGAGAACAACAACAGCAACGACAACAACCACGACCACGAGAACAACAACGACGACAACGAGAACAACCACGACGATAACGAAAACAACAACGACGACGAGAATAACAACGAGAACAACAACAACGAGAACAACAACAACGAGAACAACAACGAGAACAACAAGAACAACGAGAACAACAACAGCAACAACGAAAACGACAACAACACTGAAAGCGACATCGAGAACAAGAACAACAACGAGAACAACAACGAGAATAGCAACGACGAAAACAACAAAGACAACACCAACAACGAGAACAATAATGAGAGCAACAACAAGAACAAAAACAACAACGAGAACAAGAACAACGAGAACAGCTAGAACAACAACGATGACAACGAGAAGAAGAACAACGACGACAACAAGAAGAACAACGACGTCGAGAACAAAAACAACAACGAGAACAACCAGAACAACAACAAGAACGACATATAGAACAATAACAACGAGAACAACGACAATGAGGAGAAGAAGAACAACGACACAAGGAGGAGAAGAACAATGAAGACAAAGAAAAGAACAACGAGAAGAACAAAAACGAGAACAATAACAACAAGAACAACAACGAGAACAACAACGAGAACAGTAACAACGACAACGGGAAGAAGATGATCATCGAAAAGAAGAACAACAAAGAGAAGAACAACGACGACAACGAGAAGAACAACGACGACAACGAGAACAACAGCGATGACAAGGAGAACAACAACGACGACAACGAGAACAACGACGACAACGAGAACAACAACGACGACAACGAGAATAACAACGACGACAACGAGAACAACAACGACGACAACGAGAACAACAACGACGACAACGAGAACAACAGCGACGACAACAAGTACAACAACGACGACAACGAGAACAACAACGACGACAACGAGAACAACAACGACGACAACGAGAACAACAACGACGACAACGAGAACAACAACGACGACAACGAGAACAACAACGAGAAGAAGAACGACGACAACGGGAAGAAGATGATCAACGAAAAGAAGAACAACAAAGAGAAGAACAACGACGACAACGAGAAGAAGAACAACGACAACGAGAAGACCAACGACGACATCGAGAAGAAGAGCTACGACGACAACGAGAACAACAGCGACGACAACGAGAACAACAACGAGAAGAGCAACGACGACAACGAGAAGAGCAACGACGACAACGAGAAGAGCAACGACGACAAAGAGAACAACAATGACAACGAGAATAACAATGACAACGAGAACAATAACGACGACAACGAGAACAATGGCGACACCGAGAATAAAACAAAGACGATAACAAGAACAACAACGATGACAACGAGAAGAACAACGACAACGAGAAGAACAACGACGACAACGATAACGACGACAACGATAAGAACAACGACGACAACGAGAACTGCGACGACAACGAGAACAACAAGAACAATGACAACGAGAAGAACGACGGCGGCGAAAGAAGAGAATGAGGGAACTTCGGATGTGGTGTGGGGGGAATGAGTGAGGGAACTTTGGGTGAGGGGAAGAAATGACGGTAGGAGGGATGGCAATCTGGGTGGGGGAAGCGGAGGTAAATCTTGGTAGGGGGGAATGGAGGGAGGGAACTGCGGGTGGGGGGACGGAGGGAGGGAACGCGGGGTGGGGTGAAAAGAGAGAATGAACTCTGGATGGTAGGAGGACCAGAGGGAGGGATGTCCTAAGAGGGGAACAGAGGGAGGGAACTCGTGAAGAGAAGAAACAGAGGGAGGGACCCAGAGTGGGGGGGGGGGGGGGTTCTCCAGAGGGGAGGGGCTCCAAAGGGAGGGAACTCCCGATGGGGGGAGAACAGACGGAGGAAACTCGGGATGGAGAAACGGATGGAGCGAACTCTGGAGGGGGGAGGAATGGAGGAGGGGACTATGGAAGGGGCGGGGGGGGGGAACAGAGAGAGGGAACTCTGAAAGGGGCAGAGCACGGGGAGGGAACTCAAGTTGGGTGAACAGAGGGAGCGAACTCTGGAGGGCAGGGGGAGAAATTTTATGAAGAAGGGAACTCCAGACTGGGGGTGGGGGAGGGAACTTCAGATGGGGTGGGGGGAGAACAGAGGGAGGAAACACCAGACAGGGAGGGAGAACAGGGGAGGGAACTCTGGAGGGGGGAAGAACGAAGGGAGGGAACTCCGGAGGGGGAGAAATGAGAGAAGGAACTCCAGATGGGTGGGGAGGGGGGGAGAAAGGAGGGAAGGCACTCTGGGTTGGGGTGGGGAAGAAAGGGAGGGAACTCCGGATTGGGAGGGGGACATATGGAGGGAACTCCGGATTGGGAGGGGGACATATGGAGGGAACTCCGGATTGGGAGGGGGACATATGGAGGGAACTCCTGATAGGGGGAAGAACAGAGGGAAGGAACGCCGGATGGGGGGGGGACAGAGGGAGGGAACTCTGGCTGGAGGTGGGAGAACAATAGGAGGGAACACTGGAAGGGTGGAGAGAAAACAGAAGGAGGGAACTCCGGAGGGGGGAACAGAAGGAGGGAACTCCACGGGGTGTAGAACAGAGGGAGGGAACTCCGGAGGGGGGAAGAACAGAGGGATGGAACTCCAGAGGGAGAAAACAAGGGAATGGAAGGAATTGCATCTAATCGGATTGGGGAGGGGGGGACAGAGAAAGGGAACCCCGAATGGAGGGAGATTGAAGGGAGGGAACTCCGAATGGGGGAAGAACAGAGGGAGGGAACACCAAATGGGTTGAGGAGGAAAACAAAGGAAAAGAACTCTTGTTGAAGAGGGAAACAGAGAGAGGGAACTCTGGGTGGGGGAACAGAAAGAGGGAACTCTGGGTGGGGGTAAACAGAGGGAGGGAACTCTAAATATGGTGAAAGAAATGAAGGGACATTTGGGTGGGTGGGGGAAAGTCAAAACTCTGGAAATGGGGACAAAGGGTGTGGCGATTAAAAGGAAAAACAAAAAGAGTAGGAGGGGGACAAATGAGAGGGAAATTCAAGGGGAAACAAAAAGGGGAGAGAACGTCAGGCATGGATGATAAGGCAAAGGCTCTTCCAGGGAATTTCAGGGAGGAGAAGAAATGTCCAATTGGAAAGGACCAACAGGGGAATTTTTTTGTCTTTTCTTTCTTTCTTTCTTTCTTTCTTTTCTTTCTTTCTTCTTTTCTTTCTTTTTCTTTCTTTCTTTCTTTCTTTTTTTAAGGGAGAGGGTTACAAATAGATAGGAACTTCAGGAAGTAACACAGAAAGGCAAACTATAACTTTGGAGTGAACACTTCGGAGAAGGAAGGGAATTCTGGGTGAGAAAAACAAAAGGGAGGAACTCAGGGTGGAGGACACGATGGGAGAGAACTCTAGGTGGAGGTAATAAAGGAAGTAAAAGGCGGAGTACAAAATAGGAAGGAAGTGGACCAAGAGGGAAGGATTTTAAAGGGGGGGGGGAAGGAACGAAAACAAGGGTTCTGTTTCGGGGGTGGGTGGGTGGGAGGGGAACCATTGAGTGGAAATTTGGCAGAGAACCAGGGTGATAAATGGGATGTAGTTTTGGGGTGGAAAGAGGATAAATTGGAAGGAAATTCAAGGAGAACCACGGGGAAGGAATCACAGGCGAGGAGAGCAGAGAGAGGGAACTTAAGACTTGGAGAGGAAGTATTAGAGGAAACACTGGAGGAGAACAGAACCAGTGCGACAGAACTCTCAAGAGGGGAGGGGGAGTTTGGCAGATGGAAAAATGTAAGGAAACAATGGCGTGGAATGGGGAAACAAGTGGGAGGGAACTTTAGGGCAGGGTGAGCAAGGGAAATAAGCTTCAGGACAAAGAGACGAGAGAAGGAAACTTCGGTGGAACTTTTGGAAGGGGGGAAGATAGTGGAAAGGAACCTAAAGGAAGGTGGAGCGGAGGGAGGGATACACGTTGGAGAGAACTTTGGATTAAGTAGATGTGTACAAGTAGAATGGAAAATAGGGAGAATCAATTTAGGGGGGTGGGAGGAGACTTTCTGGGAGAGACACACTGGAGGAAACTGTGGGTTGGGAGGAGTAAACAAGTGGATGGGAAGTTCAAAAAGAAACAAGGAAAGGAAACTTGAGGCAAGAAGAACAAGGGGACGGAACATTGGAGGAATTTATAGACAAGGGAACTTGGGAAATAGAACTTCAGGAGAAGATGACCAATGAAGGGGAGTCGGGCGGGGAAGGGGGTTTCCTTAAGGAGGGAACTCTAGGTTAGATCATGGGGAGTGGGGGCACTGAGAGGAAATTTGAGGAGGGACGCGCAGAGGAATATGGAAGCGGTTTGGGGGGGGGGGGGTGGCAAATGGAAAAGAACTTCATGGGGAACGGTGATGGTGTGGAAATTTTGGAGAGAACCAAAGGGATGGACTCAGGATGGGGAAACAAAGGGGGAGGGGGAATTCGGGAGGAACCAATTGGTGAGAACTTTGTTGGGAATCAGTGGAATGAAACCCCGATTGGAATCGTCCCTCACATGTCCCTCCATTTCCCCGGGGTGGCTGAACCAAACGGAGTCGCGTGAGGAGGAGCAATCATTATATTTCAGTACAGCAGTCTACCTCCATCTCGGAGACGTAAACACTCTAATTTCCATGGGTTGGCCTCCAATGCAAATATTTGTCGTCTATGAAAATGGACGCGAAGTTAACCAACAGACCTTTAAGGCCGTGCAGGTTGACCCTTTCTTTGTTGTTTTAATTGTTTTACATCGGTATTGTTGTGAAGATCTTGCTACCACACAGGGTTTGCGTACGTGAAAGATTCGGTATCAAGTGCGTGTGTGCATGCGTGCGTGCGTGTGTGCGTACGTCTGTGCGTGCGTGCGTGTGTGTGCGTATGTGTGTGCGTATGTGTGTGCGTGTCGTGTGTGTGTGTGTGTGTGGTGTGTGTGTGTGGTGGTGTTGTGGGTGCTGTGTGCGTTGCGGTGCGGTGTGTGTGTGCGCGCGTGGTATGTGTGCGTTGTTCGTGCAGGTGTGTGTGTGTGTT
>CM060314.1:38103804-38131304 GCA_030674185.1 Monoplex corrugatus | reverse complement strand
GCCTCAGTCTGTCTGTCGTCAGTCTGTTTGTCTGCCTGTCTGTCGTTCAGTCTGTTTGTCTGCTGCCTGATAGACAGCTGAGCATTTGTGCAACGACTCTTTGTGGTGTGTGTGTGTGTGTGTGTGTGTGTGTGTGTGTGTGTGTGTGTGTGTCTCTCTCTCTCTTCCTATCTCTCTCTCTCCCCTCTCTCTGTCTCTGTCTCTCTCACTCCTCCTCTGCCTGTCTGTCTGTCTTGTCGTCTCTGTCTCTGTCCATGTCTGTCTGTCTGTCCGTCTGTCTGTCTCTCTATCTTAATGTGTCTATGTTTTTCAGTCTGTGTCTCTCTGTGTCTTGTCTCTGTCTGTCTCTTCATATCTGTCTCTGTGTCTGCCTACGCCTCTCTGTCTGTTTCGCACCTCTGTCTTTCTGTCTGTTGTCTGATCTTGTCATCTCGTTCGCCCATTCTGTCTACTCTTAACAACGTTTCATTTGAAGTCCTGAAAATATGATTATATGATTATAGGTGCATGTCAAGTATGACATTTCGTCTTCTGTCATTTCATGATTTTTTGTTGTTGACAATGATGCTGGGCAAGTTTCTGAACAACGTCGTTGGACGTGCTTTTATATCGCACTCTATCCAGTATGAGCCACTGATAACATATGGAAGAATTATCCAGAAGGAAGTTGTTTTTTTCCGTTAGCGAAAGCATTTAGCAGATATAAGTGAATTCGAACTGTTCTATAATGCTCGCCATCAATTCGCACAACAATGAGATTATTTTGTGTAGGCTATGTTGTTCTGCTGAATTTTCAAAACTTATCAACTTACGCCAGACTGCACAATGTAAATGATCAGTTTATGGCAGTTTAATGACAGATTATATCATTTGTATTCACTGTGTCGTTCTGGGATTTATCTTGTGAAACAAAGAAACAAGCAAAAGAAAGAACCCCCCAAAAAAAACAACAACAACACAACAACAACAAAACAACAACAACAACAACAAGAAGAAAAGCCAGCAGTTTGGATATCAAGGTCATTCAGAAAACTCTGTGGGTAAATTAACATATGCCGTAGCCTAAACTTTCAGCTCCGTAGGATTGCAAAGATTCGTCCTTACCTCACCACCGATGCCGTGAAGAAGCTTGCAGTTTGTTTTATTTTGTCAAGATTAGATTACTGTAATCTCTCTTAGCTGGCTTACTTGATGACAAACTTAGAAAGCTTCAGGTCATTCAGAATAATGCAGCCCGCCTTATCCTGCACAAGAAACAATCTGACAGTGCAAATCCACTGCTGAAATCCCTTCACTGGCTCCCCATCAAAGCCAGAATAGACTTCAAGATTGCTTGCCTCTGTTTCCGCTGTCTAAGTGATACAGTCACTGCACCACCATATCTTTCTGAACTGATCCAACATTATGTACCGACTCGAACCCTTCGTTCCGGAGATTCTTTTCAACTAGTCGAACCACGTTTTTCTCTCTCCACAGTTGGCAAACGCGATTTCTCTGTTTTTGGTCCTTCAGTATGGAACAATCTGCCACTCCACCTGAGAAAACAACATAGTTACTTAACCTTCAGAAAGGAACTTAAAACCCATCTTTTTCAAAAGTATCTGGTTGCAGAGTAACTTCCACGGCATTGGTGCTGAAGTACAAAATGACTGTTTTTAACCTTTTCTAGTCCTTGACATGACTGTGTCTATTATTGGTGTTTTTTAAGTTTATTCTTCTGATTATATATTTTAATTTTAATTTTTGTGTGTGTGTGTATGGGTGTGTGTGTGTGTGTGTGTGTGTGGTGTGTGTGTGTGTGTTGTGAACGTGAACATGATATGTTGGAATATCTTTGTATGCTCTCTGATTTGTTTTAATTAGTTAAATGTCTTATTCAGCTTCTATTTGTAATGCATGTTTTAATTAAGATTTTATGTAAAACGCGTTGAGCATTTTATGGAAAGGCGTTTATTCATGTAATAATAATAATAATAATAATATGCACACAACGTTATAACGAACCCTAGTCTCCTCAGATTTCAATATCTAATTCTTTACTTCCATCTTTTTCATTTCATTTCTTGTCATGCATAAACGCCTGCAATACAGGGATTCACAGGGGGGAAAACTCTCGGCATGCAACAAGTTTAAACAAAGAGTTATCTGTCAGTGTTTTCATATCCCTTTCTTTTTTCTTGCCCCCTCTTCATGTCTCTCCATCACCCCTCTCTTCAGATGTAGCAGCAATCGTTAAATGCCACCTCGCGTTGTCGTAGAGAGATTGCGGTGTATATTATCTGACATCGTCATGTCATCACGACTCGTTTCAGTGAAACTGTATGTGAGCTGTGCGTGCGAGCTGCAAACACGCATCCATCCTTCTGTCTACAGCTTTCAGTCACTGTTGGTGTCCTTATGTTTCGTTGCGCTCTTCTCTTAAGATGCTTTTCGATTTGTGTTGAAGTGATGATGGCTGAAAGATGAGGTATGTAATATATCAATACTTGGAATAGACATAGTATGCCAAATATGTCGTGTGTATTAGTATCGTAGTAAATAGAAACATAACAGCGACATTGCACATGTCTGGCATATGTAATTGTTTTTATCAAGTGATAAACAAACCTTCACGTTTTATTTCAACCAGAATCGACTGGAATTGGTGAAGGAAGAAGCTTGGGTGTCTTTCGGAAATGGCTGTGATCTCAGCTCAGCTGCCACGCTTAGACGATGCATAAGGTAATCCATGTATGCATTTGTGTACTTGTCTTTTTGTTCAGTGTGTGATAATATTTGCGTTGGTTGTTTTAATGCATTTTCTTTGATGTTTGCTTTGTTTTGTTTCGTTTGCAATTTCTGCACGATTTGTAATTGTTTTCATTTGAAGTTTGATGATGGTTTTCCTTTTTTTCTGTGTGAGTTTGGTGTTTTTCATTTCTGACACACAACGTGATAATCTGTTCTAGAAGTTCTGCATCCAGTCCTGAGTCTGCCCTTAGCACGTCAGCTATGATTCTGTCTTGTGATTTAACATTCCTGTTGGATGGCTTTTGTCAATTTTCTGGCGTGTTGTTCTTCTTGTTTCATGTCTCTTTCTCTGCTGCCTTTTCTTCTGGGCTTTGTATCTTACTTGTTCACAATTTCTTAGATATGTTTTCCCTTTCTGTAGAGCATGTTGTCTTACTCTGTAAGTATGTGAAGACCTTCCATCATCATCACCAACGCTAATATAAAGAGCTACAATATAATTATTGCCATATGAGACGTGTTGAGCTAATTGGAACATTGAGATTCATGTAGGGGACTCCACAGAAATATGTCTGTAACAAATACTCAAAGTTACATGAGAGCATCGATACCCCACGAAGAAATGCCCTATCTATCATCAGCATTACTGTCAGTGAAGCAAAGAAGAGGAGACAGAGATTGTCAAACAAAGTTCTAATGGATGGACAAAACTGGACACATTTACATTGCTCTGTAATGGAAACCACCTGGGATGAGTAACAGGTACACACCCACATTCACTTCGTGGCACATTATTCAATAAAAGATGAAGACGCAGACGACATGAAACGACCTGTTCTGTTTGCTTAAAACTGCATCAGTTGAAGAGAGCTAGTTTGGCTCTGCTTCTTAAAGAGGAAATATCAATCTGACGGACGATGGCAAGGATATAAGGATTAACGGTTCACTAGTAGCTATAATTGGTCAACAGCAAACAAGGTAAGGCTACACTGAAATGATCAGTTGCTAGTTGTTGATTTTGACGTGTACCTATGTCTAACCACAGAAAGTAGGTCAGTGATTGATAACACCACAATGTCCTTCATCACAATGGTCAGTTTACCATCAGTACCCTACAAACATCAAATGCTGTTTTATGCATAACGTCAAAACTGGCTGCCATTTCTTGGCAACGTGATCTCCTTTAGACAATTCTCATGCTGTTTCTGGCTTCTGGTGCCTGGGCCTGATGCCAGGCAACATTTTTCGTAAAAACAAAAACAAAACAAAACAAACAAAAAAACCGGAATGTAGCATTATTGCTTTCTTCATGACAGTTGTCCTGCAAAATTCTTATTATGCTGTCTATGTCTCTGTCTCTGTCCCTGTCTCTCTCTCTCTCTCTCACTCTGTCTCTCTCTCTCTCTCTCTCTCTCTGTCTGCCTCCCCCCTCTCTCTCTCGCTCTGTTTCTTTCTCACTTTGACATGTCTATTTCGTTGTGTCACATATCTGTCAAAGTTCTCTTTGTTCCCATTATTGATTCGTATCCTGTCTGTGCTCTGTTTCTGCAGATCAAGAAAAACAGAAAAGAGAGGCTCTCAATGGTGCCTTGAGACCAGAGATTTCGACAGACAGCACCGTCCATATGATGACCCTATGGTGTCCTGTGTCCTCGTTTGATGTTCTTTTTCTATGTAACAGCAGATCGCCCTTACAGGCTGGTTAGCCCCTAGATAATCACCTTGCAGTCCACTTGGTAAAGTCTAACACCACTCGCCAATATCGATACTCACAGTCAGAAACAGCTTAAAGTCTTATCGTATGCTAGCCATGAGATCGTGGTGAGGGGAATATGAGGAGGGAGTGGTTAGAACAGGAAACATATTCTCTTCGTGAAATCTTTTGTACTGGCAGTCATATTCTGCTTTTGTCTGTTGGGAATCGATTGGCACCCACTGAAAGGTGAAGGACTCCTTCTGCTTTTAACATTTACCTGAAGATGGGGATTACTGCAAGAATCATCGATGGCATGAAAACACGCTCATTTAGAACAGTGACTGTGTTCATGAAAGTACCATTAAATTTATCAAATGTCAAAAAGTGTTAAAAGTGTGGCATTTTACGAAACTGAAATGACATACAGTTTAGAAACACAGAGAAACTGATTAGCTTATCTTAAAATTTCAGCAAAATACACGATTTGCACAAGACAGGTGAAGTAATATCTAATATCCAGCCCTCAATAATCTGTCTGATGACAATCTGATTAAGCTGAATGATAATTAGATCATCATCTCCAGCTCTTCTTGAAGCAGAGAAGCTCTTTGCTTTCTATAGTTGAAGTGGGGCACATACAAAAGAAAGCGGGAGAAAAAGAAATGAAATGAGTATCTTGAAACTCTGATCAATACCAGTTTATAGTGTTCCTATTTTGGACACTAGCTCAGCAACTCAGGCATTATGCACCATACACAGAAAAGAAAACAATATCTTCTGGATGATAGAAAGGTTACATTCTTCACAGTCGCCCTTGACTGTGACCAAACAACCCATGTTCGCACAGGGTGACAATCCTAGTCATTCCTGACGTCTCCAAACCATTGCCCAAGTGTTGATTGAAAAACGTTTAATGCCAGCTCTCCTGCTTAGTTCAAAGCAAATGTATTGCTGACAGAGTGTCTCCACTACTGGTGTGTGTGGGCATTGGACGGCACTGCCATCACACTTCATCTCATCAAATATGTTCTCCTTGATTCGATGATCATCACCACGTTCATATTCCTCTCTTTGTGTAGACTACAGCAAATTAAGTAAGGAGAGATGACTCGGCACGTTTTGGTGTAGAGAATGGAACTGGTACACTTGAAACCTGACACTTAGACAAGCCCTATCTCTTCCCATGTCTATATTCAATGATTATTGCATGCTTCATCCATCCATAGGCATTTACTCCTATTTAAACACTGAACCGTGGTGCAGAATTTCTCTGAGAGATATAGATGCATTGACCGTTATAACAGTCAACTGACTGAGATGAAGCAACAATATGTTTTTATATTTTCAATTCTGTAAGTAAAAAGAAATATGAGAGTCCTCCAGTTGCAGACAGTTTCGTGAATGAAAACTTACAGCCATTAACTTACTGTTTGAATCAACTTGACAAAAAGAATGGCATTCAATAAACATACGCTATCGTATGTTTACACGCAGTGAACCAAAATCATTGTGATACTACTGGTTTGTTTCGCCACACTCTCAGTCAGACCAAATTGTTGAAAGAATAAAAAACTGTTCAACTAACAACGATAATACTGAAAATTTGACAAAAGGAAGTGGTAGTATCCTATACAACATTTATCATTAAAGGGAATCATACAGTATTTAGTTGAAGATGGCAATGTTGGGGAGAGTGAGATGGTTCGCGTCTAATCCCAGAGACTTTGTACAGATCATGATAGCAGTAGGTTTTTTGCTGAGTCTACTCACAAGTTCCGTTCTGAGTCAGGCCTCCCAAGCAAACTTGCTATTCAGCATCGTTGAAGAGCAGGGCGTTGGCACTTACTTAGGTGCCATCACCGAAAACCAGAACCTGTATAAAGACCTGACCTCCATCGACAGAAAGCAGTTGAGATACAGGCTGCTGGACCAGAGTCACTATCCAGGGTTTCTTTTTAGGGTAGACGAGTTTTCAGGAAAAATCTATGTGGCCAGCCGCATTGACAGAGAGAGTGAACGGTGCTACAAAGAGCCCACGTGCGTCCTGGAGTTCAGCGTAGCACTCAGCTCTTCAATGAGTCCTTTCTCCAGTATTGCCATTGTCTTAGTCGAAGTCGTTGACAAGAACGACAATCCACCCTTCTTTCCCGCCCATGAGTCAGGCAGTATTGTTTTGAACATTTCAGAGTCACTTGTCTATCGGAACTGCATTTAGACTGCCTGGTGCAGCTGACAGAGACTACGACAAAAACAACAATGTCCAGCGTTACGCCCTGACTGCCTACAACAATGTATTTTCCATCAAATCCTCCACTAAACTGGATGGTAGTTCCCTACTAAATCTCATTCTTCTCCAGCCTTTAGACAGAGAAGTCATCAGTAGTTACCGTTTCTCCATCCTTGTCTTTGATGGTGGCTCACCACCCCTTAGTGCTGCCTTGGCGGTGCAAATCCACGTCACTGACGAAAATGACAACAGTCCAGTCTTTCTTAACGATATGTACAATGTCGAGATACAGGACAGAGTGAAACTGGGACAGGTCATCCTCAGAGTGTCAGCCAGTGATTCAGACTCTGGTGAATATGGCAAAGTACATTACCAGTTTAGCAGTTTACAACGCCAACAGCTAGAGCAGACATTTCACATAGAAGAAGCCACAGGTAAGATCAGCGTCGTGTCAGAGTTATCTCCAGGAGTCCATCAGTTCTTTGTTGAAGCGCTGGATGGTGGTAGTCCACCAATGACTATTCAGACTGAGGTGAAAGTGAAGGTGATTGGCTCCAAGAACAATCCGCCCTCACTCGATATTGACATACTGCCAAACAGCAACAAATCTTTGTAGAAGCCCCTGAAGACGCTGGGCATGGGATCCTTGTTGCCTTCATAACTGCTAAAGATCAGGACGAGGGGGCCAGTGGTGACATCACATGTTATCTAAACAATGACGTCTTACGACTTGAGAATATGGCCAGCAAGGTTTACAAAGTGACCCTAAATAGAGCTTTGGACAGAGAGACCCGCGAATCATACAACGTCACCGTGACGTGTTCGGACAGAGGTCACCCTCCTCTGTCTACATCCAGATCCCTGCTAGTCATCGTCACCGACGTCAACGACAACCCACCCAAGTTCAGGTGGGACACCTTCTCACACATCGTGCCTGAAGGCAACTACAGCAACAGACACGTCATCCAGGTCACTGCCACAGACCCTGACATGGGCAAGAACGCTGAGCTCATCTACAGCATCGACAACTCTGCTCGCCCTCTCTTCAGAATAGACCCCATGTCAGGCATCATTTCTGCCACAGGCCAGTTAGACCGAGAGACCAAACCTGTCTATATCTTCAAGGTGTATGCTGCTGACAGAGGACAGAGTCCAAAAACAGCCACCGCCAACGTCATCATCACGTTGGAAGACGTCAACGATCAGTACCCCACCTTCAACAAATCCATTTTCGAATTCAGTATCCCAGAAAATGCTACAGATAAAACTATTTTAGGAATGCTCTCAGCTTTCGACTATGATGAAGGCAATAACGGACAATGTGAGTTCTTCTATATAGGATCACAAGACGGGGCAGACCCTTTTGTGATCACAACTGATGGCAAGATCTGGACCAGTGGGGAGCTGGACAGAGAGCAGAAAGACAGTTATTCCTTCTCTGTTATGGCGCGGGACAAAGGACTGCCACCTAAAATCACCTATGCCAGTGTGGTGGTCACTGTTCTAGATGTCAACGACAATGCCCCCAGGATCCAGTTCCCTGTGTCTGCCAACCACACGATCCACGTCACTACGGTGCCAGAGTCAGGTATGGTCCTCGCCAAGATCGTGGCCTATGATCCTGACGCTGCAGAAAACGGCAGACTCCACTTTGAGGTGCTATATGGTAACGAAGATGGCGCCCTTGACATTGATCCTTCAGGTGGAGAGGTTAAGGTGAAGGATGTATCAAAGTTGAAAAACAAGAAGATGTACAGGTTGAAGGTGGGGGTGAAGGATCATGGCTCACCACCACGTAGCAGTAATACCAACATAGTGGTGAATGTGAACTTTGACAACGATGGCATGCTGTTGAAGGAGACAGAGGAAGAGGCCAAAGCAGACAGTTACATTGTTATCCTGGTCAGTGTGGCTGGTGCCACCATTGTCCTATCGGTCGTCATTATCGTCGCCATCTGCGTCTTCTTCCGCAAGGTTAGATATTGTCTGTTGCTTTCTGTCAGTCTTGTTCGTCTAAGTTCTATCTTTGACGTGGGGGTCTCGTCCCATTTCATGTGCGTTGCTGACATTCCATTGCAATGTCGCTTTCTCTGTCCCTGTTGTTGATATTTCATACGTTTGTCGTATTCTTTTGAGAAAACGAAAATATGACCTGTCGGTGAACGATAGCATAATGATATATCATAGTGATTTATCATGATTGAGAAAACCCTCTAAAACTCAGATGATGCTCTGGGCTATAAGGACAGTTGATATTAAGAAATAATATGGACATTTCATTTGATAGTATGAGGTTATGTCGTAGAAATATTAGCATAAAATAACAATACTGTGTCACATGTGCACATTCTCTCTCTCTCTCTCTCTCTCTCTCTCTCTCTCTCTCTCTCTCTCTCTCTCTCTCTCTCTCTCTCACCTCTCTCTCTCTTCTCTCTCTCTCTCTCTCTTTGTGTGTGTGTCTCTCTCTCTGTCTGTCTGTCCGTCTGTCTGATGTCTCTCTCTCTCTCTCTCTCTCTCTCTCTCTCTCTCTCTCTCTCTCTCTCGCTATCACCGCAGCGATCCCCATTACTATCACCACAATAGAGATTACCACCACCACACCTCAACAACAACACACTACACAATCCAGATAACAAAATACGATATTTACGAAACATACTGTCACTTTTCTAATTTTCCCTTTAAAGTATACGGATATATAAAGCTTGATGAACAGAAATGTCTTTAAGGGAGTTTTGAAAACAGAAACAGAAAGGATGGTATGAATTGCCAAGTAGAGATCCGAACGAAAACAGTTTGGTAGCTTAATGATTTATGGCTACAGGTATTTGTGTTTTAGGTTCTATGGGAATTATTCTGAATCAACAAAAAGTTAATAGGCAGTTAGAAAATATGAGAAGTAATCATCGTCATCATCATCATGTGCCCTGTGGCATGGCGCTGGCGATCATGGCCCTCCATATGCATGCATCTATCCCTCGTCGCCGTAAGCACATCTTCCACCTCTCTGTTCTAAGCCATCCCAAGTCCGTCCAATATTTTCTCCTTTAGTTTACCTGGTATTCTCTTTCCCTCCACATTTCCTGTTGTGACTTAGTGCTCTAATTCCCCTTTCCTCATAAAATGGCCTATACATGTTGCTTGTCTTTTCCTAATCTTCCTTATCAATGATCTTCTTGTGTCTGCCTTCATCAAGACTGTCTCGTTTGTTTTCTGTGCTGTCCATGGAACTCTCAACATTCTTCTATTCTTCTTAAAAACCACATCTCGGCTGCCTCAGTCTTGTTCTGGCTTTGCGTGTTGACTGTCCAGGCCTCACAACCGTACAACATTGTCGGTTCTATATAGCATTGAAGAACTCTCTTCCTGATACCACACACACACACACACAACACACACACACACACACACACACACACACACACACAAACACAACACACTACAAAACACACACACACACACACATCTACACACACACCACACGCCCACACGCACACGCAGCACAACACACGTACACACACACACACACGTACGAAAGCACACACACGCAGCAATAAAAAACACAGTATGCCTCTTTATTCATATGAAACATCTGTTAATCTTTCTTCATTACATAAGTCAGTGTTTAAATTTTAATATTCTGTGGTTTCTTATGTGTCTTCTTACTTGTATAGCTTTAATGTTTGTTGTTATCTTATTGTGTGTAATTGTGAACATTTTTTATCACCTTTTGCCTTTCTTGCGAAATGTAAAGCGCTGTTGAGCATGTTTTTATATGGAATATGCGCTATACAAATAAGCATTATTATTATTATTTATTATTTATTATTATTAATTATTATTATATTAATTGATACGGATTTGTTGGTAAAAATGTTTTTCATCTTCTTGAATACTGCTTTTGGCTCGGATGATTCTGCTGGCTATCTATGACGTGCATCTGCTGTCTGGTGAGATGGCCATTCCCAGATATTTAAATGTATCAACCTGCCTCAAAATTGTGCCATTTGGGTTATTTTACATGAAGAGATTTCATGTTTTTTTACTGATTACCAGTCTTCTTGCTGTTTAGCTCAAACTCTTTATTTTTGCTTTCTATTTCTAGTGCATTCACAAAGCTTTGTAGGTCCCTTTCATTTTCCGCAATAAGCATGGTTTCATCTGCTTAACAAATGTTGTTTATCAGTTTTCCTCCAACCTTTAATCCAGGGCAATTTTCTAAGTTTCTCATGATGGTTTTGTTGTAAAGTAAAAACAAATCTGATGACAGAAGGCAGCCTTGCCTGACTCCTCTTTAGATATTTTGGAAAGAACTTATATCGTTTTCTATTCTCGGTGCTGCTGTTTGTTCCCAGTACATCATCATCATCATCAGGTGCCCTGCCGCACGGCGTTGGCGACCATGGACTTCCAACCATCTCTATCTCTCGTTGCCCCCAGCATCTCCCCCACCCTCCTCATCCCTAGCCATCTGCAAGTCCGTCCAGCATTCTCTCCCTGGGTCTACCTGGTGCTCTCTTCCCTCCAGCTTTCCCGTTGTGACCAGGTGCACCAATCCCCCTTCCTCATAAAATGGCCTATAAATGTTGCTTGTCTTTTCCTAATCTTCCTTACGATTAATCTTCCTTATCAATGATCTTCTTGTGTCTGCCTTCATCAAGACTGTCTCGTTTGTTTTCTATGCTGTCCATGGAACTCTCAACATTCTTCTGAGAAACCATATTTCGGCTGCCTCAATCTTGCTCTGGCTTTGCTTGCTGAGTGTCCACGCTTCGCATCCGTACAACAATATTGGTTCTATATAACATTCAAGGACTCCCTTTCTGGTGTTAATTGTTAGGCATTTGTTGGTAAGAATGCTTGTCATCTTTTGAATGCTGTTTTGGCTTGGCCGATTCTGCCAGCTATTTCCGATGTGCATCTGCCGTCTGATGAAATGACCGTTCCCAGGTATTTGAACTTATTAACCTGTGTCAAGGTTGTGCCATTTGCTGTTAATTTGCATGAGGGGATTTCATGTTTTTTACTAATCACCATGACTTCAGTCTTCCTGCTGTTTAGTTCCAACCCCTTACCTTTGCTTTCTATTTCTAGTATATCCACAAGGTTTTGTAGGTCCCTTTCATTTTCTGCAATTAGCACGGTGTCATCTGCGTACCGAATGTGGTTTATCATTTTCCCTCCAACCTTTAATCCGGGGTCTTCTTCTAGATTTCTCATGATGTTTTCGCTATATAGTGAAAACAGATCTGGTGACAAAACACAACCCTGTCTGACACCTCTTTTGATGTTTTGGAAAGAGTTTATATTGTTTTCTATTCTCATTGCAGCTGTTTGTTCCCAGTACATATTCCTGATTATTCGTAGATCTTTTCCATCAGCATTGAGCCTCTCCAGTTGGTTGATCAATTCTTCATGTCTTACCCGATCGAAAGCCTTGGTATAGTCAACAAAGCATAAATACAAATCCTTATTCATCTCAATTGACCTCTGTATGATAGTTTTTAGGAGTATATGGCATTAATAGTTTCTTTCCTTCCACAAATCCACACTGTTCTTCTGCTATTTCTTTTTTGATTCTATTCCTTGTCCTTATCATGACTATTCTTAACAAATTTTTTGTTACATGACTCATCAAACTGATTGTGCGATGGAGTTCGCATTCTATAGCCCCTGCCTTCTTTGGAAGTGCAATGGAATTGATTTTGACATATCAATTATATTCCAGTACATACTCCTGATTATTCGTAGACCATTTCCATCAATATTGAGTCTTTCTAGTTTGTTGATCATTTCGTCATGTCTTACCTGATCGAAAGCCTTGGTATAATCAACAAAGCATAAATACAAATCGTTATTCAACTGGACTGATCTGGAAAGTAATTATATCATGGAAAAGAACCATATAAAAAAAAAAAAAACAAGCGTGGTAATTACACACTGGGTGCAGAATCAAACGGACGGCAAATGGGGGTTGATGAACAGTGAAGAAATATGGTCATGGTTTTTTTTTAATAGTTTTATGAATAAGTCTGTCAGGGTTATAAACATTTTCAAAACTATTTGGGGGCCTGATAAGTCATCCTCAGTAAGTCCTCCCAGATGAGACTTGAAGTTATCGAAATGACTTGAGACAAGACCACTAATAAGATTAACAATGATAAACATAATCATCTATTTCAGTTTTGTGGTTGAATTTGAAAGTGAGAATAGCTGAGCGAGAGAGAAAAAAACCCTCTTGTTTTAAAAGAAAATGGCAAAATAAGCCATTTTACATTCAGCTTCCAGAGAGTATCTACACTAGGATATAACTTGATTGCTTTAGTTTGCATAAAGATGATGAATGTAGGTATATAGTTAGACTTGAAGCTGGCAGAAGATCATGTAGATGTCAAGAGTTTTCCGGTTAACCTATCGATCTAATATCACTGTAATGTCCTTTCGCCTCCAAATTCCAGGCATATGTGCATATCTATATGTCTATACGTACGTACGTACGTATGTGTTGTATGTATGTATGTATGTATGTATGTTATGTATGTATGTATGTATGTATGTATGTATGTATGTATGTATGTATGTATGTATGTATGTGTGTATGTATGTATGCATGTATGTATGCATGTGTATGTGTGTTTACGTATGTGTGTTTATGTAGTGTGTTGTATGTATGTATGTATGTATGTAAATATATCATGAATGTTTGTATGCATGTATATAACCATCTATGTATGTATGTATGTTATGTATATATGTATGTGTGTATGTATGTATGCTTGTATGTATGTGTGTATGTATGTATGTATGTATGTATGTAAGTATGATATCTTTGTACACACACACACACACACACACACACACACACACACACACACACACATATACATATATGTGTGCGTGTGTGTGCGTGCGCGTGTGCGTGTGCATGTGTGTATGTGTGCGTGCGCGTGCGCGTGTGCGTGCGCGTGTGCGTGTGTATGTATGTGTGTGTGTGTGTATGTGTGTGTGTGTGTGTGTGTGTGTGTGTGTGTGTGTGTGTGTGTGTGTGTGTGTGTGTGTGTGTGTGTGTTTTCAATGATAATTGTTTCCTTAGCACAGTTTGTACAGATACGCCTGTTACTGAGTTTTTGTTTCTCGTGGATTTTGCAGAATCGTCAACACCGCGGCGAACATCCCACACGCAACAACCAAGCTACCATCAACTACGATGGCGAATTCTCCAAATTTCCCGCTCCAAATGGCGACCTGTTTGACAATAAAAACCTCAGACCCAGTCTGGAAGAAACAACATATGAAAAGAACAGCAAGTACACTACCAGCTTCATTGACAATTTCGACGATGATAGCAGTTTCAAGACAACACATTTTGCAGCTGGGGCCCACAGAAGCTCCTTCAGAAACTTAAAGCGCAAAAAGGAAGTAAGTTTTTCCAGCACTGTCACCGTAGGGGAAGAAAGGGCACCTGAAGCAGAAGAATCATCCTTGATGTCACACACGTATTGCAACGTTGAAAACGGCATTGGTTCTGCTGGGTCCCAGGAAAAGGCAGACGTCTTTGAGCATCACTACCAGCTACCTCCCAGACAGGTATTCTCACGAGATGTCTATCCAATAACTGTTTACTGAAAAATTAAAGAGTAATTTTTTTTACAAAATTGTTTACATAAAATCAAAATTAAATCATGCTTTAAATTGTTGCTCTACAGTAAGTAAATAAAAGCTTCAGCCATTACTTTCTGATTGAAAATTGGAAAAATTGCGTATACCGAATACATAAAATTGCTGAAACTTACAAACATGTTTAATTGTTTTCTGCTGTGACAAACGTACGAAACTGATAGCGCAATGGTTTCATAAGTGGAGTTAACGGTGAATTGACGCTCAAGAAACAACTGGCATGCCAATGTGTATGACAAATAGGGTCACTGGTACATGTAAACTATAACGGTTTAGTACAAGACTAGGACACAAGTATTGGTGTTAGGACTGTGTTCTGACTTTCCGCTGAAACGTTGAAGAAAACTTGTGTACAGAAGTTGCATATATATTTATTTGTATGTATATGTATATATATAATATATATATATATATATATATATATATATGTGTGTATATGAGTATGTGTGTGTGTGTGTCTGTGTATGTGTGCGTGTGTCTGTGTGTGTGTTTGTCTGTGTCTCTGTCTGTGTGTTGTCTGCTTTCTTTTTTTTTTTTTTTTTTAGATATTGACAATGATAAAATCAATCATCACACAAAGTACTTAGATATGAACTAACATGCAAAAGGTAACTATCATTGTTTTCTTAATATTCTTTTCAAACTGTAGCATGATATGATTCTTGCACGGCTGATACTGATCACTTCATGGTTTGTTTTTTTTCAGGTGGAGAAAATGGACAAGTTGGTCAGATAGTCACGACCTTCCAACCGTCCGTGGAAAACGAGCAATACAGTCGGATTCCCCCTCTCCAAAACCATCAGGGCTCCTCACACAATCTGCTTTGATACGGCCCCCTCCTCATCACGTGATTCCATACACACCAATCACAGCCTACGTTCCAGGCCAATCACATGATCACATGACTCATATCTAGTCAATCAGAAACAGCATCCTTCTCGCACCCATTGCAGAAAAGTCCAGGTACTTCCCTCTTCACACCCAAGACAACCCGTGAAGGGTCATTTTCATCGCTCCCTGCTTCAGCACAGTCTGCACAGGATTATCAGCACGTTCAGCTCGTCTGCCTTGACTCAAGCCTCCTTCACTACGTTCCAGAAGGGCAGGAGCAGCTCACAGCAATCAGCAACTACTGGTGTCATCGTCACCAGTACAACCCACCTTAGGCAGCTACACTGTCAACCCTGAGGAACTCAGCATGGACAGTTATGTGAGGCGGCTTGAAGCCATTTTTTGTCCTTTTTACCACCTACTGAAGTAGTAGCCTCAAAACGAGGGCGTGAAAAGGTTAATGGCTGAGTCCAAATGTGTCTCCCTGTTTCAGTAGTCTCTGTGCTTTCTGTGACAGACTTGGCAGAACTCTGTTGGAAATCAATATGCTTTAGTTTTCATAGACACTTCAGTCTGCACAGCCACTTACTTTGAAATAGGAGCAGGCTATAGAAGTTGACAATTTGCAATCGACAAACACCAGTCTGAGTATGAAATGACAGAGTATGCCTTATTTTCCATGTTTCATTTCCCTTTCCTATCAAATAAAACATCATATTATTCTCATTTTTATTTTTGATAATGATTCATATCACTGTTCCTTTTATTGTGAGCAACGTATTTTATTATCACGCATATGCGAACGAAAGGAACTGTATGTACAAAGAACATTATGTACATTTGTAATATGCAATTGCCATGCATCGCGTTCACTATGTTTTATTACCTACAGTCTCCCAGATCTCCTTGACCCTCCTGTTCCACAGCAATGCTTATCTCTCAACTCGACTGCATATACAAAGAGGTGGTATGCAGTCAGAGGTTGATGGCTGACATGGGGAATAAAGAGTGCGTGAATTGTATTACAATTGCTGTTTTGGTAGTCCATGAAAACAGACACAAGCTGAGGACATTTGTGTCAGAAACTAAAGAAAATATAATAGTCTCTCCATCTTCAGCCATTTCTTTGAGAGAAAAAGAAAAGAAATGAAAACAATACCAACAGCAAAAACATGGTCATGCTGAAACATGCTTTTTAGCATTGTACTGATTTGTATTGTGATATCTTGCCAGAAGAAGTCATTTATGTTTGGAATTTTGTGTTTTGTTTTTGGGGTTATCATATCTTGTAAGAAAAAAAAAACATTCTAATATTATGGAAGGAGGCATTCGGCATATTGTGCTCTTTCTTCATCATGTCATATTGAAAACAGTTTATAAGAAAGGAGGCATTCTAAACATGATTCACTTATCTCTGTTCAAAAATACCTTGAATATTGTGCACATTTAAAACAAAATTCTTCTCTCTTTTTCTGTCTTTCTGTCTGTGCCTATCTCTGTTTCTGTCGGTCTGTCTGTCGGTCTGTCTGTCTGCATGTCTCTTTTCTCTCTCTCTCTCTCTCTCTCTCTCTCTCTCTCTCTCTCTCTTATATATATATATATATATATATATATATATATATACATATATATATATATGTATGTATATGTATCTCTCTTTCTCTCTCTCTCTCTCTCTCTCTCTCTCTCTATATATATATATATATATTATACATATATATATATATTATGTATGTATATGTATCTCTCTTTCTCTCTCTCTCTCTCTCTCTCTCTCTCTCTCTCTCTCTCTCTCTCTCTCTCTGTTTTAGTTATTTGATCGGTTGATCTTTGTTATGCTTATGCTGTAATATGCGGTCTAAACTATGAACGGAACCTATGGCTTTATTCTAATGTATATTGATATGGGGTTATGCTACCTATCTGTACCTTGTTGCTGTTATTGAGAGTATCAAAACCTATGGCGTTACGTTATATTCGATATGATACTGTTTTGAAGGAGAGGTTTTTTTTCCTTAACCCATTGACTCCCGCACCCCATCCACCAGCATTCCACATTGACAATCATGCTAGCAAAGCAAAAATATTAAGCCTTTGACTGCCTCATTCTAGGATGAGGGAGTCAAAGTGTTAATTTTTTTGCAGTTGGCGGGTAGGGTGCGGGAGTCAAAGGGTTAACCTTTTTCTGTGGGGTTCTTCTGGTCAGCGTTTATTAAGCTGTGATTATAGTACATGTAACTATGCTTTCATTGATTGATTTGGTTTTCTTTGCATGACTAAATACTTGACTGTCACGTGATTGAAGTTTTTACTCTAAAAGTTCAAACAGTTTTCGCTTGATTATTCATTATTGTCTAGAACGTCGTTACTCGTATTTACTTTGTTTACCTGTCTGAACTGTTGTTTGCATTGTAAATAGAACCTACATGATTATTTTTGTTTTGTTTTGTTTGTTTGTTGTTTTGTTTGTTTTGTTATTTTCTGTGGTCAGGCCTTAACTTAGTTGACTTTAGTTGACTTCTTTGTTATTCAATTTATGAAAGAAATAAAGAGAGAATATCCCGTATACACAATACAGATGATAGTAGGTGGAGAGCGGGTGAAGGAGGGGAGGGGGAGTATATTATTCAGGGAGTTCAGAACATCATCTTCTTTGCTTGCAATATTGGATTTCATATTTACATCATTATGCTGTACCGTTTTGCTTACTCGTGGCACTGATGCACGTCTGTCTTTGATTAATATATGACGATGGAACTTAATGGCAACTATTCCGGTATGCATTTATTTCGCGTGTCCACCTCCTATTATTTCTGTATTGATTTTGATTCACATAACAAGACGACTAATTTCTCTCCCAGCCCTACACTAAAACATCTCGTTGTGTTACAGTCGCTATTACCTGTCTTTTTTTTTCTTTCTTCTCTTCTCTCTCCTTTTTTCTTTTTCTTTCTTGTTTTGATTTTTGTTGTGAAAGTGTAGCCTGTTTTATTATTGTTCCCCAGTCATATTTTCTTTATGTTATGGTAATTTCAATTCTACATGGCAACTTTCAATTTGCCGATATGTACCATAAAAAAGACAGATTTTACATGTGCTTCAACGCAGAAAGATACTTGACATATATACCGCCATGCAGACATACAGAGATATATTCCATACATACTGCATTGCAGTGATTAACTCGTTTGAACTGAACTGTGTCCGTTGCTGTTAGTAAAGATCACTCGAGGAAATTGTGTTTTCTGGTATTACTGTCCTTCTGACAGTGACACAGTATATCATAATGATGATGAACAGTCAAAAAGGAAGTCATTTTGTTTCAGATTTATTTTACTCCAATCTTTGTCTTTATTAGAGCAGCGTAATTTACATGTATTATCTAAATCACTTTTTTTCGTGAAGGCACACTTTCAACTATGTAATCGCTTGAATTTGTCTTTTCACCCTAAATGTGCATTTTTCATTATGTCATTACATTTTTTTACGCTCCCATCAGCATTCCCCTCTCCTCCCCAAGTGCACTTTTTTTACAGTACCCAGACAGAGAACTGCAAAGTCTTAATAGCGTCGAAAATTTTCATTTTTCACGTACAGGGTGATAATGTTACGACACGTGACAAACACCGACGCAGCACCGATAGACAACAATCTGCCATGTCCTTGACTAGGCAATGAACATTGACACTAACACTGACGCATCATGAAGTGATAACGATGAGACTGACACAAAACACACTGCAGCATAACCTTGACGGAGAGAGAAGGAAAAGACATGACGCTCACAAATGATAGCATTGGAAATGAAGAGGGACTCGAAAAGATGATGAAGACCGACGCGACAATGACATCAACTGACGCCAAAGACACGATGATGATAACAATAGTTTGACAACGAAAAACATACTGTCACATGTCACAGACAGCAAACACGGACACATATGTCATTTCACATCCACTTTAATGTCAAAAGTGACAGACACATTTTGTTTTGTCACGCATGGCTGATAAACACGTGCCCTGAGAATAACTTTCCCGTCAGCAGTAGTGTGACACCAGTTCAGTAAATATGCATTTTTGTTAGATGTATTTTTTTCATTGTTTTTCTTTTCCTCCAGTATGATTATCTCTGTTTTCTATTCCTATTTATCACCCTTTGCTGTGTTTACGGCAAACATTTTCATCAAACAGATAGACAGAGCGAGAGACAGAGAAAGAAAGAGAGACATAGAGAGAGAGAGAGAGAGAGAGAGAGAGAGAGAAGAGAGAGAGAGAGAGAGAGAGAGAAGAGAGAGAGAGAAAACTGAAACTAAAACTGAAACTGAAACTGAAACTGAAATTGAAACTGAAACTGAAACTGAAACTGGTTTATTGCCATTGATATTTTTGTCCTTGTGGCAAGGAGCATAAAACAAAGTCATTAAATTTTACGGCGACGTTTTCGCGAAATAAAGATTTATAAATATAGTCATGGCTGACATTACATCCATTTGAATTTTTTTCCAATGATGAAGAAAAACTTGAAGGAAAAAAGTTGAAAAAAGTTGAACAAAAAGTATGAAGAAAGCATTAAGAACAGTTTAAAGTGATATCTTCACTGGGGATAAACTTACATTAATTTAAAAAGTTGAACAAAAAGTTGAAGAAACGGTTGACCACCCGACATAATTAGTCATATAAGTAAGAGGAAGACACAAATCCGGCAAACAAACATAAAAACAATATAAAGTGATATCTTCATTGGAGATAAACTTAAATTGATTTAAAAAGCTAAACAAAAAGTTGAAGAAACAGTTGACCACCCGACGTAATTAGTCATATAAGTAAGAGGAAGACCAAATCCGGCAAATAAACATAAGAACAGTATACAGTGATATCTTCACTGGAGGTAAACTTACATTAATTTATTGCTGTATTGTTTTCTTTCTCCGACTTTCCAAGCAAGGGCGATAATTTGCGAGGGATTTTTGATATTTTTCATCGTCAGTCATGAGTATTCTGGTAATGACCCTTTGACTCGAAATGTCCTCATCAAAGATTATGCATTTTTGTCGTATACTTTCATACGACTTGCAAACAAACAAAAAATGCATTTCATCTTCTGCTTCTGCATCACACATGGGACAAATAGAGTGTGCCGATAAATTTGAGTAAAACCATCTTGTTGTTGCATTTAGCCCTAGGGCTCTTAGTCTAAAACGGGCAAGATTGCTTCTGTGCCATTTATTTGTTACGGCCTTTACATATTTTTCGGTTTGAAATCTACTTTTAAAGGAAAGGAACCAATCATATTTCTCAGATTCTTCCATTTGAGCGTGCCAGTTTTGTTTGTGCGAATGAACTAGTCTATCCCTAAATTCTGAAATAAATCCTTGTTCATAGCCAACTCCCTGGCACACCCACACAGTACCAAATTCATGGTGGTGTTCATAGCCAACTCCCTGGCACATCCACACAGTACCAAATCCATGTGTGGTTAACATTTTCTTAACGAAATATGCCCAGTTTTGTTTACCCGAATCTAATTGATTCAGTAACATCTCATATGCCTGCTTGCACAATCCTGACATTGGGAGCTGGGTTAATTTCAACCAGTATTTAATACACTTCATTTGACTTTTCAAAAACAAAGGATAATGGCCAGTTTCTCCATATAACATTTTCTTTTGCAATGGTACCGAAAGGAAACGTTTGATGGCAAATGTATGTACCTTTTCCATTTTATGATTGCTCTAAAAACCCCATATTTCTGAGCCATACTTTAAGATTGGTTCACTCTGCGAATCGAAAAGTTTAAAAAAAAATCGAGAAGTCAGTGCAGTTCAATTTTCTTAAAGATCTTCAAATTTGCATCGTTCCTCTTTTCCCTTTTTTGCTGCTTTCCACCCATGCGCTTTGGAGACTCAGTTTTGTTGTAAAAATAATACCTAGATATTTATATGAGTTTGTTACTTTAACTTCAGTCACCATAAAACCATTTTTCTCGAGCCGAAAGATGTCCTCCGTTACGGAAAATCATTACATTCGTCTTTTCTAGGTTCACAGACAGTAACAACCTATCAGATTCATGTTTTAAAGTATTTAGTTGATTTTGTAACCCTATGACCAAAAGCAC
This sequence comes from Monoplex corrugatus, assembly GCA_030674185.1. Classification (NCBI taxonomy): domain Eukaryota; kingdom Metazoa; phylum Mollusca; class Gastropoda; order Littorinimorpha; family Ranellidae; genus Monoplex; species Monoplex corrugatus. Next base: position 38,110,027 of record CM060314.1, on the reverse strand, counting down.
CACATTATCAGCAAATAGCAGTAAAAAAAACTTCAACAGCACCAGGCAATAATTGTACACTATGTTTCCCTTTCTTTGGCTATTTCTAACGCTAACTCATTAATGAAAAATGAAAATAGTAAGGGGCTGAGGAGGCATATTTGTTTCACTCCCCGTGGACATTGAGAGAGAGAGAGAGAGAGAGAGAGAGAGAGAGAGAGAGAGAGAGAGAGAGAGAGAGAGAGAGAGAGAGAGCTTGTGTGTCCGAGAGAGATTCCCACATTATTGTTCTTTTTATAAATTGACAATTTTAATCTCCTGTTTCAGTGTCCCACATTTTCTTGATCACCTAAAAGAACGGACAGAATTATAGATTTTCGTAAGATATTGCTGTCAATGTTTTCATAAGATATTGTTGTCAACTTAACAGTCTTTTCAGGTACTTTGACGTGATATTTATCATTTTGATGACTTCGTTTACAGGGTGTTGGAACAAGTGTTGATTTGATTCTTTTTAATGGCCTTAACAATTTACTGAAGAATTAGCATGCAGTCAACTTTACCGTTTCTCTTGTTTACAGGAAACACGAGTTGTATGAGATTGACTTTGCTTGAAGTGTTTATTGGTTTTATTCGTTTCGTTTACTGAGTTCCAGAACGTTAATTGGCTTATTCATATATCAACTTGTATGTAAATGAATCTGTTTTATTTGTTGTTGTTAAATGATTTGACTGAATTATTCATTGACATCGATATTGTTTATTGGCTTAAACACCTTATAAATTGCATTAGTTGAGTCTCCGTCAACGCTTCCTGTTGATATCGCCGATATTGTTTATTGACACCAGACTGGTACTAGACTTGAACATCTAACAGACTGCGAATAGATGAGTCTGTTTCAACGGTTTATTGATTCTGTCTGAATAAGTTCTCGACATCTGGCTTGTTTATTAGCTTAAGCATCTGCCTTGCTGAAAACCTCTTTTCTGTATTGTTTATCTGTGTGTAGATCCTGCATGGTTTATTTTATTGTCATTGTACATGAGGATAATGTAAATATGAATTATTATAATGTATACGATTATAATTTGTTTATTGACGATATGGACTTATTTCCACAGACTTAACAGTGCACGCAAACAGTACTTTTAGTTTATGGACTGGAATATTTTTGACTGTGTCTTTGAGGTTGTGAACTCAAAATGAAATAATTCACAGGACTGATACGAGCTTATTGGTATAATACTGTTTTGATATCACCACACTGATCTATTTCTATTCATTATATAAAAGAGATGACAGTGACTCAGGCAGTAGCCTAGTTCAACATGTTTCTGAACGAGATGTGGTCTTCGTACGACAAAACATGCACGTCCATTTTTATATGATCGAACCTTACTGTGACTCAGTTCTTATATCACATGGTTTTGAGCCTTTGTGTTAACTGGATATGGAGCTGTTTCATTTTATGTCATCAGGTATATCAAGTGGGAAGAAAGCATTGTGTATAGATCTGTTTTATTCGACACATGTATATGTGTATTCGGAATGTTTTCGGAAACTGTATACATATCAGTTACATGTAACCGAGCTTTTTCCTATGATAGACTGATACGATACTAGAATAAGATAAAAAAAAATAGGCTAGGTAGGACCTCGAGACCCGGATATATGTGCAGGTTTAAGGCTTGTGCCATGATCATTCTCTATTTTCTCCAGCACATAGCATGTGATGTTAGAATTCATTCCGAGCGTGGAGAAGTCACCTCCAGAAACTTAAACTGAAAACTCGGGAAACTGATGAATTATACATCTTTGTCATCTGTTGTCGGTAGATATGTCTAGTGGGAAGAAAACAGAGGCACAAATCTGATATATCTGAGTCATCACATTATCTAGTGGAAAGGAAACCCACTAATATAGATCCGTTTCATTTGACTTTATAGGATACTGTCTAAGGGAAAGGAAACTGATGGGGTATAAAGTTGTTTCATTTGATGTTATCAGACGTGTCTAGTGGAAGGAAGGAAACTGCCATTGACAAATGGTACAGTTAACTATCACACAGAGGAATAAAAGGTGATAGCTATTTTTCTTTGCTGTTACCTGTATCAGGCACAACAACAGTTTGTGATCGCCCTCCCCTGTTAGATGTAATACCGACATGCCAAGGCGTGTATTCATGAACACTGAGTTAATGTAATACCGATATGCCAAGGCTTGTTATTCATGAATACAGAGTTAATGTAATACCGATATGCTAAGGCTTGTTATTCATGAATACAGAGCTAATGTAATACCGATATGCCAAGGCTTGTTATTCATGAATACATAGTTAATGTAATACCGATATACCAAGGCTTGTTATTCATGAATACAGAGCGAATGTAATACCGATATACCAAGGGTTGTTATTCATGAATACAGAGTTAATGTAATACCGATATACCAAGGCTTGTTATTCATGAATACAGAGCTAATGTAATACCGATATACCAAGGCTTGTATTCATGAATACAGAGCTAATGTAATACCGATATGCCAAGGCTTGTATTCATGAATACAGAGCTAATGTAATACCGATATACCAAGGCTTGTTATTCATGAATACAGAGCTAATGTAATACCGATATACCAAGGCTTGTTATTCATGAATACAGAGCTAATGTAATACCGATATACCAAGGCTTGTTATTCATGAATACAGAGCTAATGTAATACCGATATACCAAGGCTTGTTATTCATGAAAGCAGAGTTAATGGCTTGCTGACATATTTATGTAGTAAATAATCCTAAACTATCGCATTTTCTTGTATCCTTATCTATCTTTCCTCACTATTTTCCCTTTGCCAAATGATGAAGCGTTCCATAGCTTTAATGCTGCTCACGATTCCAAAACGTCTACGTAGATGTTGGTCTGTCTTCATCAGTCTGAAAACATCTCACAGCATTTCAAAGTGATATGCATACATGTAGTTTTGAAAACCTTTGCTATCAAAAGTTTTGCAATAATTCTGTACTTATTGTATTGTTGTTTTATCACTTTTACAATCTGCAGAAGAAATTACAGTGCAGTCAATAATTGCAGCTGTTCCAACTACTTACGGGGGAAACGCATATATTGATAATGTGAGTAACTACGTTTGCTCATCGATCGTTTTTTGTTTGTTTGTTTTGGTTTTGTTTTAAACACACTCACACACACACACACACACACACACACACACACACACACACACACACACACACACACACACACACGCACACACACACACACACACAGTGTTGTTGGTTGTTTGGTTGTTTCAATTGTCCCCGTGTGTCACCTTCCTACACAATCCTGACCACCTTAAACAACGGACAGAGTTATGGTTTTAATCAAATTTTGCTGTCAATTTTATTACCTTTACAGTTTTTTTTCAGGTGATTTAACGTGATAATTCATTTTCAAGACACTTGCTTTAAAAGGTTTTGAAAAAGGTTTTAATTTGATTGTATATTTCTTTTATCATTCTATCACTTTACTGAAAAAAAAATTGCGCTGCAGTCAACAGTCCCATTTCATTTATTTACCCGGGGAAATATATTCTATAAAGCTGCAGAAGAATGATCTTAGATCAACCGTTTAAAGATTGTGTTTCTTTTATTGACATTGTGCGTTCAAACTGGCTTAATAATCTACAAACTATACGTAACTGAATCTGCTTTGATCTTTGTAAATTGATTTTGTCTGAGTTGTTGATTGACATCCATGTTCTTTGTTGACTTAAATATCTTACAGATACCATGCAACTTAGTCTTATGAATAATACATTCACCTTCCTGAAATTATATGCTAGAAATTTCCTTTTCTGTCAGTCTCTTTGTTTCTGCCTTGTCCCTTTGCTTTTTGTCATTTCTTCCTATCATTTTCTGCCTTGCTCGTCCATTCATCTGTACGTGTTCAATAAAGTCTTACGTACATTTTCTTAGGAATGATGATTAGGTACATGTATTAAATGCATTTTTGGCTCTAGGGAGGTGAGATAAGCGGAGACAATTTTAGATGATTTAGGCCTGTTCATATATGTGTTTTGGTGTCCTAGGTATGCTTGAATTTGTATTCAGGTGTGCTTTTAAAATCCCCTATGCGATAAATTGAACGGGGTGGTCAACGCCAGGAGCATGTCCTTAGATTAGTTTTCTTTTCATTTTTTATACTGTTGAAGTTTTGTCTGTCTTGGTACGGTTATAGTCATGATATGGCTCTGCGCAGTCGGCTGGGCTTTAAACAACAATAACAATGTCTGCCAATGCTTCTTCTTGATTTTGTCTGAATTGTTCATTAACATTGAGATTGTTTTTACATTTAAACATTCAGCATATATTGCATGTGAGTGTATCCCATGATTTTGTCGATTTTGTCTGATTTGTTTATAGACACATGGATGGTTTAATAATTCAAGCACCTGCCTTCCATAAAACCTTTTCCTTGCATATATTGTATACCTCAATGTGGACCCTGCATTGGTTACTTTGTAATCTTTTCTAACAACAATTTAATTGTTGATATGTACAGTTTATTGTATTACATTTCTACAGTACATATGAATCTACTATCCAAATAATCAGTGTCACACGCTTTGAATTATGCATTCACACTACAGATCAAGGATCACAAAGACGATGATTTAAATTTATTGAATGCAGCTTTCTTGACAGTGTTGTTGAGGTTCTGTGTGCAAACGAGAATTGTACACAGGATTCGTGCATGCTTGTTTATAAGATAAAAGTTTATTTCTTTTGCACTTAATCGGCCCTTTTCGTTTTATAAAGAAGATAGCAGTGGCTGAAGCAATTTCAACATGTTTGTCCACTAGGTGTGATGACCTTAGTACGACGAAACACATTCGTACATCACCATCATTTTCAGCGTATGGATGGAAGCTTACACTGACAAAATTGGTATATTGCAGGATTCTTGGCCTTTGTGCTGACTGGATCTGACGTCATCAGACGTGTCTAATGCAAAGGGAATTGTTGAGCATAATTATAGCTGTTTCACTTGACACCATTAGATGTGTCTTGTGAAAACTGATGGAGTATATTATAGCTGTTTCACTTGACACCATTAGATGTGTCTTGTGAAAACTGATGGAGTATACAGCTGTTTCTTTTGACGTCGTCAGATATGTCAAGGAAACTGAAACGCTTAGAAATATTTCAATAAACACCATCAGAGTATGTCAAACTAAATAAGTTAATGAGGATACAAAAAATTGTCCCTTACAAGGATCAAAATCAAAACCATAGCGTTATCAGCATGGCAGTTCTTTTATTATTTTCTTTTACCCCATGGGCCTTTTAAACATTTTTTAGCTGTGGGCTCAAGATGTGATATAATTAATTCAATCTCAGCCAGCAAAATTAATTTCTAACATATGTACTGTCCATCTGAAAATGTCCATCATTCTGGTGGTTTCAGCTTAGTGTTTCAAAGTGTCTGCCCCCCATCTCCATTTCAATATCTTACCAACGCATAGGGTTTTGGGCAGGTTCAGTAAGTCTGCCAGACAATTGCTGGCAGATAGTGATGGAGCGTATATGGCATTGTCCAAATGCGATAGATCCCTCTTAAAGAATTCCAAACTCCTCAGATATAGCTGAGAGAAAAGAAATTGTTGGGTACATAGTTTTGTCATTCGAGGTTATCGTATTACTATTTGCAAGAGAAACTGAAAAAAATATGGATTATAATTTTCATTTGACATCATCAGATATGCCTAAAGGGGGTGGGGGGAACTGATAGGGCAAAAAGCTGTTTCGTTCGATGTTATCAAATTTGTACGGAGAAGGAAGGGACATTGCCACTGAGAAATGGGACAGTTTAACACTCACACAGAATAAGAATAGGTATCACCTCGTTTCTGATTAAGACACTCAAGTGAGACGAACAGTTTGTTATCAAACTGTGTTTTGTTTGCTTTCCTGTATTAGTCGTTTTTTTCTTTGCTTTTGTCTTTGTCAGATACAGCAAATGTACAATGTGTCTTTCAACTAATTACATGCGCTTATTGAAAAAAGTGTTCCCACGTAGTAACAGAGAGAGAGAGAGAGAGAGAGAGAGAGAGAGAGAGAGAGAGAGAGAGAGAGAGAGAGAGAGAGAGAGAGAAAAAGCAGATCATATGTCTCCCTCGTTTTTTTCCTGTCAATGTGTTTCTTGATTGGTTGTTTGGTTTAAGCCCCACCTCCCTCCTCTCCCT
>CM060314.1:38083804-38088804 GCA_030674185.1 Monoplex corrugatus | reverse complement strand
CAGATCATACTAAAAGTGACACCACTCTTGTATGTGTGTGTGTGTGTGTGTGTGTGACATCATAATAAATATTCCTGAAGTAAAATTGAGATTGTTTCAGACACCTGTTGGCCACAGGATATTGGTACTATATTTTTAAACTCAATCCTATACAAGTGAGGACACCCATTTTAATGTACTTAACCCTAAGCGAGTGAGATGGCACACCTTTCAATGTACCTTATCGTAAACAAGAGAAGAGACATCGGTTTAACACACTCAACCTATAAAAGTTACCTATTTCTGTGTATAGCGTATATAATTCTATCAAGTGAAACGGACCCCTCCCCCCCCCCTTTTTTTTTTTTGGTGTTTTTTTTGTTTTCTTTTGTTTTGTTTAATATACTTAATCCTTTATAAATAAAAACGACACCCATTTTATTGTACTTTTTCTCAGAGAAGTGAAATGCCACCGGTTTATATTTATGTATTTTGATTCTAATGTACTCGTTGTAATGCAAATAAAATGGTGCCTATTCGTACGTACTTATTTCTGTACAAATGAAAGGGCGCCTCCTTTCACAGTGCAAGTTTGTATAAAGTAATATTTCTCTCTTCCTCTACCCCACCCCCACCCCATCTCTCTTTCTCTGTCTGTGTGTATATTTGTTTTCGTATAGTTATTGTGTGAAAGCCTGCATTTAATCAAAAGAGTCATTCGTGTTTCTTCCTTGTATACTTTTGATTTTGATGTAATGATCTCTTGTGATGTTCTTTTCTGAACAGACTACATTTGTACTGCATTACTAATGTATCTGACCCTATGTTTGTACTGCATTACTAATGTATCTGACCCTATGTTTGTACTGCATTACTAATGTATCTGACCCTATGTTTGTACTGCATTACTAATGTATCTGACCCTATGTTTGTACTGCATTACTAATGTATCTGACCCTATGTTTGTACTGCATTACTAATGTATCTGACCCTATGTTTGTACTGCATTGTTTATATCTGACCCTATGTTTGTACTGCATTGTTTATATCTGACCCTATGTTTGTACTGCGTTATTTATGTATCTGATCCTATGTTTGTACTGCATTGTTTATGTCTGACCCTATGTTTGTACTGCATTATTTGTGTATATGACCCTCTGTTTGTACTGCATTGTTTATGTGTCTGACCCTATGTTTGTATTGCATTGTTTATATCTGACCCTATGTTTGTATTGCATTGTTTATGTGTCTGACCCTATGTTTGTACTGCATTGTTCATGTATCTGATCCTATGTTTGCACTGCAATATTTATGTATCTGACCCTATGTTTGTACTGCATTGTTTATGTGTCTGACACTGTGTTTGTACTGCATTATTTATATATCTGACCCTATGTTTGTACTGAATTATTTATGTATCTGATCGTATGTTTGTACTGCATTGCTTATGTATCTGATCCTATGTTTGTACTGCATTTATTTATGTATCTGACCCTATGTTTGTGCTGCATTATTTATGTATCTGATCCTTTGTTTGTACTGCATTACTTATGTATCTGACCACCTTTATAGTATACGCATGTGTGTATACAACAACGCCTCGAGTTAACCCCCCCCCCCACACACACACACACACCTTTTTTCTTTTCTTTTTTTTTCCTTTTTTTTCACGTAAAGTGCAACGAACTTGCCTTGACATAGACTTTTTGTGGTATACAGAATTTAATTATTGTTGTCACTTTTGTTGCAAGCGAAACAGTACCTGTTCCAACATACATATTCCTGTACAAATGAAATGTCAGGTGTTCCAATCTATATATTCCTATACGTTTTAAATGGCTCCTGTTCCAATATATTATTTTTTGTACGAGTTAAAATCACCAGTTCCAATCTGCTTATACCAATGCATCGCACATAACTCTTATTCTAATGTACTACTTTTATACAAATCAAGAGGCACCAGATCCAATGTATTTATACCAATACATCGCACATAGCTCTGGTTATAATGTACTACTTTTATACAACTTAAAAGGCACCAGTATATCAATACATCGCGCATAGCTCTTGTTATAATGTACTACTTTTACACAAATTAAAAGGCACCAGATCCAATGTACTCATACTAATACATCGTACATTGCTTTTGTTGCAGTATACTGACTTTTTATACAAGTTGAAAAGACACAGCTTCAATGTATTTACATCAATACATCGTAAACAGCTCTTGTTCCAGTATACTTATTTTTATAGAAGTTGAAAGGCATCAAATTTAATCTAATTGTTCCAGTACATCGTAAATAGCTCTTGTTCCAGTATACTTATTGTAAAAGGCACCAGTTCCAATCTAATTGTTCCAGTACATCGTAAATATCTCTTGTTCCAGAATACTGCTTTTATACAAGTCAAAAGGCACCAGTTCTAATCTATTATACCAATACATCGTATATAGCTCGTGTTCCAATGTAGGCCTACTATTTTTATGCGAGGGAAGGCACAAGTTCCGATATATTATACCAATACATCGTATATAGCTCGTGTTCCAATGTAATACCTTTATACAAGTTAAAAGGCACCAGTTCCAATCTATTATACCAGCAGACCTCAGTAGCTCAGTTGGCAGAGCGTCGGATTCACATGTTCATGGTCGTGGGATCGAATTCCGGGGTGCGCTACATTGAAACTGGCCTTCTCACCGTCTCATCTTAACATTACTGTTGTTCTGTTGGTGTCAGTATAAGATTAGATAAGTCCTCCTGCCCCCACTTCTCTGATATGGTTATCCCGTCAGCTTTATCACCTGAGGTGGGTGTTGAAGTAAAAACTGAACTATATCAGTCGAACAATCTATTATACCAATACTTCGTAAATAGCTTTTATTTTCAGTATACTACTTTTATAAAGTTGAAATGCACCAGTTCCAATCTATTATACCATTACATCGTAAATATCTCTTGTTCCAATGTATTACTCTTATCAAGTTAAAATGCACCAGTTCCAATGTATTATTCCAATACATCGCAAATAACGCTTGTTCTAATGTATTACTCTTAATTAAGTTAAAATGCACCAGTTCCAATGTATTATTCCAATACATCGTAAATAACGTTTGTTCTAATGTATTACTCTTAATCAAGTTAAAATGCACCAGTTCCAATATATTATTCCAATACATCGTAAATAACGCTTAGTCTAATGTACTAATTTTATATAGTTAAAAGGTACCAGTTCCAATCTAATTGTTCCAACACATCGTAAAGATCTCTTGTTCCAGTATACTGCTTTCACACAAGCTAAAAGGCACCAGTTCTAATCTATTATACCAATACATCGTAAATAGCTCTTGTTCCAATGTACTGTTTTTATGCAAGTTAAAAGGCACCAGTTCCAATATATTATGCCAATACATCGTCTATAACGCTTGTTCTGATGTACTACTTTTATAATAAATTTATAGTAAAAAAGCACCAGTTCCAATCTAATTGTTCCAATACATCGTAAATATATCTTGTTCCAGTATACTGCTTTTATACAAGTTACAAGGCACCAGTTCTAATGTATTATAACAATACATCGTAAATAACATTTGTTCTAATGTACTACTTTTATACAAGTCAAAAGGCACCAGTTCCAATGCATTTCTACGAAACAATCGTAAATATCTCTTGTTCCAGTATACCTTTTTTCGAATGTACTTATACTAATGAGTGGCACCTTATCAGTCTAGGCATCTCCTGTACAAGAAATATGGCGCCTGTTTCGATGTATTTAATTCATACCAGTAAAATCATGCCTGTTCCAATATACTTATAAACGGCGCCTGTTTCAGTGTATTTAATCCTGTACGATTGAAACGACGTCTGTTATGACCTGCTTATACATGTTAAATGGCACCTGTTCCGATGTACTTAATTTCAGACACGTTGAAGTGCACTTGTTCCAATATGTATGTACTTAATCGTTTACGATCGAAATGGGACCTGTTCCAATGTACTCAGTCCCGTACAAGTGCAACTCACCTGTTCCAACGTTCTTATTCCTATAGCCTACACGCTAAACAGTGCTACATATAAAACAAAAGGCACCTGTTCAACAGTTTTTATTCCTATAGAAGTTAAAACATATTAATACAATAAAACGTCATCTGTTCCAATGTATTTTTTCCTATACAACTTAAAAGACACCTGTTCATATGTACTTATTTTCATAAAAGTGAAATAACTGTTGTAACGGCCTTATCCTTATATAAGTGAAGCTGTATTCATTCCAGTATACTTATTTCAAGTGTACTTACTACTGTACAGATGTAATGAGACTTAATCCAATTGACCTTTTCCTAAACAGATGAAACAGTAGTTGTTCCAACAGGCCTATTCCTACACAAGTGAAACGGTAGCCATCAATCTCAATAAGACCATGTTTTTACAAAGTGAAATTGTAGCTATTTTCAATAGAACCCATTCCTATACAAGTGAAACGTAAGACCATTACCAATAGACCTGTTTTTACACAGTGAAATTGTAGCTATTTCAATAGACCTGTTACCACACAAGTGAAATGGTAGCTATTCCAATAGACCTGTTTTTACACGGTGAAATTGTAGCTATTTCAATAGACCTATTCCTATACAAGTGAAACGGTAGCCATTCCAATAGACTGTTTTTACACAGTGAAATTGTAGCTATTTCAAGAGACCTATCACTGCACAAGTGAAATGGTAGCTATTCCTGTAAACCTTTTCCTACACAAGTCAAACGGTAGCTATTCCAGTAAACCTTTTCCTATACAAGTGAAACTATACCAAATCCAATGTAATCATTTGTATACATGTCAAACATCGTCTTGTTTGAAAATAAAGGAAAAAATATAGAATTAAATCCCATACAACCCCCTCCCGTTGAAATCAAAGTACGTAGGCCTATTTATGTAATCTAACTGAACATAAGAATGATGATGATGATTATTATTATTATTATGTTGATGATGATGATGATGATGATGATGATGATGACGATGAATGT
>CM060314.1:38073804-38076304 GCA_030674185.1 Monoplex corrugatus | reverse complement strand
TGATTTTGTCTGTTGTTCTCCTGAAACATTGTTGACATAACCAATCTCGATGGCTTTGTAACGTATTTCTTAAGAAAGAAAAAAGAAGAACCTTACTCTCTGACTTTCTCTTTGTTTATTTTTGTATACAGTGCAACGGGCATGCTAAGACAGTAAGTGCCTGTGCTATACGGATGGAAATGCTATCAATTATAGTTATAATCTATCTTGCAAGCAGTGATCTTTCTTGTAACAGACAGCAAGGAGACCCTGACACTGGTGTTTTCGTGTGAGTAAAGAAACTGAACTACGAGCCCTTTTATTTATATATTTATTTATCTCTATTTATCTATCTATTTATTTGTTTTTCGTTTGTTTATTTACTTATTCATTTAGTTCTGTATGTATGTATTTATCTATTTATTCATCTATCTATTTATTATTCATTTATCTATTTGCTTGTTTGTTTCTATTTTTATTATTCATTTCTTTATACATCATCTATTTATTATTTATCTATTTATTGTTTATTTATTTATCTATGTATCTATTTCTTTAATTCTTTATTTATTCATCTGTTCATTTATTCATTACTGATTTATTTGTTTGTTTGTGGGTTGGTTGCATTTCTGTCTGAGCATTTGAGAAGGAAGGGGTTATTTAAACTTGTTGTCCACATCAACTTTTGTTCTATCGTTTCAATATATCTATTCATTTAGTCAACGTTTGTGTCTAAGCTTCACAAATACCTGTATTCTGTTGTTAGCAGTTTTATTGTTTCTTTCATTCTGACGCCAGTTATAAAGGTGTAACACTGAACAAGATCATAAAAAAAAATGATGTGTAGTTGTTTTATTTAGTACTGTTGTAATGTTTCATTATTACCATACTTATTCGATATCAGTTGTTTAAATGCTTTTATTTGTTTCGTAATTAATTGCACATGTCTCTCAATAACACAACCACGTACTTACTTGTTTTGTATCCATTTGTTAATTTTTTTCTTTCTTTAATATGTGCTAACAATTCATTAGCTCTGTTGATGAATGTATTAGTGTGTTTAGATGTGATTGTATCAATTTTCATTTTATGTGTTCAAGTCTTATGATTTACTTTTTCCCATTCCATCCTTTGTTATCTTTATGTACTCATAAATCACTGTCTCTCTGCCCCTCCTGTGTCTGTTTCTCTGCGTGTCTGTCTCTGTCTCTGTTCTCTCTCGCGGTCTGTCTCTCTCTCGCTCTCTCTCTCTCTGTTTCTCTGTCTATGTATCTAACCATTTATCTATCTATCTATCTATCTATCTATCTATCTATCTATCTATCTATCTATCTATCTGTCTGTCTATCTATTTATCAATCTATCTATCTGACTATCTGTTTATCTCTCTATCTATAGAGAGGGAGATACATACACCTCTCTCTCTCTCGCTCGCTCTGTCTCTGTCTCTGTCTCTCTCTCTCTCTCTCTCTCTCTCTCTCTCTCTCTCGATAAATAGGTAGATATGTGTACATACATGCATGTATATGTATTTCCTGGCTATTACTGTTTCAGCCATTATTGTGTCCGTTTGCCCTTGATGTGTTAGCCATGTTATTTATGTTTTATTTTATCATTTCTTAAAACAGAATTAGAGATTGATTAAGATTAATCCCTCCCACACCCCTATCTGAGTATATACTTATGTATATAAATGGACCGTCACAGCAAAGGTTAGTGGTTTACTCCGATGGAGAAAAAATAATACATACATTTAAATACTCATGACCTTTCTTGTTAGGCACACAGTTCAAGATAACATGTTCAACATTTTCAGCGAGATTGTTTACTGTTTTTCAAGAGTTTTACTAAACATTTAATTTTTTTATCTTCAAGTGTTACATCAACTGTGGTATAGTGCATCATGTCCCCGTGTTGCTGTATGGTTGTGGTGTCTTTCAATTTTTTCGATAGATCATGATCAAAATCCACTCGGTGCTGTGAGATCTCTTGAGTGCTTATTGAACAGATGGCTCAATTTTTGCTCATCCAAAAGAAGTCCACCAGATTATTTGGTACATATTATACATACATATGTATGCATATATTATACAATATATATATAATACATATATATATATATATATATATACATATATATATGATATATATATTATATATATATATATATATATATTTATATATTATGCACAGATGGGAAACGATTCTTACCTCAGTTGAACCTCAAAAAAACGTATAGGTTAGCTCCGTCAAAAAACAAAAAATGAAATGAAATAAAATAAATGCCTGTTTATTAATATAAGATAATTAGTGTTTTTCCAGATGTTTCTTCTTAAAAGAGAACGCTGAAAAACAGGCATAAAATTCCAGAATAAATTGTTGAAATTAAAAGTAATCATATCACATTTCAGAAAGATGACAATTTCTTCTGTATGTTTTTACTTCACTACATTTACGATAAATCTTTTCATCATCATATATATATATATATAATATATATATATATATATATATATATATA
>CM060314.1:38061304-38066304 GCA_030674185.1 Monoplex corrugatus | reverse complement strand
ATTCTTGAAGTGTGAGTGATGCATTTATGTAGTGAGTATTGTCAGAGGCAGGGTCCTTATATACATCTTTCTTTTCATCTCGTTCCCTATAATTTCTATCAGAGACAGGGAGTCCTTCTACACGACAGGCCTCAGCAAACACGTCTGCAAAAGCTTCTGCTTTTTCCAATGAGCTAGGAATAGGGTTATTTTCTAGCTTTATTGGAATTGATGGCAACTTAATCCCGTTTTTCATTAATTTTAGTTTTTCCCAAATCTTTATCGTGTCTTTGTGGTTATTTACTTCACATGTACAAAAAGATGTCCAGTGTTGTTCTTTGGCTTGCTCTATGATTCTGTTACACTTAATGTTGGCACTTTTCATCGCTGTATGATTTTCAGGTGACCTGTTTGCTAAATAAATTTTGTATTTTTCTTTCTTTTCGTTCACTGCCTTTTGACAGTCCTCATTCCACCAGACATTTCCATGATGTTTTCCTATTTTTGACACTGTAAGTTTTGGAATTGAAATGTTAGCAGCCCTTAAGAGTGAGTTACAGAAAACTTCGTACGTTTCGTTTATGTTCATTGCTTCAGATAGATCTGTTCTTGTCTTTTCAAGGATTGCCTTAAAACTGATCCAGTCAGCGTTTTTATAATTAAACTTGGGTAAACTATCTTGTGGTATGGCTTCTATTTCTGTAGTATGGTTTAGGGTAAGACGTATGGGGATGTGATCTGATCCCAACAAGTCATCCTCTGTTTGCCATGTGGCGTTTGGGGCTAGGGATGGTGAGATTAAAGTAAGGTCGATAGCTGTGGGTCTGTGGGTTGGTATATCGGGGATCCGGGTAACGTGTCCGTTGTTAAGTAAATATAAATTGGAATCTACAATATTTTCAATCAACCTGTTGCTTGTTATGTTTGTACAATACTTTTCCCAAAATGGGGCATGTGCATTAAAATCACCTCCAATTATCCACTTGTCGTCCTGATCTTGAAAGTGTTTTAACCATTCAGTGTTCACAGAGTCTGGGCCTCTTGGTAAGTATACAGAGGCCATATTCACAACTAACGATGAGGAAAATTTTATAATGATTGCACATGATGAAATAAATGCGGTAGATTTAGGTACTGGCGATGATCGTTCACAATAGTTCAGTCCTTCACGAATGTATATAGCTGTTTGTATACGGCCACCGTCATTTACAGAGTCACATATTGGTGGATAATAAAAACCGGATATTTTAGGTAATTTGGTTTTGATGGTATTCAGCGATTGTAGGAGCATGACATGGACGTTTTTAGAAGAGAGATAGTTACTCAAATATGAGATGTTTTTAACAATGGAACGTGCGTTCCACTGAAAAATGTTGATATCACTTACTACACACGTCTTCATGAGGAACGGTTGAATAACTTTAGAACAATATTTAACTTTGAATTAAAAGGTACAAATAGGATAAAAATGAAGTATGTGAACAAGAAAATAATTAAGTAAAACAATATAGCTGAGAACTGAACGAAGAGAAACTGAATCTGGGCTGAATCTAAAATGACCAAGGAGAGAAGAAAAACGGAGATTGAAAGCCGGGTCTTTGTTGATGTCGTTGTCGGTTTGATCTCCTCCTCGGTTTTTCCCAGAAAAGCTGATGGATTTGCCTCCCTAAGTTTCTGGCCAGAACGCTCGCCCCTCTGATGGTTGGATGGACGTCGTCCTGGCTGACTTGAGTGTGACTGATAGTTTGAAGATTGTCATTGTTGACGTATTCGACACTCGCTGCTTTAAGAAGTCGCACTTTTGTTAGGGCATTTAGGAGCTCTCTTTTAGCGTTTAGGTGTTTGTCCCTCACAGGAGCTACCTGACTTAAAACTACCCTGGCTTTTGGAAATTGGGTGTTGATAGTTTTCACACAGGTGTCAAGAGTTGTGCTACATTCAGTGGGCTCCTTTGTTTTTAAATCTGTGATCCCCACATGTAAAACTACATCGGAAGATTGTGGGTTTGTGTGTGTGTGTGTGTGTGTGAGTGTGTGTGTGTGTGTGCGCGCGCGCGCGCGCGCGCGTGTGTGTGTGTGTGTGTATGTGTGTGTGTGTGTGCGTGTGTGTGCGTGTGTGTATGTGTGTGTGTGTGTGCATGTGTGTGTGTGTGTGCGTGTGTGTGCGTGTGTATGTGTTTCTATAATCGGTCCTTGGCCTTCCTTGGGGTAAAATTCCAATAAAATGGCATCACGTTGCAAATGTCATTTTATTTCCCTTAATTCATCACATACAATCAAGTGAAGCATGAATGCCCTCAAAACACATAAACGACATACTCTCTCTCTCTCTCTCTCACACACACACACACACACACACACACACACACACACACACACACACACACATATATATATATATATATATATATATATATATATATACACGCACACACGCATGCACATGCACGTGAATACACACACACACACACACACACACACACACACACAAACACACACACGCACACACACACACACACAACCTTTTACGCACAGGTACTTAAACAATGATATCAATACATGAACTTCATGGACATATTATCATCTGTCTCTATGACGATGATCACCCAATGTCAACAACTTGAATTTTTACACAGAAAATTCAGTTACGAGACTGAAAGAGAACATAACACAGCATCATAATACACAATAGCTCCATGTAATATCGGATCTTGGACAGATACAGTAGTCAAGCGGGTAAACGTCGGATATCTCATCGGAAGATTGTGGGTTTGATCCACCTAAACATACGGTTTTGTGTGTGTGTGTGTGTGTGTGTGTGTGTGTGTGTGTGTGTGTGTGTGTGTGTGTGTGTGTGTGTGTGTGTTGTGTATGTGTGTATGTGTGTGTGTGTGTGTGTGTGTGTGTGTGTGTGTGTGTGTTTCTTTTCAGATGCATTTTACCTGTCTTGTGAATAAGCTCGTCGTCGGCGAAGTGAGTATAGGGGCTGGTGAGTTGTCAGTTAGGTCAACAAGTCCTCTTGTATGTATGTTGTAGAGAATAGGAGAACATGGCGATCCATGATGAAGTCCCATGACGAAATTGTGTGGTGCTGAACACCAGTTTCCAAGTCGTAGGACTACAATTCTTTCTTAAAGTGTGGCAGCAATCCATCTTGTGACTGTCACGATGACACCATATCGTTGAAGTAGTCCCATGTGTAGTGTGAATTGTACTTTATTGTACGCATCTTCTAGGTCAATATTTACAACCGGTGTCTCTTCTTTGTACTGCATTTTCCCATGTACTTTTTCCTGTTCTAAAGCCTCTTTGATTAGCTGGGAATATTCTTGTCTTCTAGGTCTCTAGCTAATTTCTTTGCTATCATATTTTCCATCACTTTTCCCAATTACGTTTTGTACAGTCAGGATGCGATATCCTATGAAGCAAAAGAAAACACCTAGTATATACGCCCACCAAATAGGCAGACTACTGAACAACATAGTGGAAAGTGGTCAGCTAGCCTAACTGCTTCCATGCTCTACTGAATAGTTTATCATGTCTTATGTCCAGTAAGTCACTGGTAGGCTTGCACATTATGTTGATCCGAAAAACACGAATAAATATTCACATCTAGTCGGTCACCGTGGTGTAGTGGTTAGCGCAACGGATTATCGACTGGAAGGTTGTGGGTTTGATTCCTCGTCAGCCCATTCAAAAACCCATTGAGAGATTTTTCGGCTCTAACCGGCTCCTACCAAGAGTTGGGCGTGTTACGGGCTCATTTGGGGAACACTGGGATCACATAGTCGAGTCTCGTCCACTTCACAGATGCGTCATTGAGGGTGTTGTTCAAATCTTCTGACCAGCACCGCAGGCCTAGTTGACGCTAGGATACATTATGATAGTAAGCGTAGAGTATAGCCCTGTCACGCAGTCTCAATCCTAGCTGAAACTTTAGAGCATCATGCTTATCATCTTCATCGACATCATCATCATCGCATTGTGAAAAATGTGCTAGCTTCTATGGCCTTTACGGTGACGTGAAGATGGGACGGGGGAAAACAAGTTAACCTCCCTGAGTGCGATGATCCTTTAAAAAAGAACATCTTCATCTTTAACCCACCAGGCAGAGGTATCCACGCGGTGCCAACTCGGGACCTTCCAACTGGAAGCCTGAAGTTTACAAACCTGGTTACTGCGATCATTGAATAATATACGGATAGGAGAAAAAAACAGTCACATAGATACAATATCATTCAGTGTGCGACAGTCTTATCTTTCCTGCATGTTATTTGGAGGTATAAATCCAGTAGTCAGACAAAATAGATGTAATACTGATATTTAAGTTTACTGAATCTGTTCATTTATAGCTGTCTTGATAAGCGCGTTATTTTAACGGCAAATTTGTACATTACTTGTGCTACAGTCTCCTTAGATGCTCATAAAATGTAGTTTTATATAGTTCTTATTAGACAGACGGGAAACATGTATATACGAAAATGGTACATCCTATGTCTTTCACACTGGATCATGAGGGTTTACAAAAGTATCCCTGTCTCCCTCTCTCCGTTTATGTCTGTCTGTTTGTCTGTTTGTCTTTCTGTTTGTCCGTCTCTCTGTCTGTCTGTCTGTCTGTCTACTGTCTCTCTCCTGTTTCCCTCCCTCTCTCTTCTTCTTCTTTCTTCTTCTATTTTCTCTTTCTTTCACCAGAAAAGAGGAAGAAATCTTCTTTCTGTCTTTCTCCCTATCCGACTTCTCGCTTGTAATATTAGATAATCGCATTGCGCATAGTTCACTCTTCATAGCCGATGTTTTCAGGCTTTCTGCCTGTCTTTGTTTCCCTGTCTCATTTTAGTTGTCTCCCGCTCTCTAATTTTGAACAACAACAACAAAAACAACAATAATAACAACAGCAGCAGAAGCAGCAGCAAAGAACGAGGGTAAACAAACAGGCATCTGGGGGCATACACTTCAAAAGGGAGGAAAGAAACCTGGGAGACGCTGGATGAGCTATTCTGCCTCATTCATGACCGTCATGGC
>CM060314.1:38051304-38056304 GCA_030674185.1 Monoplex corrugatus | reverse complement strand
TTTCAGCCAACTGGCCTTGTCCAAAGACAGGGGCAAATTTTCGGTCAAATGTTTGCGCCTGTATTTGGTTGCGTTAAATATGCGTTCTGATTTTTTTTCTGGTTCCTGTTTGCTTGAAAGCAGGCAGTCACACTTGTTTTGGATTTCATACAAAAAGCAGGTCTTTGATCGACAGACAGATTAACACCATAAGCGTTTTTGCTACTGTAGTTCACTATTGATATTGTACACACATCAAAGCCAGTTTCGCACTTAGCATCAAAACTAACCACAACCCACACCTCTGGTGACCTGATCCACCTTGGAATGTTCTTGTGCTGTTCCTTATCCACACATGGTTTCCAGTGTCGGATTCTGCTGCCACAGTACATTTATTCGGGAATGACTGAATTTATCATTATGACTTTCTTCCTCAGCCATGATGATGTTGCTGCAAATTTGTCATTACTCTCTCTCTCTCTCTCTCTCTCTCTCTCTCTCTCTCTCTCCTCTTCTCTCTCACACTCACTCTGTATCTCTCTCTCACTCACTCACTCACTTTCTCTCTCTCTCTCTTTCTCCACATACACACTTTGCCACATCTCTCTAGGTATGTCATGTTTCCATCAATATGTCTTTGTTTCCATCTTGATTGTTATATTTTCTGTGCAGTGTCTCTACGGAGCAGGAGAAAGATGGGAACGACTCTCAGTAGCGCCTTGACACCAGGGATTTCGATAGTGACAAAAACACACAGCCTTTGTTGGACCCATGTGTTGCCCTGTGTCTTTGTTTGATGTCGTCCTTCCACATAATAACAGCAAGACACGAAAGGCTGATTTGCTTTTAGAAAACAACCTGACAACTCTTCTGGCAAAGTGGCGACCACCACTCGCGCTCAGTATTAACAGACTGACATCCTGAGACATCTAAATATGTCTTGTGATACGCCATCACTGGAATTATGTTGAGGAGGAATAGGGAGGAAAGGGTTAAAGCAGTAGAAATATTGTCTTGATCAAGGCTTCTCTACTGTGGGTGATGTTTCTGCTTTTGCCTGTTGGAAATTGATCGATAGTCACTGAAAGGTGAGGGACTTCTTCTGCTTCTGACATTTACCTGAGCAAACGACTGGTGTAAGAATTATCGATCACGTGAAGACACACCCATTGAGAACAGTTACATATGTTCCTGAAACTACATGTAAACGTGCCAAATGTCAAGGGAAATTACACTTTAATGGTGTCATTTTACACATTATTTTGAAATAACAACAAGGTTAAAAACAAAGTTTAAAGGATAGATTTTTTTACAGATTAGTGCATAATTCCTGATTTTATCAGGCCAGTAAACGAAAAACCACTATTGACATCAAAGGATTTATTTAGTCTGTGCTTTTGCGTTGACCAGTATCACAGAGCTTACCGACCACATGCTTTTTTGATCACGATCATCGGATTACCATAAGCCAGCTCTTTTTCGTGCAGAGAAGCCCTTCGCCTTCT
The DNA here is from genome assembly GCA_030674185.1 of Monoplex corrugatus. NCBI lineage: Eukaryota > Metazoa > Mollusca > Gastropoda > Littorinimorpha > Ranellidae > Monoplex > Monoplex corrugatus. Next base: position 38,054,820 of record CM060314.1, on the reverse strand, counting down.
ATAGTTGAAGTGGATGACACACAGAAAGAGAGACAGAGAAACAAATGGAAAGAAAGTGAAAGAACAAGCACTAGATTCGTCAGTTTGCGGTGTTCCTACACTAGACGCGAGCTGGGCAAAGTAAGCACTACAAGCAAGAAAAAAAACACCAAAAAAAAAAAAAAACAAAAAACCCCAACCCTTTCTGTTGGCTAATGGAAGGACAACTCCTTCTCATTCCCCCGGACCATGAAGGCATAATCCATGTTCACAATGAGTGATAACCCCAGTGATTCCTTTCGCGTTTCTTCTGTCTTAAGCCCTGACTCCTACAGTTGGAGTTTACCTTGTCGTGTTGACTGAAAGACGTCTCCTGCCAGCTCTTTTGTTCAATTCAAAGCAGACAGATGACTCATGAGGTTTCCCCACTGGTCTATAAGGGCATTTGACAACATTACAGTCATTCTTCAGCTTTTCAAATACTCACTTCTTGATGTCTTCTGGTGTACACTACAGCTAACAATAAAGAAGGATGACCTGCTAGGTTTCGGTGCACCAGAAGGAACTGACTTATGTGATGCCTGATAACTGCACAAGCACGGTCTTTTCTTTCCGTGATTATTACAACCTTCACCTACCCGTGCACTTTCAACTCGGCTGTAATCCTCATCTTCTCATCTCCAGCCGTAATGAGTGAAAGCTGTCCACATGGTCAACTTGTGTGTATAAAGTGTGACTGTCATTTAGAGTTTCTCTAAAAAAAAATTTAATTATATGGTTCTTTAGGGCATTCAAGTGACTGAGATAAATCACAAAAAAAAATGTTCTTACGTTTTCAGCTTTACTAGCAGTAAGAAATATGACATTCCTTTTGTGACAGACATTTTGTGAATTAAAATCAAGCCACTTGCACAATATTTGGATCGACTTGACAAAAAGAATGATATTCAAGACATGCACAGTATCGTGTGCTAAAACTTGATAAAATACCATTGACGTAGTGCTACTGATTTGTGTCCGCACACCGAGTCCGACCAAAGAATTGAAAAAAAGAACAACAATAATACAGTAACAAAAACAGATTCAGAGTTCGATGAATGGAAGTAAGAAAATCCAGTAGCAACATTAGTATATGAACGAAATCGTACAGATCATATATAGTACTTAAAAAAGATGACAATGCTAGATAGGAAAAGACAGTTCGTGTTTAATTACAGAGACGGCGTACAGACCATGTCAGCACTGGTTCTGTTGCTGATTCTGCTCATTAGTCCTGCACCGTGCCAGAGCTCCCATGCAGATTTGCTGTTCAATGTCGTTGAAGAGCAGGGTGTTGGCACTTACATAGGCGCCATCACGGAGAACCAATACCTCTACAGAAACCTCAACTCTACCCATAGAAAACATTTGAGATATAGACTGCTGGACAAGAATCAATACCCAACATTTCTTTTCAGGGTAGACGAGTTTTCAGGAAGAATTTATGTGGCCAGCCGCATTGACAGAGAGAGCAAAGAGTGCTACCAACAGCCCGCATGCATCCTGGAGTTTAACGTAGCTCTCAGCTCTTCAAGAATTTCTTTCTCCAATATCGTCACTGTCCTTGTCAAAGTCACCGACAGGAACGACAACCCACCTTTCTTTCCCCTCCAGGAGTCAGGCAGCGTTGTTCTGGACATTTTAGAGTCAAAGCCTATTGGAACTGCATTTAGACTCACTGGAGCTGCGGACAGAGACTTTGACAAAGACAACACTGTCCAGCGCTATGCCTTGACTGCCTACAGCAATGTATTTTCCGTCAAGTCCTCCACCAATCTAGATGGTGGCTCCCTGCTAGATCTCAGTCTTCTCCAGCCTTTAGACAGAGAAGTCATCAGTAATTACCGTTTCTCCATCCTGGCCTTTGATGGTGGATCACCACCCCTCAGTGCTGCTTTGGCAGTGCAGATCCACGTCACTGACGAAAATGACAACAGTCCAGTCTTTCTTAACGACGTGTACAATGTCGAGATACAGGACAGAGTGAAACTGGGACAGATCATCCTCAGAGTGTCAGCCAGTGATTCAGACTCAGGTGAATATGGCAAAGTACACTATCGATTTAGCAGTTTGCAACGTCAGCAGCTGGAGCAAAAGTTCCAAATGGATGAGGTTACAGGTGAGATCAGTGTCATGTCAGAACTATCTCCTGGAGTACATCAGTTCATCGTGGAAGCTTGGGATGGCGGTAGTCCCCCAGTGACGACTCAGACAAAGGTGAGGGTGAAGGTGATCAGCTCCAAGAACAACCCACCCTTCCTCCAGATTAACACACTGTCAGACAGCAACAACACTTTAGCACAAGTCCCCGAAGACGCCGAACAGGGGGCTCTTGTTGCCTTCATCACTGCTAAGGATCAGGACGAGGGGGCCAGAGGTGACATCACATGTTATCTGAATAATGACGACTTACGACTTGAGGCTCTGGCCAACACAGGCTACAAGCTGGCCGTAAACACAGGTCTGGACAGAGAGACCCGTGAATCATACGACATCACTGTGAAGTGTTCAGACAAAGGTCACCCTCCTCTAACTACATCCAAGTCCCTGCTGGTCGTTATCACTGACGTCAACGACAACCAGCCCAAGTTTACATGGGACACCTACTCACACATCGTGCCTGAAGGCAACTACAGCAACAGACACGTCATCCAGGTCACTGCCACAGACCCTGACATGGGCAAGAACGCTGAACTCATCTACAGCATTGATAACTCTGCTGATCTTCCCTTCAAAATGGACTCGTTGTCAGGCATCATTTCTGCCACAGGCCAGTTAGACCGTGAAACCACACCTGTTTACACCTTCAAGGTGTATGTTGCTGACAGAGGGCAGAGTCCTAAAACAGCCACCGCCAACGTCATCATCACGTTAGAAGACGTCAATGATCAATATCCTACCTTCAACAAATCCATTTTCGAATTCCACATCGCAGAAAATGCAGCAGATAGAACTCTTCTGGGAATGCTGTCCGCTTACGACACTGATGAAGGCAATAACAGACTATTTGAATTTTCCTATGTTGGATCTCAAGAAGGGTCAGACCCTTTTGTGGTGACAACTGATGGCAAAATCTGGACCAGTGGGGAACTAGACAGAGAGCAGAGAGACAGTTATTCTTTTACTGTCATGGTGCAGGACAAAGGACTGCCACCTAAAATCACCTATGCCAGTGTGGTGGTCATCGTTCTAGACGTCAACGACAATGCCCCCAGGATTCAGTTCCCTGTGTCTGCCAATCACACTGTCCACGTCAGTGCTGTGCCAGAGTCAGGTATGATTCTCGCCAAGATCATTGCCTATGATCCTGATGCTGCAGAAAATGGCAGACTCCACTTTGAGGTGCTCTTTGGTAACGAGGATGGCGCTTTTGATATTAACCCTATTGGTGGAGAGGTTAAGGTGAAGGATGTATCAAAGTTGAAGAACAAGAAGGTGTACAGGCTGGTGGTGGGGGTAAAGGATCATGGATTACCACCACGTAACAGCAACACTGAC
>CM060314.1:38041304-38048804 GCA_030674185.1 Monoplex corrugatus | reverse complement strand
CATAAAACATCTATTGAGATCACTCCTTTCCACTAGAAATAAACAATTCATTCCAATTCGATCTTTTATATGTAAGCAAAATCAGAACAAGATTCAGGCAACTGAAATATGGTTTCTAAGAGGAATGTTGAGAATTTCGTGGACAGCAAGAAAACATTCACGAAACGGTCTTGAAGGAGGCAGACACAAGAAGAACATAGATAAAGAAGATAAGGAAACTGCAAGCAACACTTATAAGATATTTTATAAGGCAAGAGAAATTAAAGTACCAAGTCACAACAGGATAGCTGGAGGGAAAGAGAGCATCAGGCAGACCCAAGGAAAGTATTGGACAGGCTTGTAGATTAGTTTATGACAGAGAGGGTGGGAGATATACTTCCAGTGACAAGGGATAGATTTGTATGGAGGACCATGATTGCCAGCGCCATGCAGCGGGGCACATGTTGATGATGGTATGTTCAAATGACGGATATCTACGTATGAATGTTAGACATTACATCCTGTCAAACTGAATGAGCACTAAAGAAAATATATGAGAGTTTATATAGCACATGATGGTATACACAAATGTATGCGCGGGTAAACACACACACACACACACACACACACACACACACACACACACATACACACAACACACACACACACACACACACACACACACACACACACACACACACACACACACACACACACACACACAGGTATGGGTTTTGTTTATTTACGTATCAACCTTTATTGATTTCTTTGCCGATGTTGCAGAATCGCCAGCATCACGACGAACATTCCACAGGCAACAATCAAGCTGACACCAACGACGTTGGTGAAATTTTCTCTAAATTCCCTATACCACACGAAAACCTATGTGACAATGAAAAGCTTGGACCCAATATGGAAGAAACAGGCTATGACAAGAGCAGCATGCACACTACCAGTTTCATTAGCAGTGATGACGATGATAGCAGTTTAAAGACAAAGCAGTTAGCTGCAGAAGCCTTCAGAAGTTCTTTCAGGAACTCAAAACGTAAAAAGGAAGTCAGTTTCGCCAGCACAGTGTCTGTGGCGGAAAGCACAGAGGCAGAATTCTCGATGTTACACACGTATGGCAATATCGACAATGTTCCTGCTGCTGGGTCTGAGGAAACAGCAGGCATCTTGGAGCATCGCTACCAGCTAGTGCCCAGACAGGTATTGACACGAGATGACACTCTAAATAGCTAGAAAAACAAACAAACAAACAAACAAACAAACAAACAAACTAACAAACTAACAAACAAATAAACAAACAAACAAACAAATAAACAAACAAACAAACAAAACGAGACAATCAAAGAAACAAACAACAAAAAACCGAAAAAAAAAAGAATAAGAACGCGTATTTAATACAACCAGACAAGGCAGGCACACATTTTCGGCCAATCGGCCTTTCTTAAGCGTGAGATCACAAACAAACACCAGATACAAAAATCAGTAGAGAAAAAAACTGAAACTTCCATACTGTTCCGTCCAGTTTATTCAGTTTATTCCTTTTCTCACACTGGGCTGAGCAGCAGGGATATTTGAATCTTTTTCTCCTAATGTTTGTATATGGTGTTTGTGATCTGACGCTTCACCAAAAAAATTGCGCCTGTCTTATCTGTTTGATTACATACGCGTTCCTGTTTTCATTTTTTTTTTTAATTGGTTCCTATTTGCTTGAACGCGGGCAGTCACACTTGTTTTGGATTTTTCTTGTTATTCTAAATAGCTAACAGTTAAAGTGTAATGCTCTTTCATGCAGTTGTTTGTTTAAAATGGATGCTCGCCTTAGTTGTTCGATAACGACTAAAACACATAAATCATTGCTTGAGCCATTAAGATAAGATAGAAAGTGGAAACATTTGGTTTGCTGAGAACGTGAATTTCCTGAAAACTGTTACAGTTGTAAATATATATGTGTTTATTTGCATATTTCACTGTTTCAAAAATACGTGACTGACAATAGTATAGTTTCATGAGAGTCACGAATAGTGAATAGACACACAGGCAAAATTGTTAAGCTTTTATGACAGAGACAAAGACACATGTAAGCTAAAATAATGTTGTAGATAAGACCAGAACACAAGTATTGGGAAAAAATTGTGACCAGGACTTGCAATTAAAACAATGAACAAAAATTGCCGCCACAAGTTCCACAAGGTAGCGTCGCTATGAATTATTAGGCTCCTTAAAAACTCCTCTTCATATGGAGTGGAATGTTTTCGTTTGTATCTGAATGTGGGTTTTCAATCATGTATCCTTTGATAAATACAGAGTTTGGAGGCTGTTCAACGGGGATTATGTGCACCAAGAGATTTTCCATTTGCGACCACTCAGATCTGCCAACAATTATCTTGCACACTCCCTGAGGCTGCGCAAAGCCATACGCACTGGCAATTTCTTGAAATGGGAAAAGGGCTTATGAAATATTAAGCCGACACCACCAGAATTAAGGAAACATTGAGACGGTCAGGGAACAGGCCAGTTTTTAGTGTTGCGAATAGGGATTGAACTCTAGATCTGACATCTTGATTCTACAGCTCTTATCACAAGAAAGTGTGCCCCAGCCTCCCCCTTAACCCTCTCTCTTCCCACAGCAGATTGAACTCACAGCCCTTTAGTTAATAGCGTGACGTTTTTAATGCCAAGCGATAAAGAGTTTACCACAAGCTGAAAACTAATGGCCACCACAACACGTTATCTTTACATAGGCTAATTTTGTGTTTATTGTTAAGCAAAGGGGGGGGGGGGGTATTTCCGTAAGAACGACTGATGATAACGCATAACTGTATTGCAGGTGGACGAGGTGGGCAGTGAGGCCAGCGGTGCCCCTGGTATCAGTAACAGCCAGCATGATGGCAGTGAAGGTGACGTCAATATTGACCACATCCTGCACAGTACGTTAGGGTTTGATGAAGCTCGCAAACGATACAACAAACAGCTGTTCAGCATCATCGCATATCACTAACACAACCAACATTTTCAAATACTTACATGTATTCCTTTCTTCCTTTTCTCTTCTTCTTCTTCTTCTTCTTCTTCTTCTTCTTTTCTTCTTCTTCTTCTTCTTCTTCTTCTTCTTCTTCTTCTTCTTCTTCTTCTTCTTCTTCTTCTTCTTCTTCTTCTTCTTCTTCTTCTTCTTCTCTTCTTTTTTCTTCTGTTTCTGATTCGCTTATGTTGGTATCATTATTGTCATAATCATACTTTTTAGAGGGCACGCAGAATCGAAACTGAAACAACTTTAACACACACACACACACACACACACACATACACACACACACACACACACACACATACACACACACACACACACACAACACACACACACACACACACACACACACACACACACACACACACACACACACACACACACACACACACACACACACAAAGACAGTAAAAAGAAGAATACAAAGACATTAATGAAATTTAAAAATCTACACACCCGTTAGAACAGATGTTGCTCTTAGTTTGCATTGATCATGTTACTAATGATAAAACAATGATGATGACGGCGCTATCATCCCTGCTTGCTGCTGAAGATGATGATAAATGTGGATACATAAAGTCAGGAAATCTAACTGTGATAATGTTGCTAATGAAAATGGGAATGAAAGTAGTAACCATAAGCAAATGATTGCCAAAGTGATGATGTTGATGATGAAAACCGTCGTGGTGAGGACGTAATGCTGATCGTTAGAAATTAATCAGCTTAACTAACTGTATTGAATGTGTCTTTCCACTGAGGTTTTTCAAATATAGGCATCATATTTTTGCCCTGATACATGATGAGGGACTCCCATGTCAATCCGCCGTAATAGTCTTCACTGCCGGTTTAGCGAGTTCATGTGAGACAAAACTAATCCTGAAGACACATTGTTCTACCATAGGGACTGTATAGGAAGAAGCCCTACCATCATGGGTTCTACTTCCACCGGTCCCAATTCTATTCGATAGCAGATGGTTTCACTGTTCATTTTTTTTATTGTGCCCAGCGAAAAGATGTTGCCAGCTTACTCTGTAGCGGGACGTGTCTTTCCAGTGATGGTGTTGATCTCTGCTATTGGTATGGTTGGCCTTCAGAGAATCCTTGCATTGCTCTCTTTTACTTCTTTGGTCGTGGTGTTCTTGGTTTGGTTTTCTGTGCTGCATGTATGTTTGCGAGCGTGTGTGTGTGTGTGTGTGTATGGGAGGAGTCTCTCGCTCTCTCTCTCTCTCTCTCTCTCTCTCTCTCTCTCTCTCTCTCTTGTGTGTGTGTGTGTGTGTGTGTGTGTGTGTGTTATCTGCCCGTCTGTATATGTATCTGTGTGTCTCTGTATTTGTCTGTATGTGTTTCATGTGTGGATTGTCAGTTATAAAGTTGGCTACCACGTGGAATACCAAGATACTAAATGAAATCAAAAAGACAATACCACAGGTAACTACTATTCCTATGGTTATGTAGGTTTAGTTATTGCACGACTTATACTGATCAGGTCATTTTTGTCAGGTAACGGCAAGAGACAGGAAGATGATCATGCCGTCCCACCCTGTCAACCACCTGTCGAAAACGAGCGATACAGCCGGTTGCCCCCTCCTCAGATCCCCAAAAGGGAACCCAACAAACCCTTCCACGTCCGCTTTGATACAAGTCCCTCACCCTCACGTGACTTCGTTCAAACCAATCACAGTCAACGTTCCAGATTAGCCACATCCTCATCCGAGTCAGTTTCAACCAATCAAAAGACGTCTTCTTTCTTGCCTGCTGTGCAGAGCAGTGCAGGCACCTCCAAGGTCACGTCCATGACAACCTGCGCTGGGTCATTTCCATCGTCGACGTATAAAGACGTGTCCTTCACCCCCCTGCCCCAGCACAGTCCGCAGAGGACCCTCAGCACGTTCAGCTCGTCCACCCAACCAAAGACCCCCTTCACTACCTTCCAGAAGGGCAGGAACAGCTCGCAGTAGTCGGCAACTACTGGTGACGATGACACAAGTACAACTACATCAGACAGTTACACCGTCAACCCTCAAAAACACTGCATGGACAGTTTTATCGACTCTGGAATCAGAATGCAACACAGCTGGATGCCAGTTCTTTTTAACCTTTTCGTTCCCTCATCAAAGTGGTAATCTTAAAATGAGGGAGTGAAAAGGTTAACAACCCAGTCTTTATTTGTCACCCTATTTTAGGATTTAGATGTAGAGCGTGTGACAGACTTGAACAAGCTCAGTTTGGGATCACCTTCTTTCTCCTCCTCCTCCTCCTCTTCCCCTCCTCCTCCTCTTTCCCTGCTCCTCCTCGATCTTCTTCTTCTTCTTCTTCTTCTTCTCCTTCTTTTTCTTCTTCTTCTCTTTCTTCTTCCTCCTCCTCTGCTTCTTCTTTTTACGCAAACTAGAGCTCCTTTATGGAAATGTGCATACCTAACAGATGGAGCGTATTGTAGCTTTCTTCATCCCGCCTTAAAGGCAGCCATATCACCTTAATTCACCGACTTATGCTTACAGATTTACTTTGCTCTTCCAACCTCCTAGAGCATGCTATACAAGTAGGAAAGATGATATTGAAATAGACGTACAACAGTTTTCAGTTTGAAAATGACATATGTATGCCATATTTCCTTATTTCATCTCCCGTTCGCATCCAATTGCATATCTCATGTTATCAATCCCACAACTATTTTTTACAGAAATAATTGTGACACACCTATGGAAAAACCAGCTATACTCGCAGCCAGCCAGTCACAGCTGTGGCTAAAAAAAGAGTTGTTTTGGTCAAACTTAAGTCAACTGAGATCATTCCAATTATCGTGTTGTTAACGTCTAGTCTCCAGTTTCCCAAAGGTTTGTCATCTCTTATAACTGAAAGCAACTTAACAAGTTGTTTTGCTATTCTTTCCCAAAATTGTATGAGCGTATTACTTTCCTCATTGAAAACACAGAAACAAGTCCAGATACATCCTGAAAGACAACTGTAACAATCATTTCTTGCGTGTCAGTTCATAAACTGAACATATAAGATGAGTTAAAATACTAAGAAAATGGAAATTTTTATTGTAGTCGGGTTTCCCAGGATGGGTCATATTACTTATCATCGTTCCTCGTATTTTCAGCAAGGTTCCCCACACCCACCCCCGATTCACACTAGAACTGAAGACATTGTGTCTAAAGAAACACTGTGCAATGTTGTGATATGCGTTGCTATATATTTTGTGAAGGAAAAGTGTTTAAAAGGAACACTGTGCAATGTGGTGATATGCGGTTGCCATACATTTGGTGAGGGACTTGTGTTTAAACAAGAATATTCTGCAATGTGGTTATATGCGTTTTGCCATACATTATGTTATTACGTAAAGGAAATATGGTTTAAAAAGAACATTGTGCAATATGGTTAAACGCCGTTGCCATACTATCACGTCATTACGTGAAGGAATTGTGTTTCAAAAGAACACTGTGCAATGTGATTATATGCGGTTGCCATGCATTACGTGAGGGACTTGTGTTTAAAAAAAATGTGCAATGATGTGATATGAGGTTGCCATACATCACGTCGTCTGTACTATTTCAGACTTCCACCCAGACCCATGCTGACCAGTCTGTTTAACAACAATGCTTGTCTACAGGCTCGACAGCGTATATACGTAGGGACGGAGTGTTGTAAGAGGTTGAAGGGTGGACCTGTATAGTGAGAATAGTGTTAACTATATCAAAGTTGCACTGTTAGTATTCCATGAGAGTGGATATGGAGTGAGGAAATGTGTGTGTGGAACAGAAAAGAAAGTGTTGTTTAAAGCTTCGTTTCTCTGAAAGGAAGCACAAATCACTTTAATAACACTGACTTAAGATATCTTCAGTGTAGTATTAACTTATATTGTGATGCCTTGCCACACAACATGCAAACGTTATATGAAAGAAGGCTTAGCACTGTCGTTTTCTTCTTTTTTTTGATATGGAAACATTCTTATGATTGATATATATTAGTGTGTGTTGTGTGTGTGTGTGTGTGTGTTGTGTGTAGTGTATGTGTGTGTGTGTGTGTGTGTGTGTGTACAGAGAGAGAGAGACAGAGACAGACAGACAGACAGAAGAGAGAATGAGAGAGAGAGACAGAGAGCGAGAGACAGTGAGAGAGAGAAAGACAGAGAGACAGAGAATGAGAGAGAGAGAGAGGATGAGATATATATATATATATATATATATATATATATATAAATAAATATATATATATAGAGAGAGAGAGAGAGAGAGAGAGAGAGTTCTTATGTTTAGCATAGCATTTTTCTTGTTGCAGTTTTACGTTTGCTTGTTTTTGTTTTGGGATCAGTTTATCTTTCAAAAAGAAATGACCATTGTTATACTAAGGAAGCAAACATCTAAAATGTTCTCGATATTTTTGTACATCAAACCATGCAGAAAGCGCTGGATAAAAGGAAGCAGATATTTTGAACATGAAACTGTTTCTTGGATAAAAGGAAGCGCACATTTAGAATATGACAC
>CM060314.1:38036304-38038804 GCA_030674185.1 Monoplex corrugatus | reverse complement strand
CTTGACTGGACAATAAACATTGACAGTAATACTGACAGATCAGAAGATGAGAATGACTGAGACAAGGATGACATGACACGAAATACACTGTAACATGACCTTAACACTCGTACACGAAAGAGACATGATGCTGACTAATGATAAAGTCTTATAGTGACTGATGGGTTATAAAGGCTGACATCGCACTGAGAACAACTCAAAGACAAACCCAAACAATAGTTACAGTAAATGACAATGACTGACCTAATTGTAAGATATCTAATATGGCAAAAAGGGAAACGCATATAATTTCACGTCTGTTCTCGTGCCAGGCGTGACACAAAGATGTTCGTTATTAATCATGCTGATAAACATGTGTCCTGATAATCATTTTCCATTCACCAGTGGTGTTTTACAATGAGAGACCAGAATACGATATTCACTCTGTTTGGTTGTTTGTTTGTTTATTCATTTGTTTGTTTGTTTGTTTTTCCTCAATTGTGATTTTTTCCTGTTCCCTGGTATTATACATTATCTTCATGCCAACAGTTTGCATTGTATATAGCAACTATGTCCTCATAGAAAAACACAAAGAGAGAGGAGAGAAGACGAGAAGAGAGACAGACAGAGCAGACAGAGACAGAGAGACAGACAGAGCGAGACAGAGAAGAAAAAGAGAGAGGAGAGAGAGAGAGAGAGAGAGAGAGAGAGAGAGAGAGAGAGAGAGATTCATGGAAGGCCACAGCCCCGTATGAAAAAGGGCCAAAACAAAACATAAAAACAACAGCATCATTGCAAAGCTAACTTTGTTGTAAATATATTTGTGTTATGTTACAATTGTACTCTAAACTGAAAGGCTCCATATAAGTATATTACCAAGTTACGTTTGTTCTTATTTGTCCCATCATTCGATGCCATTAAGGAAACATAATGGAAAGAAACATGGCTGTATTAATTTAAATATTTCTTCAGAATAAATCGTATACGAAGATCAGTCAGTAGAGGACATTAAAAAACAAAATGATCTTCATCCTCGTTTGATCCATTACAGAGAGGGCATAATAAGTCAGTGTTTTTTGTAAGGAAAAGCGAGCACATTTATTTCAGAGATACCAAATGTGAATCTAGTTAACGTAATTCGCAAATGCCTATCAATATCCATCAAATGATACTTTTGATTAAATGAGAAGAGCTAATCATTCTAAATGAATTAAACGTATCACTTGTTTGAGCATGGCTGTCGCAAATCTGCCATCCACTGTCTAAAAACATTGACGAAGTTCTCGTATAAACAAAGATTGACAGCCCACCCCTCGATATAACCAAGCATATCCAAATCCAAGTTCACAAATATAGAAACAAATACATTTGACACCCAGTTCTGTTTTCCTTTTGCATCAAAACCCTATAACATTTCATCAGCGTTACGTGGTGATCTGTCATTATTTAGTTTTGATGATGCAAGCCAAAAAACGAGTAATCTAATTGCGATATTGATATATATTGGATGTATGTTTGTTTCTTTATAAACAAAATCATCAGGTGTCCTTGTTTTCTATTCTCATTTTTAAGTGCAAGCAGAAGAACCTATTCTCATTTTGCAGCAACATTTGTGTCCAGACCCGGATTTTTGGGCACCAAATATATTGATAAACAATTATAGCGAAGTATTATTCAACAAAAACAAATGTCTGTAATACTTAACAAGACATGTTTTTGCTCTACTGGCCAAATCTCAACACGCAGCAACAAAACTCGAACGAGTAAAAGAATTTATGATAGATGTACAGACAGACAGACAGAGACAGACAGACAGACAGACAAACAGACAGACAGACAGACAGACAGAGAATGAGAGAGAGAGAGAGAAGAGAGAGAGAGAGAGAGAGAGAGAGAGTTAACTTTCTTTGAGTTCTCTTGTACTTTTCCTTTTATTAGTTCAATCAGCTGGCGAGGAAATCATTTTTATCGACTCAAAGCTTATGTTACGTTTTGTGTTTCCTTAAAAGGCAAAAGGAAAAAAAAGTCAAAGTAAATGTTTACAACTCACAGCATTGGCCCATTTATAGGCTATTTTCAGGATTTGTTCTGACTAATTAGGTATTGATATATCACGACGCATGGAAACGACATGCTCAGGACACATTCGTTTAAAGACTCTTGGAAATGCTCCTGACTAACGAAATATGGACATCTGAGTGCATACCAGTAAATAAATAATATAAAAAAACAAAAAGAAAACCGTAAATCCCCTACTCTAATATTACAATTATATGATTTGTGGACATCTGATTCAGAGAAAGTCCTGACTTCCAGAACGATTAGACTCTAAAAACAGTAACAGGATTCATTATGATCTTGAGTAGTCAAGAACAAAACAAAAACTCTGCTTAAATAAATCAAGTTAAAATCATTCTCTTTTGTTATTTGGTATTCATATATTTGCACCGTTATTCAAGGTATAGATATTTTTTTCTGATTTCAATAAATATTTACAGTTTATGTCTGTGCTTTAATAAAT
>CM060314.1:38023804-38031304 GCA_030674185.1 Monoplex corrugatus | reverse complement strand
GTTGATCATATAAAAATGAGACGGTATCCATTTTGATGTACTTAATCCTATCAAATGAAACGACACTCACTGTGATGTACCTGATATATACAAGTGAAACAGAACTGACTTTAATGCGCTCATACTTGTACAATTGCTACTAAACCCACTGTAATGCATTTATTTCCACAGAAGTGAAATATCACCCATTTTAATTTACTAATTCTTATTCAAATGAAACGGATCCAGTTTTATTGTGTTTAATCCCATACAAGTGAAATGCCACCACTCTATTGTATTTAATCCCATAGATATGAATCGGCACCCTTTTGATTGTATTTGATCGTATCAAATGAAACGGCATCCATGTCAGTTTAACCTACTTTGATGCAAGTGAAGGGCACCCATTCCAATTATGTTTTCATGCAAGTAAAGGGCGCCCGTTCCAATGTACTATACTTTAGAAGTGCAGGGCCGGCAATTCCTATGTTTTTATCTTTGTACAAGTGTATATTATTATATTATTTTTATATTTTTATATTATTATATTATTATTATATTATTATTATTATTATTATTATTATTATTATTATTATTATTATTATTATTATTATTATTATAGTATTATTATATTATAAAGGGTACCCATTTGTACATACTTATTCCTGTGTACAAATTTGTATCTTCTCGTCTCTGTCTCTCTGTCTGTCTCTGTCTGTCTCTCTCTGTCTCTCTCTCTCTCTCTCTTCTCTCTCACACACACACACACACACACACACACACACACACACACACACACACGTTTTCACTTTTTTTTTAAATAGAATGGCTAGGACACTGTAAACAATACACATGGTTTTTTTTTCCAGAGGTTGAGAACTTTCAGCTTAGCTTATCAGTGATTTTCTTCTCTTAATCCGCGTGCCTTATTCTCCCCATGTGATGGGAAAGAAGTCGAAAACAGTTCTGAAAGTTCGCCTGTTATCTTGAAAACAAAGACATATTGTTTTCCAAAACATAATTTGCTGGAGAAGACACACAAGAGATACGCCATTGAAAAGTTGTTTGTATGTGTAACACAACCAATGTGTTTCAACCGTCTGGGTTTCCTATCACTAGTAGAAAACCCACAACAAAACCGTACCACAGAGAGACATAAACATGCATCGAATTCTCAGATGATCTTTTCCTTTGTTGTTGTATATGTGATTGATGTGTGTTTTATTGTTTTTGGCTTTATCTTTATTATGTTGGTATTTTCATTAATAGTAGTATGATTTTAAAAAAACAACAACATATGTACAGCAACGCTGCTACAATTACTATTACTATTACTTCTTCTACTCAGCGCTTAGATTTGATTTCTATCAAGATTTTGCGCTATATAAATATTGTAATTATTGTAATTATTATTATAATTATTATTACTATTGCTACTATTGCTATTACTACTACTTCCCCAACTATTACTACCACTACTACTACTACTACTACTACCACTACTACTACTATTACAACTATCACCACCACAACTTTTACTACTACTACTATTACTACCACTACTACTACTACTACTTCTACTACTACCCACTACCACTGCCAGCACCTCTATTACTACTACTCATACTGTTGTTATATAATTGTTGATATTCTTATTTTTGTTGTTGTTGTTGTTGTTGTTTGTTGTTGTTACTTACAAGTGTTACCTCTTCTCTCATGCTAGTATAAAGCGCATGAGAATCTGACGAATCGAAGTTAACATTCAATTGTAAAACGTCTTTTTTTATAACTTTGTTGACATTGAATTTGTCATTGTGTATATGTTTTCAGTACAACGTTGGAGTCGTTGTTCTTCTGTCCCTTGCTTGCTTGTAATGTTTCTTTACGTTCTCATTTTTCTTCTTTTTAATGTATCTACAGTGTACGTGTAGAGCAGCAAGAACTAGCTATGAAACAGTTGGAGTGAGACCTAATGCTGATATCCTTAAGAAATATAGTGTTTTAAAGTTCGAAATTGTTAAGCCCCGCTGGAAGTAAAACGGTATATATTTCAATGTATTTATTCCATTACAGGTGAAATGGTGCCAGTTCCAATGTACTTAACCTTATAAGGCGATACTGTACTCATTTTAATATACTTAAACCTATCATGTGAAACGACACTCATTATGTTTTTTTTTTTATCCTAATGAAGTGAAACGACACTCATTTGTAATGTGTTTGATTATACAAAAGGCAAACGGCATCCATTTTAATGTAATATACGTTACACAAGTGAAACTGCACCCGTTTTAATGTCGTTAATCGTATACAAATAAGACGGCAACTATTTGAATGTACGTAATCCTGTCAAATGAACCCGTTTTGATGTAATTCAATCTATACAAGTGAAACAGAACTCATTTTGATGTGCTTATACTTGTACATTGTTACCGAACACAGTTTAATGTATTTATTACTATACATATGAAATTGCACCCAATTCAGTGTATGAATTTTTATTCAAATGGAAAGGATCCCAGTTTATTGCGCTTAAATCCCATACAAGTGAAACGCCACCCGTTTTATTGTTCTTAATTCTATACATATGAAACGGCACCCTTTTAAGTGTATTTAATCATATCAACTGAAACGGCACCTATGTCAGTTTAACCTATGTTGATGCAAGTGAGAGGGCATCCATTCCAATGTAAGTGTTTTCCTGCAGGTAAAGGGCGCCATTCCAATGTACCTATATTTTAGAAGCGAAGGGGCGGCCATTCCTATGTATTTATCTTTATACAAGTGAAAGGGCACCCATTTGGATATACTTCTCTTTATACAAGCGGAAGAGCACACATCCGTTATTCCTAAATACTAATTTACCAATTTGTATGTCTCTCTCTCCCTCCCTCTGTCTGTCTGTCTGTCGGTCTGTCTGTTTGTCTTTCTGTCGGTCTGTATTTCTGTCTGTCTCTGCCTGCAGTAGAAAGAAACATGACTGTTGAACTTCTGTGAATAGTCATCAAGAGCTTTCTGTCCCTGTCTCTCTCTGTCTCTCTCTCTCTCTGTCTCTCTCTATCTCTGTTTCTCTGTATCTCTCTCTCTGTCTCTGTTTCTCTGTATCTCTCTCTCTTTCTCTCTCTCTCTCTCTCTCTCTCTCTCTCTCTCTCTCTCTCTCTCCCTCTCCCTCTTATGCGTGTGTGTTTCTGTCTCTCTGTCTGTCTTTCTGCCTCTGTGCCCCTGTGCCTTTGTCCCTGTCCCTGTCTCTGTCTCTCAGTCTCTCAGTCTGTCTGTCTGTCAGTCAGTGTGTCTCTATTTGCCTGTCTCCCTGTCTGCCTGTCTGTCTCTCTGTCTCTGTCTCTCTCTCTATTTCTCCCTCCTCCCCCTCTCCATCTTTGTCTCTCTGTCTGTCTCTCTCCCTCCCTCTCTCCCCCCTCTCTCTCACTCTATCTCTATTGGATCTTGACCAGGCTCTGTTAGCTGTGTCTAATTTCATGTTATGATTTACGGTTAGTTTTAAAGAACTATGTTTGTGCTGCCTTGATAGCAAAACCCACCCTTTCCATTTCCTACAAAACTTGGAATATGATTATCATTATCATTACATGTGAAATAGCGCCTATTCCAGTGTACATACTGCTATGCAAATTACACGGTACTTGTTCCAATGTACTTTTCTAGACTAGTGAAACGATACACATTTCAATGTGATTGATTTTATACAAGTGAATGGCCGCCCAATCAATGTGCCTGTTGTGATTTAAGTAAAAATCTTGTCAACTTTTTAAAGTTTGTTCACCCATTTTAATATACTTTGTGAACTTTGTTCACCAATTTCAGTGCTTTTTCTTAACTTTGTTCACCCATTTTGATGTGATTTGTGAACTTTGTTCACCCATTTTGATATACTTTGTGAAGTTTGCTTACCCATTTTAATGTACTTCGTGAACTTTGTTCATCCATTCAGTGTAGTTTGTGAAATGTGTTCACTCATTTTAATGTTCTTATTTCTATGGTAGTCAAATGGCATATAGTCCACTGTAAACAGTACTATATATGTACAAATGAAACGACTCTTATTTCAAGAGACCTGTTCCTATTCAAATGAAGCTTCACCTATTTCAGTGTGCTCGTCTTTTTTTCTTTCTTTTTCTTTTTTCGGTGGGTGGAGGGTGGTGGTGGTTAACACTCATCGCACTTAAAGAAATTTCCTTTGAACTTACCTTGTTTTCCCAGGCCACCTTAATGTTAACAGAAGTTGGTACAGTATGTACAATGCGGTGCTGGTGATGACGATGAGGATGATACTCATGATGGTATTGAGTTCCATCTTGGATTAAGACTGCATGATAGATCTGTACTCTACGCCTAATATCCTAACGCATTCGTGAAGTGGACGAGACTCTATTGTGTGGTCCTAGTCTTCCTCATGAACCCATAGCACGCCCAACTCTAGGTAGGAGCAGGTTAGAAGCGAAAAATCCCACTATGATTTTTGAGAGGGCTGATGGATTCAAACCCATGAACTTCCAGTCGGTAGTCCGTTGCGCCAACTACTACACCATGTCGAAATACCTATTCTAAACGACCAAATCACACACAAGTGAATCAATCTATCATGATGTACTCGTTCCTATATGAGTGAAGCTATCTATTATAGTGTATTAATTCCTACACAGGTGAAAATATCTGTTTCAGTGTATTTGTTCTTTAACAAGTGAAACTGTCTATCACAGTGTGTATATTTCATTACAAGTGAAACTGTCTATTACTGTATTACATTGTAGCAATTTCTCTACAAATGAAGTTGTCTGTTACAATGCATTTATTCCTATACAAGCAAAACTGTCTGTTACAATGTGTTTGTTCTTTTACAGTTGAAACTGCATATATCTATTATAATGTATTTATTTGTTTATAGGAAACTATTACAATGTATTTGTTTCTATACAAGTGAAACTATATATTTATTTGTTTATGGGAAACTATCTATCACAATGTATTTATTTCTATACAAGTGAAACTATATATTCATTATTTTATGGGAAACTATCTATCACAATGTATATGTTCCTTTACGAGCGAAATTATCTATTACGTTGTACATATTTCTTTACAAGCGAAATAATCACCCCACTGTATTAATTTCCCTACAAGTGAACTGTCTATTGCACTGTACTGATTTTTTACTAATTAAAGTGTGTATCACACTGTACTTATTACTGTACAAGTGAAATTTATTTCTTTACATGTGAAACGATTTATCACAATGTGCTTATTTCTTTACATGTGAAACGATTTATCACAATGTGCTTATTTCTTTACAAGTGAAACTTAATATTGCAATATACTTATTTCTTTTCCAAGGAAACTAACTATTGGAATATACTTGTTTCTTTACAAGTAAAACTATTACAGTGTTCGTATTTCATTACAAGTGAAACTATCTATCACAGTTTATCTATTTCATTACAAGCGAAAAGGCACCTATTCAAAAAATATGATATTCCAGTACCCGCGAAACTGCATCTACTTTAATATTGTTTTACATGTGAAAGGGCACCTATTTCAGTATGTTTATTCCATAGTACCTATTTCGATATACCTCATGTTGTACACGTAAAAAGTGACTATTCAAATAAACCTATTCCTACACATGTTTCCATTGATCTATTCCTATACACATAAACAGGGACCTACTCTAATAGACCTATTCTTATGCTAGTAAGACATGACTTGTTTCCGTAGACCTATTTTTATACGAGTAAAACAGGACCTGTTTCCAAAGATCTGACGCTATACAAGTGAATTGGGACCTATTCCAATAGACCTATTCCTATACAAGTTAACCTTGACCTATTTCCATAGACATATTCCTATACAAATAAAACGTGACCTATTTCCATAGACATATTCCTATACAAATAAAACGTGACCTGTTTCCATAGACCAATTTATATACAGGTAAAACGGGACCTGTTTCCATAGACCAGTTCCTATACAGATAAAACGTGACCTGTTTCCATAGACTTATTCATATACTCTTAAAACATAACCTGTTTCCATAGACCTATTCCTGTACAGGTAAAACGGGACCTATTTCCATAGACCTATTCTTGAACAAGTGAAATGGAATCTGTTTCCATAGACCTATTTCTATACAGGTAAAACGGGATCTGTTTCGACATACCTATTCCTATACAGGTAAAACGGGACCTGTTTCTATAGACCTATTTCTATAGGTAAAACGGAAACTGTTTCCATATGCCTATTCCTATACAGGTAAACCGGGACCTGTTTCCATACACTTATTTCTATGCAGGTAAAACGGGACCTATTTCCATAGACCTATTTCTATATAGGTAAAACGGGACCTGTCTCCATACGCCTATTCCTATACAGGTGAACCGGGACCTGTATCCATAGATTATTTCTATACAGGTAAAACGGGACCTGTTTCCATAGACCTACTCTATACAGGTAAAACGCGACCTGTTTCCATACGCCTATTCCTATACAGGTAAAACGGGACCTGTTCCATAGACCTATTTCCATACAGGTAAAACGGGACCTGTTTCCATAGACCTATTTCTATACAGGTAAAACGGGACCTGTTTCCATATACCTATTCTATACAGTTAAAACGCGACCTGTTTCCATACACCTATTTCTATACAGGTAAAACGGGACCTGTTTCTATAGACCTATTTCTATACAGGTAAAACGAGACCTGTTTCCATATGCCTATTCCTATACAGGTAAAACGTGACCTGTTTCCATACACATATTTCCATACAGGTAAAACGGGACCTGTTTCCATAGACCTATTCCTATACAGGTAAAACGGGACCTGTTTCTATAGACCTATTTCTATACAGGTAAAACGAGACCTGTTTCCATATGCCTATTCCTATACAGGTAAAACGGGACCTGTTCCATAGACCTATTTCCATACAGGTAAAACGGGACCTGTTTCCATAGACCTATTTCTATACAGGTAAAACGGGACCTGTTTCCATAGACCTATTTCTATACAGGTAAAACGGGACTTGTTTCCATAGACCTATTCCTATACAGGTAAAACGGGACCTGTTTCGACATACCTATTCCTATATAGATAAAACGGAATCTGTTTTCATAGACCTATTCCTATACAGATAAAGCGTGACCTGTTTCGACAGACCTATTTCTATACAGGTAAAACGAGACCTGTTTCCATATGCCTATTCCTATACAGGTAAAACGGGACCTGTTTCCATAGACCTATTTCTATACAGGTAAAACGGGACCTGTTTCCATAGACCTATTTCTATACAGGTAAAACGGGACCTGTTTCCATAGACTTATTCCTATACAGGTAAAACGGGACCTGTTTCCATAGACCAATTTCTATAGAGGTAAAACGGGACCTGTTCCCGTTGACCTAACCCTATACAAATGAACGGGGACCTATTCTAATTGACATTTTGCTGTACAAGTAAAACGGGACCTGTTTCCGTAGACCCCTTCGTATACAAAAGAACGGGGACCTAATCTAAT
>CM060314.1:38003804-38016304 GCA_030674185.1 Monoplex corrugatus | reverse complement strand
TGTGTATATATTTATTTATTGTTTAATTAGTTATTTGTTATGCATTTATTTACTTACTATTTTTCTATTTATCTCTCTCTCTCTCTCTATTTTTTTTTTCTTGTAGATAAATTTGAAGACTACGGATTCGTGTGTGTTATTTGTTTTACTTTATTCTTCTTGCAAGGTTTCTCGATGTTCCAAATTAATATACATTCAGTTTATATACTTAACTTAAGTCGGCATCGTTTTATTACACTTTTGATATATTGATACTCATCTTTTTCCTTGTCTGCCCGTTTTTGTTTTTGTTGTTTATCAAAACAAGCTTGTCTACAGAATTTAACCAGGTACAGCTCTTTTGTTGCCATGGGATTTCATTTTTTATCCATCTCACACATGTCGAGTTTGTCTACAGAATTTAACCAGGTACAGATCTTTTGTTCAGCAATAATTTAGTTTTTCATTTCACACACAAGGCCGGTATCCACTCCACCACTCTAGGTCCCCAGGACGCGGAGGAGAAACAAATGTCCCAATTCAACAAGTAACCGAATCTAGGTTTCTCGTATCCTTGGTGGGTTCTGTAACCACACACCGATGCTCTCCTGCACCGGAAAGACTAGAACTTTGAACTGGCTTAAACATTTGCACAGCAGGCAGTCCTTGTCCATCTGATGAACAGACAAAGTGGTCTTGTTTCTTTGAAGCCCTTAATCTGCGGCCAGTGCGCTATACGTGATTTTTTTTTCTATTGTTGTTATGTGTGACCGTTTACCAGAATGTAATCTCGGAAGATTCTTTACACAAAATGGATATATATCGGTGCAATCTGTTTGGTGTTTTTCCTGGTAACTTTATAAAAACGTTGGAAAAACAAATACCTCGGAAATCTCATAACGCTAGGATTGACCTAGTTTAAATGATTACACTGAAGTTGCTCGCTCTTTACAGATTCGTTTAGCATGAGTCAAAACGCGTATTTACCACAACCAGACAAGAGAGGTGCTTATTTTTGGCCAAATGATTTCTTGTGTCACATTCACGCTTGACAAATGTCAGTTGGCCGAACATTTGCGCTATGGTTGTGAATACGCGTTCTGTTTCTATTTTCATTTTTTTCTGGTTTCTATTTGCTTGAACGCGTGGGATCACACTTGTTTTGGATCGCTTATCATGATCATGATCGTGGTTCTCTCCTTCACACATATATTCCCATCAGTCACCCTGTATGTAACGTTTTAGTCACTATTCGTAGTTCCATCTGTTATTACGTTTTGTCAACCCTCATTGTGAGCACAGTACATGTACCTTTTTGTTGTTATGTATGATCTGGTTGATATTGGTAGATACCATGTACACACAATAGACATACTCATACAGTCTTTAGCTATTTTTCTTCGAACAACATTTTTCAAAATGAGGAGATGAATCAATAATGACCAAGGCTTATATTCAGCTAACTTCAAAAGCAATGTGTTTATTATATATATATATATATATATATATATATATATATATATATATATATATAATATTATACACATCACCTATTAGAAATGGCATATATAACGTATAAATGTTGTAAATATCAGAATTTGATCAGTAAAGATTTGTTCATTGAGACTTTACACAGTAAAGATATGCCAACAGGATATTCGGTCAGTAGGGATACGAATACCAAGGAATCCCCCATTAACGATTCACACAATAAGGATTCGCTCATCAGGAATAAACACACTAGGTTTTCGTTCAGTAAATGTTTGTGTTACACAGGGAATCATTGAGCACGACTATAAACGTTGTTCCTGCTTCTTTACATTTCTGTCTCTCCAACCACTTTATTCTGGTCGACCATTTAGCACCCCCTACTCCCACCCCTTTTTCATATCGATCAGATATAGGTATGTGTCTGCTTCTGTGAGATACAAGTATGTTAGAAGTCTACTGTTAGACTTAATGACCAGTATTCGCTGTAGTTTAATGTGTAAAGAATTTATTAGACAATGTAAACTTATATCCACATTTCTCGTTTATTTTATCTGCAAATACATTATCGAGTTTCGATCAGAGAAGATAACACTACACGATTTTCTGTCTTTAGTCTACTACACTCAATTTTGAAGTTTTCACATGATAAACGCTCGGAACAGGATATCGATTGCAAGTCCTGTTTCATTCATATGTAGATTTAGAAAAATAAACGTTACTGGCTAATGTATGAATGCAGAAAATTACAGGCAGTCTGCTTATAAAGTAAGAAGCATTCAAACGATTAAAAAATGAGTAATTTAAGGTTGTAATTAAACCTTGAAGAAATTCAAATTACTGACTCCATTAATTACCCAACATTAGAAAAGAGAAAAGATTTAAAAAACAATTGATACGCTATTTTACTGAAGAGAAACCTGTTTAAAAAATGGACACAAGAACATTTCATCTCTTGGAATAATAACCCCATTCTCTCTAATCTAGCAAACAGTTGGTAACTCTACCAGATCCATCTAAAACTTTGCTACAGAACTTGAGCAGTAGTGCTGCCAGTGCGTATGATTTGAAAAAAACAAACAATATACGATTGAGAGGAAAATATCAGCCACAAAATAAATATGATGAAAAAAGATGGATTGGAATACTTGAAACTGATATACATACACCTTTACCACGTTTACACACACACACAACACACACACACACACACACACACACACACACACACACACACACACACACACACACACACACACACACACATACACACACACACACTCACTCACTCACTCACTCATATGTTCTTGCAAATAGATCGCTCTGTCATAAAAGGAAGGCCAAACGATCTCCAGGAATGGCTGCTAAATCTATACACTTAACGAGAATTTGTTAATTTATGAGAAAATGAACATATAAGCAATATCAATCAAACGTGTTCTTATCCCATTGCACACTTCTTAACAAAAACTGTTGACAGTTTTATGAACGAATACACTTTACCAAAAGTTATGTAGACTTCATCACCTTCGGTGGGCATTTATCATCTTTTAAAAACTATATGCAATAATGCAGACGTCAAAGACAGTATGTGTATGAAAAGAAACCCATCAACTAGAAATCTCGCTACTCATTGCTAAAAGGTAGGCCTACTTACCTGACTTCATTGTATTATTTTCATATCAAATGACATCAACAAAAATATTTTTCAAAAACATACAGAAATATATACAGCTATATAGATTTGTTCTTTGTTGTTGTTTATGTTCACTTTTTTCTTTTATATATTTTTTCATTAAGTGCGCAAAATCAAGGACTTCAAGTGTACCTGTTAACAGTTTAATAGTTTCAGATTTGAATCGTCAAGAAAATATTTGCAACCAATATTCTGAGTAATTTCACGTTGTCAGTGATATTGATGCAGTTTGCCTAGGAAATTATAATACTGAACATCCCTCATAATGGTTTCATCGTAAAACAAACAAACAAACAAACAAACAAACAAACAAACATTTTTCGGGAACATTTTGGAGAAAATATTCGTGTAAAAATGAGTATTGTCTTTGAACTTGAAACTTAACGAACGTGTTTTTTTTAATTTATTATCTTACTTTATTTTATGTTTATTTATTTATTTTATTTTATTTTATTTTTTATTTTATTTTATTTTATTTTATTTTTATTTTATTTTATTTTGATTTATTTCTTTTTATTTTATTTTATTTTATTTTTAGCAGACCTTAGATAGAAGACGGGTGCATTTATTCTTTTACTTTAAAGTATTGTCACTGAATCAAATATTGATTGATAATCATTTACATGAAATATACATTGTTTTATAAAGACATTCCTACTTGCTAAAGAGAGCTGAAATGCAGACACGAAATTGAATAATACACTGTTAAAATCAAAATGTGTGGCTTCTCACATTTCAGAAAGATTGTTAGTTTTTCATGTCTTCTTCCATAGCAATTTCGATTATTCTTTGTATGTAGTTAGAATTTGTTTGTAGCAGTGTCTGGTTTTTTTTCTTTGTCTTGTATTCTTCATACAAACGATGTACATACATTGTGTTGTTGACTTTGGTTATATAATTTTTGGCGAGTCGTTGCATTCTTTGTTCATTTTTTCCTGTCTATATTCTTTTATGTTTGGTTTTCCTATATTCATTCCTTTGGAGATAGTGTGTCTATCATTTAGGTGGCTATGTGTATTGGCTGTTGTATGTCAAAAGGTTAATGTTGTTAATGTACAATATAATGAAGTAAGTAAAGGAATGTAAGAAGATAAAAAGGACAAACGTTTTTTCTTTGCTCATATTAGGTCAAAGTTTCATAATATGAATTGACCAGATTCAAAGCAAATGCCACAAAGACAAAAAACAACAACAACAACAACTAAAATCGGATTTTCATTTTAAGGAGCGTGCGTCAATATCACTTTTAAAAAGTAAATTCTGAGAATATGTAAAGTTTGTTTTTGCTGTTGTAATATAAGCCGTTGATCTCTTTTCCGATCAAATGTGTATTATTATAGTTAAATAGCTTTCAAGGTCTCATCCATTTAGACAGGTATAAAAGCTATGTTCCGTTTGTTTTTTTTCAATAAATAGCAAATTCTGATTTTGATTTTATGTTATTATTCTTGTTCTTAACCTTTCAAGTGTACGCAATTTTGGTTGATTTGTTATATCCTGTGTTTATCTTTCCTTGCCAGGTTTTCCTCATGATGTGAAATACTTTTGTCCAGTATATAAATCCTAACATGTGTTGGCTTTGTAGTTTTGTCGGTACATAACGTGAAGGTTCACATAGCTTTTCAACTGGTCCTTTTATTCAAAAGAGGAGGGCATGGATTCAGATCAAAACAAGGTTGTGCGTGTTTGTGCGTCTGTGTACGTGTTTCTGGTGTGCATGTGTGTATGTGTGCTCGCACGAACGTGCATGCATATGCTGGCGCATACGTAGGTGAATATGAGATTAAGAAGGAGAGAATGTATATGCGTTTATAAAAAAAACATACTAGCAAGCAAGCCTATCTAGAATGATTATTGATAGTTCTTGTAAAAGACTGTGTTATACGTCTGGTGCAACCACAAGTCACATATCCGGTATGTGGTATGCATATTATCATACCGGGAACCAGAAACTGATCATGACAAAGTCATCAGCTTGAAAACAAATACCAAGCTAGCAAAACTTGTGAATGCATTGAAGACGAAGGAAATATGAATCCCAAAAACATATGAAAAAATACGTACATCGATAAATATTAATAGAGGCACAGAATACAACATGAAAAAAAAAAAAAAAAAAAAAAAAAATATATATATATATATATATATATGTGTGTGTGTGTGTGTGTGTGTGTGTGTGTGTGTGTGTGTGTGTGTATGTATATACATATAAATATATATATATATAAATATATATATATATAAATATATATATATATATATATATATATATATATATATATATATATACATATACATGTATATGTTATGTATACTGTAATGATTTCCGATTGTTCTTCATCAATTACAGTGTTGATAGAGAGAGAAGGGTTGTTAGTATGGCTTGGTCAAGTATAACTTTATGGTGCTCCTCCGTTTTCTACTATTGTTGACTGGCTTGTGTGCAGTCATCAGTCTATGTCGTTCAGTCAGTTTTGGGTAGTCGCGTGTATGTTGTTTCATGTGTATGTGTGTGGTCGGTTTAATCGTTGGTCTACACAATACATATGGTGTATCAAACTTTAATGTCTTCTTGTGTCTTTTTGTCTGGATGGAGATGGTGATCAGCGTGTGTAAGCACGTGTGTGCATCATGTATTGTGTGTGTGTGCATGTGTACATAAGTATGTGTGTATATGTATGTGTTTACTGTTCAGCCGTCTGTGTCTCCTATAAGAACAGGTGTCTTACCTCGATTTGCCCTGGATTGTGGAGGCAGGTGGAGAGAGCTGGTGAGGCTATTTGCAAACAACAGCAGCTTACTTATACGCATGGCACCTAACGCCAACCCCGCTCACAAATATGACAGACCCATATGACCAATGACCCTCAGTCCCCAGCGGCTCTGGAACCACTGCTCAAGGTAGGTAGCGGGCAGACAGGGAAAGGTGCAGAGAATGCTAACAATCTCTGGGTTCGGACAGGCTACCTCCAACGGAAACGGACTGCTAAGCCCTTGATTGCTGCTACTCGGAACGCGCAAACTCTCCTAGATAGAAAAGAGACCAACCGACCAGATACAAGAACCGCCTTGATAACACGAGATCTCCAAAGATACAAAGTTGACATTGCTGCCCTCAGCGAGACAAAACTTTTAGACAAGGGTCAATTAAGCGAGGCTGGATCAGGATATACTATATACTGGTCAGGTCGCAAAGCTGAAAGGAAGGCAGGTGTTGGCTTCGCAGTAAGGACCAGTGTCGTCTGTCAACTTGAGTCACTGCCCTAGGGCATCAGTGGCAGAATCATGACTATGAGGCTCCTCTTATCAGACAATGCATATGCTACGTTGGTAAGTGTCTATGCCCCCACCATGACAAACGAATATGAAAACAAAGATGCCTTCTCCTAAAAGCTTGATAATTTGTATGCACCATACCTGCAGATGATGAGTTGATCACCCTGGGGATTTCAATGCGAGAGTTGGCTCAAATCATACAATACGGGCTGACATTATTGGTCAGCATGGTATCGGTCATGACAATTCAAACGGCAAACTTCTGCTTTCATTATGCTCCCAGCGCAATCTCTCAGTCACGAATACATTCTTCCAACTGAACGATGTGTACAAAACCACACGAATGCATCCAAGATTGAAGCACTGGCATCAAATAGATTTCGGCACTTGCAGACTACATGATCTTTGTAACTTTCATATCACCAGAGCAATGAGAGGTACCGAATGCTCAACAGACCACCTTCTCCTCAGATCAAAGGTGAACTTCCAGGTGAGAAGAAAAAGAAGGACTCAGGGTAAGAAACCTCCTAAAAATGGGTGTTTGGAAAATCAATAACACTGGCTTAACAGCTGCTTTACAGAATGAACTGACAAAGCGTCTAGAGCAGGTTGCCTTTACCAAAGAAGAGACAGAAGATAATACGGCCAATTAAGCAATGAAGTTGACACCGTCGCCAAAGAGACAATTGACATCCTCAAAAGACATCACTATTGCTGGTTTGATGACCACGATTCTGAAATTCGAAGTCTTCTTGCTGAGTTGTACGCTGCACACAAGAATTGGCTAGTGACAAACAGGCTGACTCAAAACAGGACTAGTTCCCTCCCAGAGACAGACAGACACACACAGAGGGAGAGACAGACAAGGAGAGAGACACAGAGAGAGGTAGACAGAGAGAGACAGAGAGAGAGAGAGACAGAGAGAGACACACAGAGAGATAAAGACAGAGACACTGTGACGTGTGTTGACAGTAAACAGCGTGCGGATAGCAGCACGGCATGATATTCGTTTAAATGATAACTGATTGCTGTTCACTGTGAAATGTATATAGTCAGTTGAGAATCGGGAAGCGACGAGTAAAGACGAAGAAGCATTGCCCTGTCTTCCGAGTTGGATGTAGAAAGAACGAAACATGGTGTCAGAAGTGGGATTACGAACTCTAACAAAAATCCAGAATATTGAAGACTAAAGTTCAACCATGGAAGATGAACAAGAAGAGAGAAAAGCCAGTCGACGGCATGCCAAGATTCCCTTGCCTCCTAAACTTGATGTGAATGGAGGAAACCTGCAGAGCAGCTGGAGGAAATTCAACAGGCTTTGGGACAGCTATGAAATTGTGACAACACAGACAGAAAAAGACTCAACATACAGAACAGCAGTTTTTCTTTCTTGCATCGGGCTGGATGCTATGGACATCTATGAAGGATTGGCATTTGCTAATGAAGCTGAAAGAAATGACATTGACACTGATCTCCAGAAATTCGAAGAATACTGTGTGGATTCAACCAATGAAACTTACGAAGCATTCAGATTCAACTGCAGACATCAAGCAGCAGGAGAATCTATCGAACAGTTTGTAGCAGAACTGCGGAGACTGATCAAGACCTGTAACTATGGTCCACTGGAAGACAGACTGTTGAGAGATCAAATCGTACTGGGTGTACATGACGAGACTCTGCGATCAAAATTACTGGAAGTGCGACAGCTGACATTGACTGCATGTATTGATATGTGCAGAGCGCATGAATCAAGTCAACATCAAACCGTCCAAATGATGAGAAAAACGCAGGACACGCAGGAAGTCCAAGCTTTCAAAGAAAAGAAGACAGCAAAGCAGTATAGCAAAAGAAACAAACCAGAGTACAGAGAAAAATGCGGATATTGTGGTGGCAAACACCCAAGTGCAAAAGAGAAATGTCCAGCATTTGGAAGAAAAAATGCAAAGCTTGTGGAGGAAACAATCACTTTGCTTCATGCTGCAGAACACCCAAGAAAAATCAAAAGAAAACAAAAGTTCGGCACTTCGAAGAAAGAAGAGACCGACACTGAAAGCGATAATGAAATCCTCGGGATCGAAGACAAAACCAGAAAAAAGGAGAGAAACATACGAGCAAAAATGTTGATAAATGAGATGCCGGTAACATTTCTTCTTGACACAGGTGCAACAACAAACGTGATGTCTGAGAGCCTGTACAGAGAAGTCACAGGAGATGAAAGAAAGTCTGACCTGCAAGAGACGAAGAAGAAGCTGGTGATGTTCAACGGAACAGAAATGAAGCCTGTGGGGGAGATAGTGCTGCGAGTGAAAAACCCCAAGAACAGAAGGAAATACAAAGTCAACTTCGCGATCACCAGAACGGACTGTAAGCCAGTACTGGGACTGAAAGCTGTACAGCACATGCAATTGTTGACGATCAATGAAGAGAACATTGCAACGATAGCGGCGAATCAGAAAGAGGAGGAAAATGCAAAAGACATGCTCACAAGATACAACGATGTCTTTAAAGGTGAAGGAAAACTAGAAGGGAAATTACACCTAGAAACACACCCCAGTATTGCTCCAGTGAAGATGCCTTGCAGAAAGTGGCCGATAGCAGTGCAAGAGAAAGTGAAGGACGAGCTGAAGAGGTTGAAAAAACTGGACGTGGTCACTAAAGTAGACACGCCAACGGAGTGGATAAGCAGTTTGGTCGTAACAACAAAGAGCAATGGGAAAGTCAGACTGTGCATCGACCCTAAGCCACTGAACAAAGCCCTCAGGAGAAACGAGTACCCCATGACAACCATTGATGACGCACGGATACCTTCAGAAATTTGCACCAAACCTGTCTGAGGCAGCAGCACCACTCAGAGAACTGGTAAAAAAAAAGACGTCCACTTCAGATGGGATGAAGACGTCCACGGAGAAGCCCTAAAGAAAGTGAAGAAGATACTCTCTGAGCCACCGGTACTTCGCTACTTTGACTCTTCAGGAAAGCGTACAACCACCCTTCAGTGTGATGCTTCACAGTTTGGACTTGGAGCTTGTCTCATGCAGGATGGTCAACCGATTCAGTACGCATCACGAGCCTTGACCGAGACAGAAAAAAGCTATGCTCAAATAGAAAAGGAGATGTTGGCAATACTCTTCGGTCTGGAAAGGTTTGAGAGATACGTCTATGGAAGAGACATCCTAGTGGAGACCGACCACAAACCACTAGAGACCATTCACAAGAAGAGCCTGCTCTCAGCACCTAAGAGGATTCAGAGGATGCTACTCAGAACTCAGAAGTTCAGGTACACAGTAGTGTACAAGCGTGGATCTGAGATGCACCTGGCTGACACCCTCAGCAGAGCAGTCTGTGGAAAAGCGGAACAGCAAGTCACCCACAAGGAAGCCGTTTTCCTCACAGACCTGGAGAAAACAGACTCGTTGCAAGAACTGGCCATCAGCCAAGAGAGACTGAACAGTCTGCAGCAAGCAACTCAGGAAGATGCAACCATGAAAACCCTGAAAGCTGTCATTCTACAAGGCTGGCCAGAGGAGAAACAACAACTTTCATTACAGTTACAAGAATACTTTCCTGTCAGGGAGGAACTGTCAGTCCACAACGGACTTGTCTTCAAAAGCCACAGAGTAATTGTACCTGAAAGCGAAAGAGCAGACATTCTTGAGAAACTTCATGCAAGCCACTCAGGAATTCAGAGCTGCATAAGAAGAGCACGTGAGGTAGTCTACTGGCCCAAGATGAACACGGACATTGAAGATTTTGTCAAAACATGCAGCGCCTGTAACACATACCAACGTGGTCAGCAGAAAGAACCACTTATCAGCACAGAGATCCCTGACCTGCCCTGGCAACACATCGCTTGTGACATCTTTGAACATAATGGCAAGAATACCTGGTCACGGTCGATCACTACTCTATTTCTTTGAGATTGATCGGTTACAAACAAGAGAATCCAAAGAGGTCATCATCTGTCTGAAGAGACACTTGGCAAGACACGGAATACCAGAACGCCTGACAACAGACTGCAGAACTCAATTCACATCAAACCAGTTTGGAAAGTTCAGAAAAACATATGGGTTTGAACACGTAACAAGCTCACCACACTACCCTCAGTCCAATGGAAAAGCAGAGAGCGCGGTGAAGGCTGCAAAGACGTGCATGAAGAAAGCAGAACACAACAATCAAGATCCCTTCCTCGCTTTACTTGAGCTGAGAAACATCCCGACAGAGACTGTAAACAGTTTGCCTGCTCAGAGACTGTTCGGCAGAAGAACACGAACACAAGTGCCGACGTCAAAGACATTACTCCAACCTACAGTTGTACCAATCAAGAAAGAACTTGAGAAAAGGAAACTGAAGCAAGCGCAATACTACAACAGAAGCGCAGTAGAGCTGACAGAACTGAGTCCGGGACAGATTGTGAAATTCCAACCTCCAGGATCCAAAAAGTGGATCAGCGCCAAAGTAGACCAACAGGTGAACATCCGGTCATACAACATTCGCACAGAGGACGGACGTCAGTACAGAAGGAATCGTCGTCAGCTACGAGACACAACAGAAACGGAGCTTCAGCAGACAATCAACCCTCAACGACTTGTCCAGAGAAGGATGATTTCTGGAAGACATCAGGAAAGCGACACATCGGGCAAGCAACAGCAAATCATCATTCCATCAAAACAGATGCTGGAAGATAACAAGAAAACTGGAACTGGAACAGATATCAGGACGCCAGCATCGTCTGTCCGTGAGAACTCATCTGATCAGTCACCAGTCATCAAAATGTCTGAGACAACCAGCATTAAAGAAAGGGAGATGTGACGTGTGTTGACAGTAAACAGCGTGCGGATAGCAGCCCGGCATGATATTCGTTTAATGATAACTGATTGCTGTTCACTGTGAAATGTATAATATAGTCAGTTGAGAATCGGGGAGCGACGAGTAAAGACGAAGAAGCATAGCCCTGTCTTCCAAGTTGGATGTAGAAAGAACGAAACAGACACAGAGCGAGTGAGAGAGAGAGAAGACAGAGAGAGACAGACAGACAGACAGAGACAGAGACAGACAGACAGAAGATACAGAGAGAGTGACAGACCGACAGACAGACAAACAGAGAGAGAGAGAGAGAGAGAGAGAGAGAGAGAGAGAGAGAGAGAGAGAGAGAGAGAGAGAGAGAGAGAGAGAGAGAGAGAAGGGCAACGGAATAATTTCATCAGATATCATACAAGACTCTTTTCCACTGAGCAAAAAAGTATTTTTGAAAAAAGAAAGAAAGAAAGAAAAACAAACAAAAACGTGTCTGGTGCACATATCATCCAGAGATACTATGTTTCGCCATTCATTATGCTGGTAAGAACTTGACTGTTTAATATGTCCTTTCTCTTCTCTCTTCGCTTTTAACTACAAGACTTTGTCGATGCATAGTGTTTTGTACATGTCTAAGTCTTCTGCTAGAAAAGTGCTGGCAGAATTGAAGTTGAGGCGACGAATTTCTTTTGAGCAAACTTAAAAAAACAAAAAAAAAAAAAAAAAAAACCACCTAAATTCGACCTAAAGATAAATTAATCACTTTTGATTTCTGCCCAAAGATATTGAACTAAAAACAAATATGTGTAGAAAGGAATCCATATGTTCATACACAGACAGGCGCAAACACGCTCACACACACACACACACACACACACACACACACACACACACACGCACGCACATACACACACACACACACGCACGCACATACACACACACGCACGCACACACACACACTCACATACACACACTTCCTCCTTCTGTCCGTCTTCTTGTATGTCTGTTTGCCAGTCTGTCTGTCTCTTGCTCGCTGGCTAGCTTGCTCCCATTTTCTCGCTTTCACAGTACATAACAATGATGAAACTAAACAAACAAGCAAAAAAAGCAATGTATACACAACATGTTCTTCTTAGGGAAAACGTCCCAAATTATATTCATCAAAGAACATAACTCTTGAGAGTCACATAGGAATTATCTCCCATATTGTAGAACTTCTCAAATCTAACACAGTTGCGCTTCCCATTCATATAGCATAGAAGCATAG
>CM060314.1:37946304-38001304 GCA_030674185.1 Monoplex corrugatus | reverse complement strand
GTGTCTGTTTGTTTCTTTGTATGTGTATCCATGCATGTATTTCTCGTTGGGTTTATTTCGTTGTTTTTCTTTTTTTTTCTTTCCTTTATGGTTGATTCTTTCTCAATTCCTTTTTTCCTATCATTTTTTTTAGATTTTGTTTATGATTTCCTTGTTTAGTTTTCTATCTATTTATCCATGTGTGTGTCTCTTCTTTCTCTCAATGTGTAAGCTCGTTTGAGGGGATGAAGAAAACCTTTGGGCTCACCACTGGCAAGCTCGCTCAGCTAAAGTCCAAAAATGTGAAGCAGGAGGAAAGGCGGACAGAAGACTACATGAACCTGTTCTCCAGTGAGAACGTGAGCAATAAGTCAACCCTTGCCAGAATCCCAGCCTTGACTGTAATCATTGAGCTGAATCTACCCAAGCAATCTCATTGACTCGTTTTCTCATGACAAAGAACCAGGAAAAGGCAACACCCCTGCTGAACTAATAGTACGTGTTAGAAAACAGTGCTTCTGATCCATCTTTACATGCTGCACTGCTAGTGTTGAGAGAAAAAAAATTCCTTAGGACACACAAGACACAAACGTACATCATCACACGCTGTACAAGAATATGAAAGACTGCAGCGATTGAATGAATTGCAGAGGCATATCACTGCTAAATACCCTTTTCATAGTTTTTGCCAGAATGGTTCTGCTGGTGCTGCAATCACTATCAGATCACGTCTCTCACAAGTCCCAACGTGACTTCAGGACAGATATATCCACCATTGACATGGTCTTCTCGCTGAAACAACTTTTGGAAAAGACCTGAGTACAGAAACAGACATGTCGTCTTCATCGACCTGACCAAAGCTTTTGACCTGGTAAGCAGAATCTCTTGATGATTCTGGAGGAGATTGGATATTCACCAAATCTGCTGCATCTTATTGTCTCCATCCGTGATGGCATGCAAAGGACAATGTAGTTTGACATATCATACTCAGACACATTCCCCTGTGAAACAAGACTGCATCCTAATCCTCAACGCATTCGAGATCTTATTTGGGATCTTCTTCATATTAACATATACTTTAAGAGTATCTGATGAAAGAGTTAACCTACACGCTAAGTCCAGTGGTGAGCTGCACGCATCAGGGCAAAGCCAAAGTGCATCCTGATCCTGGAGATCTTCTTCACTGATGATGTCACCTTGGAATGAATTCCATCTGCACTAGTCACAAATTCCATGTGGTGGAAAACATTCAGACCGATCATGGCACAAGCCTTAAGACTGCAGGTAAACTCATGGGCTGGCCAGTTCTTGAAGTCCTACCTAGGCTTTTTTATCTTATACTAATACTGTTTAAGTATATCATTGGAACAGTCTTGGTTACATGTAAATGACAATGATATATGTGTATCTTATCTTCAAAAAATAGAACAGATGTGTCAAACAAATAATTAAAGGACTGAATCAGAATACAACTAGCCATTTAAAAAGTATAAATTTATCTTATATCGCAGAAAGCCCCATAGTCAAACAATAACACGACAACAACCAAGGCTGAAGTAATACAGACTCAGCATACTGAGTATTGTTATCTGCAGCAGCACGAAATGGACAACCTAGTTGAACCAAGGGCACTCCCTCAACCTGCAGTGCTTGTGCAGAACTGTGATATTTCCTAGAAGAACCGTTTGTCAAATAACAACACTTTCGATTAAGCCAGCATGCCGAGCAGGTACGCCCTCTTCATACATAGGCTTATTGTGGGATCTTCATCCACAGGGTGCACATGGCCGAGATATAGGAACGGGTTTTCAAAAAAAACAACACGAATACTGCAGATACCAGTGTGGACATCTGGAAAGAGACGGCTAAAACCCACTGTACCTGGTGACACATTGTAGGCTCAGGCATTACCACACCAGAAGAGAGACGAACTTGACTGTGGTGATATGATATAATATATAATATAATATAATATAATATAATATAATATAATATAATATAATATAATATAATATAATATAATATAATATAATATAATATAATATAATATAATATAATATAATATAATATAATATAATATAATATAATAATAATATAATATAATAATAATATAATATAATATAATATAATATAATATAACATAACATAACATAACATAACATAACATAACATAACATAACATAACATAACATAACATAACATAACATAACATAACATAACATAACATAACATAACATAACATAACATAACATAACATAATATAATGCAATGCAATGCAATGCAATGCAATGCAATGCAATGCAATGCAATGCAATGCAGTGCAATGCAATGCAATGCAATGCAATGCAATGCAATGCAATACAATAATGCAATGCAATGCAATGCAATGCAATACAGTACAGTACTGTACTGTACTATACTATACTATACTATACTATACTATACTATACTATACTATACTATACTATACTATACTATACTATACTATACTATACTATACTATACTACTACTATACTATACTATACTATACTATACTATACTATACTATACTATACTATACTATACTATACTATACTATACTATACTATACTATACTATACTATACTATACTATACTATACTATACTATACTATACTATACTATACTATACTATACTATACTATACTATACTATACTATACTATACTATACTATACTATACTATACTATACTATACATACTATATATAACTATACTATATATAAGACAAGACAAGGAAAGCTGCAGCAGCGACTACACAGTCGCAGCCACCAGGCTGCATTGATATATCGATATAAGATATGCCATTCAAGAAATAATATGTTATTTTATCAGGCAGTTTATGTTATACGAATTGATCAGACGATCAGCATTTCTCTTTGAGCATGGACATCAATCAGACAATCAGCGTGTGTATTTGAGCATGGTCATTGATCAGACAATCAACATGTGTATTTGAGCTTGGTAATTGATCAGGCAAACAACACGTGTATTCGAGCATAGTCATTGATCAGACAATCAACATGTGTATTTGAACATGGTAATTGATCAATCAGCATATCTACTAAAACATTGCCCTTGACGAGACAGTCACCATGATCATTGTCAGTCAGCATTGTTATTGATCAGAAAGCATAGTCATTGATCAGCCAGCAACATCATTGATCAGACAGTTAGCATGATCATTATCAGTCGGCAATATATTTGATCAGACAGTTAGGATGATCATTGATCAGACAGACGATTGTTGATCAGACAGTTAGCATGATGGTTGATCAGTTAGCATGATCATTCATCAGACAGGATGATCATTGATCAGACAGCACGATCATTCAGACAGTTGTTATGATCACTGACCAGGCAGCATGATCATTGATCAGACAGCATGATCATTGATCAGACAGCATGATCATTTAGACAGTTGGCATGATCACTGACCAGGCAGCATGATCATTGATCAGACATATAGCATGATCATTGATAAGACATTTAGCATGCTCGTTGATCCGACAGCATGATCATTTATCAGGCAGTTAGCATGATGATTTATCAGATAGTTAGCATGATCATTGACCAGACAGTTAGCATGATCATTGATCAGACAGCATGACCATTGATCAGACAGTAATATCACTGATCTGACAGAATGATCATTGATCAGACAGCATAATCACTGATCAGACAGCATGTCACTGACTAGACAGGATGATCATTGATCAGCAATTTAGCATGGTCATTGATCAGCCATTTAGCAAGATGATTGATGAGACATTTAGCATGATCACTGATAAGGCAGTTAGCATGGTAATTGATCAGACAACTTGATAATTGATCGGACAGTTAGCACATTCACTGACAAGACAGCATGACCATTGATCAGACATTTAGTATGACCATTGATCAGCCATTTAGCATGATCATTGATCAGACAGCATGATCATTGACAGGCAGTTAGTATGATCATTGATCAGACAATTAGCATGATCATTGATCAGCCATTTAGTATTATCATTGGCCAGACAGCATGCTCTTTGATCAGATGGCACGATCATTGATTAGACAGCATGGCCATTGATCAGACAGCATGGTCATTAATCAGACAATCAGCATGTCTCTTTGAGAATGGCCCTGATGTGTGTGTGCATGTGTATGTGTGTGTATGTGTGTGTGTGTGTGTGTGTGTGTGTGCGCGCGTGCTGTGTGAGTGTGTGTGTGTGTGTGTGTGTGTGTGTGTGCGCGTGCTGTGTGTGTGTGCGTGCGTGCGTGCGTGTGTGTGTGTGCATGATGTGTGTGTGTGTCTGTCTGTCTGTGTGTTTGTATGTGTACACATGTATGTGCGTATGTGCGTGCGTGTGTGTGTATGTGTGTATGTATGTGTGTGTGTGTGTTTGTGTACATGAGTGTGTGTATGTGTGAATGTGTGCTTGTTTGTTTGATTGTGTGTTCGTGTGTGTGTGTGTGTGTGTGTGTGTGTGTGTGTGTGTGTGTGTGTGTGTGTGTGTGTGTGTGTGTTGTGTTTGTGTTTGTGTCCCTGTGTTTGTATGTGTGTGCATGGCTGGTAATAACATAATAGAGATAGGAAGTTATGAATAAAAATTGAAATGAATAAAGAGACAAACTGATAAAAGAGTTAGAGAAAAGTATACAATTTTAGCATGTAATTGTTAATAGGTGGGGAATAGTATCATTTATGCTCAAAGATCCCATATCATCCCTAGAGGCGAGTTTACGAGACTAATGTTCTGTCTGTCTTGAAAAGATGAACACAAGAACAAAAGGAGAAATAAACAGAGCTGTATTGTTGAGGAGCAGAGACACATCTCTAAACAAAACACATAGTTAGAAAGAGAATGAGCAGGGAAATGAAAACATGTAAATAATTGATTTCTTGGGTCTGCGAACTGGCGCTACCGCAGCTTACCTATCAAGCGATGTAGAAACATATGAAGTGACAGGGACGTGATACAAACAGGTTGAAGACGCTGATGTCACGTGTGACAAAGCAAACGTATAGAGAACGGTATTGATTTCATGACAACGACAGCTATAACCTCTTTGCGGTGGAAATGTTAGAAAGAGCAATGAGACAATCTCTGCGTGAAACGCCCTTTCTTCTTCTCGTGATTTCCAGGCAAAGAAGAGCATTTTTAAAATTTTCTTTTTCAAAGAATCATAAAGTGTTCATGGGGAGCTTTCTACTATGCGTACACGCATACAGAACAAGTGAGAGAGAGAGAGAGAGAGAGAGTGACTGATACTGAAAAATGAAAATGACGTCTTCTTTTCCAATGTAACGACAACTGACTGAAAGCGTGAGGGAAAGAGAGAGAGAGAGAGAGAGAGAGAGAGAGAGAGAGAGAGAGAGAGAGAGAGAGAGAGAGAGAGAGAGTCCGTGATAATCTGTTGTGTGTCGTCTAGTGACAAGTTATATGGAAAGTAAATCTTAGAGAAGAGATATTTAGAATTTGTAGTTACATGAACATGGATACATTTATTCTCTCACACTATCTCCCTCTCTCTCCCTCTCTCTCTCTCTCTCTCCCCTCTCTCTCTCTCTTCTCTTCTCTTTCTCTGCCTCTCTGTCTCTTCTGTCTCTGTCTCTGTCTTTCTGTCTCTCTGTCTCTCTGTCTGTCTGTCTGTCTCTCTCCCTTCTCTTCTGTTTCTCTGTCTCCCTGTCTCTCTGTCTCTGTTTCTCTCTTTCTGTCTTTCTATCCCTTTCTTTCTCTTTTTTCTCTCTCTGTATCTGCCTCTGTCTCTTTCTCTCTCTCTGTCTCTGTCTCTCTCTCTCTCCTTCTCTTCTCTCTCTCTCTCTCTCTCTCTCTCTCTCTCTCTCTCTCTCTCTTCTCTCTCATAATGTGCTGTGATTCATACAGATATCCACGCATTCCGTATATCTCTCTTTCTGCATATTTCTGTCTTCCTGTTTGTTTATAATATTGTTGATTCAAAGTACACTTTGATGCTGGCACTTGAAATGTTGTAGGAGGGGGCGGTGGGTAACACTGATGATATTTCTTTCAATGTTTTGTTTTGTTCTTGTTGTATTTTCTATACTATGTTAATTCTCTCGTTGTTGTTGTTGCTGTCATTATTATCATTATTATTATTATTATTATCATTATTATTATTATTATTATTATAACTATTATTGTTATTATTGTTGTTTTACTATCATTATTGTTATTATTGTTATCATTATTAATATATTCTTATATCATATTATATTATTATTATCATTATATTATTTTGTTGTTGTTGTTGTTATTACTATTATTATTATTACTAATATTATTATTATCATTATTATCAATATCATTATTATTATTATTGTTATTGTTGTAGTTGTTTTTCTTGTTCGTTTTTTTTTTCCCTGAGCATTCTCATTTTTCTCCGATGCTTATAACAATGATATGATATGATATAACGTGATATGATATAACGTGGTATAACGTGGTATAACGTGGTATAACGTGGTATAACGTGATATAATATAAATAATATAATATAATATAATATAATATAATATAATATAATATAATATAATATAATATAATATAATATAATATAATATAATATAATATAATATAATATAATATAATATAATATAATATAATATAATATAATATAATATAATATAATATAATATAATATAATATAATAATATAATATAATATAATATAATATAATATAATATATATAATATAATATACTATGATATACTATGATATACTCTACTATGATACACTATACTATGATATACTATACTATAATGTACTATAATATACTATAATATACCATAATATACTATGATATAATATGATATGATATGATATGATATGATATGATATGATATGATATGATATGAATATAATATAATATAATATATAATAATATATAATAATATAATATAATATAATATAATATAATATAATATAATATAATATAATATAATATAATATAATATAATATAATATAATATAATATAATATAATATAATATAATATAATATAATATAATATAATATAATATAATATAATATAATATAATATAATATAATATAATATAATATAATATAATATAATATAATATAATATAATATAATATAATATAATATAATATAATATAATATAATATAATATAATATAATATAATATAATCTAATATAATCTAATGTGATATGATATGAGATATGATAAGACAAGACAAGACAAGACAAGACAAGACAAGACAAGACAAGACAAGACAAGACAAGACAAGACAAGACAAGACAAGATAAGATAATGCCATGTCATATCATGTCATATCATATCATATCATATCATATCATATCATATCATATCATATCATATCATATATCATATCATATCATATCATATCATATCATATCATATCATATCATATCATATCATATCATATCATATCATATCATATCATATCATATCATATCATATCATATCATATCATATCATATAGTGTAGGCTAGGATCGGATCGAATAGTATAGTACAGCATAGCATAGCATAACATAGCATAGCATAGCATAGCATAGCATAGCATAGTATGTATAGTATAGTATAGTATAGTATAGTATAGTATAGTATAGTATAGTATAGTATAGTATAGTATAGTATAGTATAGTATAGTATAGTATAGTATAGTATAGTATAGTATAGTATAGTATAGTATAGTATAGTATAGTATAGTATAGTATAGTATAGTATAGTATAGTAGAAGACCTTCTGTTGTCTAGCTCTCCCTAGAGTTTCTTTCTACCTGCACATGGTCAGTCCATTGACTTCCGGGAATAGTTCGGAGGACATTCGGGAAAGACCGAAGGACACTGGGAAAGACTAGATCTGCGGGCTTTGTGGGTTGGCTTCCCACCTTGCCTTTGATAACATGCCACGAGTTTTTCAAATGAAAGATGCTCCCAGGATTCACCGAAAGGGGGAGAGAATGATGAATCCATCGGCACTGACTCCATCACGACTGGAAACGCACAACGGACCATGATTAATGACCAGTTGGAATTTCCGTGTGCGTGTGGAAGGAGATTCACCACCAAACGCGGCATGAAGATCCACAGGACAAAAATGGGCTGTTTGAAGACACATACGAACCAGCAGCAGCGCACTGCGATAGCAGGTGAGACGTTGGATGACCAAGGCCAGGAATTAAACCATAGTGCCAAGGACATCCACGCTGACGGTTCTGATGCGGATTTTGCACAAGCTCTTAACGCCAAACGTGGAAAACTCAATTTGCCGCCTGCCGGTGCAAAAGAACAATGGGAGAAATTAGATGAGGAACTTGTCCTTAAGCTGAATGCGCTAATAGGGAACAGTACGCTGGAACACAAACTTGACACATACGGAGACATCATATACTCTATCTGCAGGGACACTTATGGAGTGAAGCAGCCAAAGACAAAAACGCCTCCCCAGAAATCCAGAAGACAGCAACAGATGGAGAGCATCCGGAGGGAGAAAAGGAAGCTTAAAAAGCGAATGAAAACTGCCTCAGAATTCGAGAAGCAAGGGCTCCTGGAACTCTGGAAAGATCTGAAGGCCAAACACAATGCTCTCAGCAAAGTGGAATCAGCAAGGCGAAGAAAGAGCAAAAAGAAGAAGACTCAAGATCGTTTCTTCAAAGATCCCTTTGACTTTTCAAGAAAGCTGTTTGAACAACCCAAATCAGGGACTCTCACAGTGGGCAAGGAAACCCTAGAGCAGCATCTCAGGGAAACATATTCCGATTCTCAGCGCGAGGCACCACTTGAAATCCAGACTCTGGTTTGGCCTGCAGCGCCAGAAGGAAAATTCAATAACAAACCACCAACACTGGATGAAGTGAAGAACGTAGTAAAGAAAGCCAGAGCCAAGTCAGCACCTGGACCAAACGGAATACCATACCTGCTCTACAAGAAATGCCCAAAAGTGCTCGAGTGGCTCCACAAGATGATTCGATCAGCATGGAGGAACCAGAAGATCAGCGACCAATGGATGAGAGCTGAAGGAGTGTACATTCCGAAGGAGCAGAACTCCAGCAGCATCAATCAGTTCAGGCCAATATCACTTCTGAACGTCGAGGGGAAAATCTTCTTCTCTGTTATGGCAGCAAGATTGACAAAATACCTGACTGAAAACAAGTATCTGGATATGTCAGTCCAAAAGGGAGGCATACCAGGAATGCCTGGATGCTTGGAACATGCCACGTTGATTTGGGATGCCATCCAAAAAGCAAGAACAGAGAAGAGAGACATTGACGTAGTTTGGCTTGATCTGGCGAATGCATATGGATCAGTTCCACACGATATGATCCAGTTGGCTCTTGAAATGTATCACATCCCAGAAAACATCCGAATAATGCTGAGGAAGTATTTCCAAGGGTTCTCAATGCGGTTCTCTACCAAAGAATACACCACGGACTGGATAGACCTAGAGGTGGGCATTGCAATGGGCTGTGCAATCTCTCCCATACTGTTCGTGTTGGCAATGGAAGTCATCTTGAAAGCTGCAATGAAGAGTTCAGGTCCAGTGAATCTGGGAGATGGATACCAGATGCTTCCTCTGAAAGCTTTCATGGATGACACAACAGTCTTGTCCACGGATGAGGAAGAGACACACCAAATCTTAAAGCAGCTGGATGAGCTGGTGGCCTCTTCAAGAATGAGGTTCAAACCTAAGAAATCCCGAAGTCTCTCACTGCGAAAAGGAAAAGTGGCAGATTCAGTCAAATTCATGGTAGCCAACCAAGCCATCCCCACTGTCACAGAAGAGCCAGTAAAAAGTCTCGGAAGATGGTATGATGACTCCCTGAAAGACACACAAAGGGGATGTGAAACCAAGCAAACAGCAGAAGAAGGCCTGAAGAAAATAGATAACTGCGGACTGCCAGGCAAATACAAAGTCTGGTGTCTACAGTTCATGCTGATACCAAAGCTGCTGTGGCCACTGCTAATCTATGACATTTGCACCAGCACAGTCGAAGCAATGGAAGCCAAAATCAACAAATACACAAGAAAATGGCTCGGTGTCCCACCTGGTCTCACTGATGTTGCATTCTACTGTCGTCAAGCAATGCTGAAGCTACCTCTCAAATCCATAGTGGAGGAATACAAAGTTGGAAAAGCAAGACTGTTGAGCATGCTGGAGGAATCGGAA
Organism: Monoplex corrugatus; assembly: GCA_030674185.1. NCBI lineage: Eukaryota > Metazoa > Mollusca > Gastropoda > Littorinimorpha > Ranellidae > Monoplex > Monoplex corrugatus. The sequence goes on along the minus strand of CM060314.1, from coordinate 37,991,145 downwards.
GACAATATCGTGAGATCAGTTCATCCAAAGCTGAGAACTGGCAGAAAGTGGAAAGTCCAAGAGGCTGTAAACAATGCCAAGAGAAACCTCAGCATCAAAGAAATAATTGGACACACGCAAACCAACAGACAGGGACTGGGAGCAACAAAAATGCAGTGGTGGTCCAAAGCCAAAGGGAAGGAAAAAAGAGACATGATCATACAGGAGTTGAAGGAAGAAGAAGATGTCAAAAGAGTGCAGAAGGCAGTCCAGCAAGGTCAACAGGGGCAATGGACAACATGGGACAGTGCACTCCAAAGAAGTCTCAGCTGGAACGATATGTGGCACATGGCTCCTCTAAGGATAAGCTTCCTCCTCAGATCTGTATATGACCTGCTCCCCTCGAATGCAAACTTAGTGAAATGGGGGAAAGCAGACGACCCAGCATGTCCGCTCTGTCAGAAGAAACAAACAGTGGAACATGTCCTAAGCTCTTGCAAAGTAGCGCTAGCCCAAGGAAGGTATACATGGAGGCACAACCAAGTTCTGAAAGTGATCACAGATGTGGTTAGCGAAAAAACCATGACCCCAAACGCACCAATTGCTATGACAACGTTCTACAAAGCAGGAGGGAAACAGGTCTGGCCCGAAAGTGCTATGACAACCAGCACATTGCCAAAGGGTCTTCTGGATGGAGCAGTCGACTGGGAGTGTACAGCAGACCTCCCAGAGTGGAGAAATTACCCAGATGTCATCAGCAAGACAGGCATGAGACCAGACATCGCTCTCCACTCTGACTCCTCGAAACAAGTGATTCTGATAGAACTCACTGTGCCATACGAAAGCAGAATGGAAGAAGCACATATCTACAAGACCGAAAAATACGCCGGTCTTGCCAGCACCCTGAAGAAAGCAGGTCTGCGGGTCAAAATCTTCGCCATAGAGGTCGGGGCAAGAGGGTTTGTGGGCACCTCCGCTTATGATCTCATGAAACAACTCGCCATTTCTGGGAAGAAGAGGACTAGAGCCCTTAAAGCGATGGCAGAGGCAGCAGAAAGGAGCTCAAGCTGGATCTGGGCAAGGAGGAACCAAAAAAGTGAACTTCATAAGGATTAAATTCCCTACAGATGATGTGTGCCCCGTTAGCACATTGGTAAAACCGCGTACCGCAGTTCTGAAGCGCAGAATCGCCCAGGTTCGATCCCCGGCGTGGGGAAAAAAAAAAAAAAAGACAACAGCAGAAGGGCATCCAGGAGTCATGACCTGGATGTGGCCCGGCCCCCCGAGAGTGTAAGGAATTCAGGGCCGAAACACTTGTCTAAAGGGGGTTACTTCTCTGAAGACCTTCTGTTGTCTAGCTCTCCCTAGAGTTTCTTTCTACCTAGTATAGTATAGTAAGATATATGGTATCTATTATCTATCTATCTAGAGAGATAGATAGATAGATACAGAGATACAAAGATGTAGATATAAATATAGATATAGATATAAGTTGTTTTGCCCACACTGCTGTGGCGATACATTTCTGCATAGTGTGCATACGCTGTCTTAGGTAGAAAACCATGTGGGATGCAATCATGTTTTAAATAATCCCGCTACTGAAATTACTTAGATGATCTTAAACCGTCACATCTGATAGTCTACATGTGTGTAAACGCGAAGGTGGTTTAGGCACTGGCAGGTCTGCACACATGTTGATACGTGAGATCAGAAAGATCTCCACATGTTACCCACCAGTCGTAGGTATCTAGGTGGTGCAAACCTGGGACCTTCCAATCAGAAATCTGATGTGTACCCATTTGATACCTCACTCATTTTGCATTTAGATGTTGATGAATTTGTTTAGTCACATCAACTCCGCTTTCAAACGAGGGTGGAAAATAACGTATAATAACATACGATTCTATATTGATTACCTCAAAGCTCAAGTTATTCTCATTTTTGCTTGCTCTCTCTCTCTTGTCTCTATGTCTTTATACCACTTGTGTTTTCGTGGGTATTATTCTTCCTCCTGGACATAGTTTTTGTTCACATATTTAATGGGTTTGTATTTCTTGTATGATCTTTTCAGAGCAGCAGAAGAAAAAAGAAAGGACTCTCAATCTCTGGCTACCAGTGCTTCGAACAAGGTGACAAACACACAGTCCCTGTGGTGCTCAATGCCCCTGTGTCACGCCATCCCACCACAAAGCCACAGTGTGGACAGGCCATCACAGACTGACTAGCACTTGGCAACGTTGACGACAACCTGCCTAGAACCCGACGCGGCAATGACATGTCAAGGAAGCGACCTTCACCCACGCTCCAAGCTGACACTGGTCTTGTGGTCCTGAACCACTGACATCCCCTAAAAAGGGCATCAGGAGGTGGCTAGAGCAGGGAACGGTTTCTCTGTCCTCTTCACGATGTTTATTCCACGAGTAATGTTTCTCTTTTCGCCAGTGGGGAATTGATCAACTTCTGCTTTAAGGTGAAGGATTTTGTCTGCTTTTGACATTTACCTAAAACAGGAATTGTTGCAAGATTCATCGATCACAAGTGAACTCTGCAATTATTGACTGTGCGGTAATATTCTTAGGCATCACTTGCAGCCAGAGGCGAATACTTGAAACAGCACAACAACATTACTAGCCTAGTGCAACGGTTTCGAGGTCCTTTCGAAAAAAGCTATGGATTGGAGACCATTGGATATCTGAGTAAGAAGTCCATTAGAGACTCTCGATTGTCAATAACTGGGGATTTAGCTGGCCTGTGCTTGAAGTTAACTAACACAATGAGCCTCCTTGTCCTCTCGTCATTTGTCATCGCTTCATCAGATTCAGTTGGATAGCAGTCAGGTTATCTTTTGCTGGCCCTTGCTGACCTGAACAGCCTTTAACCAACTGTGGTTCAGGTTAAATAGCAGGAGCACAGAAATAGACAAGTGAAATGTACACTATCAGTCCACAGTGAACTTCTAAGGACTAGCTGTGCAACCTTAACACCGCAGTGTAGTTTCCTGCCATTAGAGAAACTATTTCCGTCCCCCTCCCTGTGACCATAGCACGTAATCTGTGTTCTCACATATGAATAGTCCCATTTGTCATTTTCACGTCAGTTATTTTCTCTTCAACACTGCTTGACATGCCCCCTTTGGAGGACTGCTTTCTTCGTCTGTTTCTCCTGATAGATCTCTTGTGAAATCCAGTCAAACAATTGACTGATGATCTCTCTTCTGTTGGACCATTTGGGCGTCATACACCACAACTCCAGTCCCATTTCATCACATTTTGTCTGTTTGGTATGATCAATATCTCTATGCTCATATAAATTCCTGTAAACTGCACAGGCTGAGAGAAGAGATACTGGTAGGTAATTTGTGAGTTAGACGATGAAAATGGCTACTGAGCCAAGTGACATTTAGACGGCTACTACATCTTTTCTCATCTACCTTCAGAAAACACTGTAGTCTTCATTTGTCTAAATGTTCATCTTTGTTAAAAAAACAACAACGTTTCTCTGTATTTCGTCTCCAATGTACTTTGACTGAAATATATTCCACACTGTCAGCATCCTTTTATCAGATATACTTTTCTAGATGAGATTATCTGATTAATTGTAGGGTTAATAATGACTGAGAATGAAATGCGACGGTTCTCTGACATTCCTCACTTTACAAGCAATACTAGATACTAGTAATTGAAGCCACAAATAGTTTCCTGATCGAAATAAAACCACCAACTAAAACAAGACCATCTGACCTTACATAACAAAGAAATATTTACAAAGCATTTATGATATGTGTCAAGTGCTGAAATTGTGTGATTCCGAATCAACCTGGTGCCAGTAGTTTATCTGGTGAGAGAAACAGGGAAACACACACACACACACCCACACACACACACACACACCACCCACACACACACACAAACACACACACACACACACACACACACACACACACACACACACACACACACACACACACACACACACACAAATAAATAAAACGAAATCCCGGTTCTGAATAAATTGACGGATGAAGCGAAGTAATCACGTCTAGTAACAGCTTTATACAAAGTTACATGACATGACACAGAGAAAATTAAACAACAAGAATAATTGAACAGTGTTTTGTCGAAGATGACTACGTTAGGAAGAAAGAGACTGTGTATCTTTCCTTCTAGAAAAAGTTGGATACAGACGATTATAACATCTTTGCTATTGTTCATTCTTTTTGCTGTTCCTTCACGGTGCCAGAGCTCAAGTACAGACCTATTATTCAACATCATTGAAGAGCAGAGTATTGGTATTACATAGGCGCTATCACAGAGAATCATTACCTGTACAAAAATCTTAACTCGTCCCAGAAAAAGCAGCTGAATTATAGACTGCTGGACCAGAGTCGCTTCCCAGCTGCCCTCTTCATGGTTGATGAATCTTCAGGAGGCATATACGTAGCCAACCGGATTGACAGAGAGGGCACCGAGTGCTACAGACAGCCTGAATGTGTTTTGAAATTCAAAGTGGCCCTCAGATCCTCAAGGATTCATTTCTCTAACATAGCTAATGTCCATGTCAATGTCACCGATCTGAACGACAACCCACCCTACTTTCTCGATCAGGACTCAGGCAGTGTCTTAATGGACATTTCTGAGTTAGCTCCTGTTGGGACAGTTTTAGAAATGAGCGGAGCAGCTGACAGAGACTCCGAAAAACCCAACACTGTACAACGTTATGCCCTGACTGCCTACAACAATGTCTTTTCCATCAAATCTTCCTCCAATCCTGATGGCAGCTCTGAGCTGGACCTCACTCTTCTTCAGTCCTTGGACAGAGAAGTCATCAGTAGTTATCACTTTTCCATTTTGGCCTTTGATGGTGGCTCCCCATCCCTTAGTGCAGCATTGGCGGTGCAGATCCGTGTCACAGACGAGAATGACAACAGGCCTACCTTTCTAAATGACTTGTATAGCGTAGAAATCAGAGACGATGTTAGACCAGGACAGGTCATTCTCAAAGTGTCAGCCACTGACTTGGACTCTGGTGATCACAATAACGTAAACTATAGGTTTAGTAACCTGCAGCATAAACAATTGGAACAGAAGTTTCACGTAAACAAGGTAGTGGGTGAGATCAGCGTGGTGTCAAAACTACCTCCTGGAGTTTATGAGCTCATCGTAGAGGCCTTGGATTGTGGCAATCCCCCACTGAAGAGTCAGACAGTGGTGAGGGTAAAAGTGATCAGCTCCCAGAATAATCCGCCTTCTCTTGAAATCAACACTCTTTCTGATGGTAGCAATTCATTTCTGGAGGTGTCTGAAGATTCTGAGCAGGGGGCTTTTGTTGCATTCGTCTTTGCAGAGGATCATGATGAGGGGTTCAATGGTGACATAATGTGTTATCAAGACAGTGAAGTGTTACAGCTTGAAGCTTTGACTGGCAAAGACTACCATTTGACGCTGAACAAAGACCTGGACAGAGAGACACGTGATTCATACAATGTTAGCGTGACGTGTTCAGACAACGGTCAGCCTGCTCTGTCATCATCCAGATCTCTGCAGCTAATCGTCACTGACGTCAACGACAATCTACCCAAGTTCACGTGGGACACCTTCTCACGCCTCGTGCCTGAAGGCAACTACAGCAACAGACACGTCATCCAGGTCACTGCCACAGACCCTGACATGGGCAAGAACGCTGAGCTCATCTACAGCATTGACAACTCTGCTCACCCTCTCTTCAGAATAGACCCCATGTCAGGCATCATTTCTGCCACAGGCCAGTTAGACCGTGAGACCACACCTGTCTACACCTTCAAGGTGTATGTTGCTGACAGAGGACAGAGCCCCAACACTGCTTCTGCCAACGTCATCATCACGTTAGAAGACGTCAACGACCAGTACCCCACCTTCAACAAACCCATTTTTGAATTCCACATACCTGAAAACGCCCCAAACAAAACGTGGCTAGGAACACTGTCCGCTTACGACCATGATGAAGGTAATAATGGGAAATTTGAGTTTTCCTGTGCACAATCTATGGACAGGGAGGATCCGTTTGTGGTGACAAGTGATGGCAAGATCTGGACCAGTGGGAAGCTGGACAGAGAGCAGAGAGACAGTTATTCTTTCACTGTTATGGTGCAAGACAAAGGACTGCCACCTAAAATCACTTACGCCAGTGTGTTGGTCATCATTCTGGATATCAACGACAATGCCCCCAGGATCCAGTTCCCTGTGTCTGCAAACCACACCATCAAAGTCAGTACTATGCCAGGGTCAGGTACGGTTCTCACAAAGATCGTTGCTTACGATCCTGATGTCTCAGGTGGCAGTCTACACTTTGCAGTACTCCGTGGGAACGAGGATGGTGCCTTTGACGTTGACCTTTCTAGTGGAGAGGTGAAGATGAAGAATGTGTCAAAGTTGAAGGACAAGAAGGTGTACAGGTTGGTGGTTGCGGTACTGGATGATGGATTACCACCTCAAAGCATCAACGTCACCATCCTGATTGATGTCAACATTGATAAAAATAGTGGTAGGTTGCTAAAAGAGACAGAGGGAGGGCCAAGGCAAAGGATTACATCGTGATCGTGGCTTGTGTGACCGGTATCACTGTCGTCCTGACGATTATTATCATCGTTGCCGTCTGCTTCTTCTTCCGGCAGGTGAGTCATAGTTTGATATCCTCTACCGTTCTTGCTCGTATGGTTTTATATCTTTGTCTCTGTTGTTCTTGCTCTTCAAAGTTAATCTCTGCCTGTGTCTTTTATGTCTCCCTGTTGATATTACGTTTCTCCTTTTCTCATCCAGAGAAATATATCTCTTTGTCTCCATTCGTTTACACCCCTGATTTGTGCTTTTGCTGTACCCCACCAGTTCCTCCTTCCCCTTTCTCTTTCTTTCATATTTCCCCCTGCGTCCCCGGTGGGGATGCTGGGAGCTCTTTCAGTATAAATAGTATCTCCACCTTCTTGACATTCTGGCCTAGAAATTTCCTCCTTTCTGTCACTTTCTTTGTTTAATTCTTTCTTCTTTTGCTTTTTGTCATTTCCTCCTGTCATTTCTGCCTTGCTGGTCCATTCACCTGCATGTGTTCGATAAAGTCTTTCGTGCTTTCTCTTAGGATTGATAATTGGGTACATGTAAAAAGTGCTTTTTTGGGGTCTAGGGAAACGAGATATACTGAAGCATTTTAGGTAATTTAGCCTGTTTTATGTATGTTTTAGTGTTTTTAGTTATGTTCAAATTTGTATTCAGGTGTGTTGTTTTTAATCCCCTGTGCGATAAATTGGGCGAAGTGGTCAATGCCAGGGGCATGTCCTTAGATTATATGCGCGAATGCATTGATGTGTGTACTTAATTTTCTTTTTATTTTCTTGTTGAAGTATTGTGCATGTTTTGGAACGGTCGTAGCCCCCCACCCTCACTCCCCATCCCCTGATGTTGCTTTGTGCCGTAAGGTGGGCTTTAAACAAAAGTAACATTCCCAATAATATTTTTCTCTTGAGATTGTTTTAGCTCTGTTTGTTTACCAATTCGTGTAAATCTTTTCTGTCGCTCTATGTTTTAGCTGTACATATCATTCTGCAATTCTGTTTTGTGTTTGATTTCAGGTGTGCTACTTTTTGACTATGTGCTGCTTCTCAGTCTGTAGGAAATAGTTTTAAGATGATGTAACAGTACACACACGCACACAACAATAGCATACGTCAGACAAAAAAATCAAATATAAATGCTTTCCTAGAGTGGTCAGATGAAAATCATGTTACATCGCTTCATATTCAGTTTAACTGTCCTTTGTTAGTCTACTTTTGGAAAATAAAAATGTGCGTACATTAAACTCGAATCAAAAGTACATCATTCCCTCCATTATTGCATTTTGTTAAATCACTTCTACAAAACATGACAATGAAAATGCTTTAAAACATAACATCATGCACAAAAATACAGCGGCTCATCAACACGGCATTTGCCATAATATCTGGCTTCCTTTCCTTCCACCCACCTGACTGTTTGCCCCAATCCCCTTCTCCACTTCTAGTGGGTGGAGCCGTGATATGATGATGTCTTGTCTATGGGAAGAGTATCAATATTTCAAGTAAAACATTCCATTCAGGCAAGTACAAGTCCTATTCAATCCAATTTATGAACCACAAAAGACATGCATGAATAGCATTATCCACTCCAGTGTATAACAAACATGAGATTACATAAATATCATGTTGTTGAATATACCTTTGCGTCCTAGTAGAGAGACATCAGTGTCTAACTGCTGTCATACTGCACACAATCTCTTTCTGTGGATCCATTACACATACGTATGTGTATATTTAATTTTGAACACCTTGCTTGATGTGAATGTTTCAGTATCGTCAGCACCAAGGCCAACATCCCACAGGCGACAACCAAACCGGTATCACAGATGATGCTGAATTCTTCTCCAGATTCCCTCCACCACACAACAATTGTTTGCCAATGACAAACTCAGACCCTGTCTGGAAGAAAAGACAACGAAAAGAACAACGAACACATTTCTAGCTTCAGTGACGATGATAATAATTTCAAGATGAAACAAATGTCAAGAGGGACATTTAGAAACTCGCAACGCAGAAAGGAAGTCAAGTTTTCCAGCACTGTCCCTGTGGAGGAAGAAGATGTCCCCGAAGTGGAAGCAGAATCCCTGATGTCTCATACGTATCGCAATGTTGGGAATGTGCCATTGGCATCTGAGAAAAAGCCGGACATCTTGAAGCATCACCATCAGTTTTTTACCAATCAGGTAACCAACATGAGACGCAAGATAGCTGTTTGCCTGAATATTAAATAGCATTGTTGTTTGAAATCACATTAACATATCTGAAACAATGTATTGTCATGAGCTGTTATTGTCATGTATGTTAAATAGATTATTGCCTGAACAGTTTTTTTCTTGTAGACATTTAGATGAATAACTATGAAAGTACAGACACACTCATAACTGAATAGATTTACAGTGAGAGAAACTCAATACAGTGATCGTTCAGCATGTATTACTTTTTGTTTGTTTTTTCTCATCTGCTTGTACCGGGAGATGTTGCGGAGAGATAATAGTCTCCCGGTAAACGGGATGCTTGTCGTAGAGTCACGTTCCAGATGTACATATAAAGTATCTCTGCCTGTCAATATAATTAGCTGCCTGTCAATATAATTAGCGCCGCCTTGCTCTGAAGCCTAAGCATCTGGTGCTGAAGTTCAAGGTGGTGGGGGGTTGACTAGTAAAGTAGTATCTGGTCAGATGGTCAAGCAGCTTGATCCTGTTGTGTGATGCAGCTGTTCACAAGAGTTGTTCCGTCAATCTTGTTTGGTTCGTGTGGACTTGCCTGCTGTTTTTTCTGAAACACATCATCACAAAAGTTGTGATTTTTCTTACGTATGTTTCATAGTAAGATCCCGTATGTGATCGGTAAGTCAGGGTAGGTACAGAAATTGTGATTGTGAGTCTGGTTTTTGTTTCCGTAGGGAAGCGTGGGTGTTTTACAAAATATGAAAGTTGCTCACGTTATTCGCCTTTTAGGCGTTATCCATTCTCCCGTCTTCTATACCGAAGCTTTCCAAGTGCTACATATCTGTATTTCTCCTTTGATTCCGAAGTCTAGTTTGTCACGTATTCGTTCTACTGACATAATAACCTCTGCCTTTTTATTAATTATGTTCATGTTATAGGTTTCACAGCTGCTGTTCAGTTTCTGTTAATGTTTTGTTCAATGCTTTTTGTAGTCGTGCCATGACAAAGTTCATGATCGCTGGAAATTAAAATTGAAATTGATCGCAGCAGACACAAATGTCTTATTGCCGGAGTTCTGTTGAACGGGTTGTGAGACACACAGAAACACAGTTTATGGCTAACCATTTAATTGATAGAAACACAAATTATGTCTACTAATTTAATTGATAGAAACAAATATTATGGCCATTCATTAAATTGATGTAAAAACACATTATGTCTACTAATTTAATAGAGTGGGAGAGGCAGACATAATAACAATTACAACTTAAAACAAATGATGATTGTCTTAGGCAGGTGAACAGATAGAGATAATCAGACACCATTCTGACACTATCGATACTGAAGCTGAATAAGAGTTCTGTGGTTCAGACATCCGCCTGGGAAGAGAGAGAAGACAAAGACTGTTGGTGTTTCAGTACTGACTGGATAGGGATTTTCCCTTTCAGTAAACTCTGAGTCGTGATCTGAATATAACCCTGGATGGGATGATAAGCCAAACTTTTGTGTACAAAACATGAACTTGGTACATGTAAAATGATCGACTACAAGCAATTCAGAGCATGCCAGGGGTCACTGTTCATAGATAACCCACTATGATACATAAATACACGCAATAGAATCAAAGAAAAGAAGATGATCAAGCCATTCTAGAACGTTCGTTTTTATACAAAATTATTATAGACAGTCCAGGTTTTGTCGTCACAAAGACACTAAGAACGATGATAGATTGCTGTTGCATTAGAAACGAATTTTAAGTATTGTTAGAAAGTACTGAAAGGTGTTATTTACACACCCTCCTTAAAAAAGTGTTGATGCTGGACACGTGTTTTTTCCCATGAGGTCTTTATCTTAGTATCTCACTTTTCGAACCTGTGTTTTTCGTTTTCCGCCAAGTATCGACACCTTTGACCAAAATATCGAACAAATTAATTTATCAAAAGTGACAAAAGCTTGTTCAGGAATTTGCACACACAGATAGAAATACACATGCAGAAACACACACACACATACACACACACACACGCGCGCGTGCGCATGCATACTCGTACCCACACACACACACACGCACGTGAGCATGCCATATACCCTCACCCCACCCTCACACACGCACACAAATACACACACACACGCACGCACACAAACACACACACACACACATACACCACACACACTCTCTCTCTCTCTCACACACATCCCCATGATAGGTATGAACTAATATCCCTTTAGGAGGGAGATTACCCAATGAGTGTCCCTGTACTGCGTCAACGTGCCAGTTCTATAGGATATGCCTTTCGCTCAGTCGTGCCAAAAATTGAATAAATCCAATCGAATGTCACAAAAAGTACTGTGGTTTGACAGGAGTAAACTAATGATGTATTTATGTGTACAAAAGGTGAACGAGATGGACAGTGACACCAGTGGAGACACAGGTACTAACGGTGACAGTGGACGTGGCAGCAGTACAGATGACATCAGTACTGATCACTTCTTGCAAGGTATGTAAATGTTTAATGATATCACAAAGATATAAAACATCGGTACAGAAAGACCCAAATATTGTGATCTGTAATACAGCATACTAACTCTCCCTTTGTTGTACATGTTCCATGAAAAAGGAAATACAAAAAGCAATCTTCGTTTCGAAAAAGTATTTCTAAATCAAGCAAACATGTTTACATTCTGATCTTTTTAAAGAATATTCATGTGCTCAGTAATTCATTACTATGGAGCTGCCACAGTTTGACTGTGCTGTCAATACTTGTGGTGTAATTAGTGATGATGAAAATAAATGTAGATAAGTACAGTGGTAATGGTGCTGATAATAAAGGTAATTATGAAGTTGATGATCAATATGACGGCCACGAATATGCTCATTACCATAATGTTGGCACTAATGACAATGAATGTGATGGTATTTGTCATTGACTATCTGATAACTTAAAGAGAGAATCAAATACCCTTGATGATAGATATAAGTCAGCATTGTTGAAATCTACAGTTTGATAATTTAAATGCCGAGCAATGTTATAGTTTGCTTGTTTATCAGTTTGTTCGATAGTTTTTGTGGATGCTCATGACCCGTACTAACCAATGCGTGTTGTGCCAGATGAACGAGACAGTCAAGGACGTGGTCATGTAATCACGACCTCTCAGCCCTCCATGGACAAGGAACACTACAGCAGGTTCCCCCCAACCCACACACCAAGAGGGGACTCCCATAAACCCCACTATGGCATGTGTCCCATCCCTTCTCGTGACTCTGCCTCAGCCAATCAAACTCTACTTTCCAGACCGACTACGCCATCACATGACTTAGTGCAAGCCAGTCATGGGAAAGTGTCATTCTCAGCCTCTGTCCAAAGCAGTCCAGTCACTTTCCTGTTTACACCCAGGATAACCCGTAAAGGATCGTTCACAACGCCGGCATATAAGGATGTATCCTTCACTCCCCTTCCCCAGTATAATCAACAGAAGAGTCTCAGCACGTTCAACTTGCCTGCCCAGCCCCAGATTTCCTTCAGTCCGACCAAGAAGGGCAGGAGCAACTCGTTGCGATCAGGAAAGCGTTCTACTGGTGACGATGACACTAGCCCAACTACATCAGGCAGCTACACCGTCAACCCTGAAGAATTCCGCATGGACAGTTACACTGGTTGTGGTGTCATTATGTAAGATGACAGGAAGCTAGTCGTTAATCCATTCACTCCCTTACTGACGGAAGCTGGTGGACAGGGTGAGGAAGTGAACGGGTTATTGACTCTGTCACAGTATGGTTCCCGGTTTTGGTGTGGTGCTCATGACAACAAAGTTCATCTTGAAGTCACTGACATACATTTACATTCACTTCAGTCTTAACCCCATAGCACCCTCCCACCACGTACTGGACCTACATGTCTGTGTTGACTGCATCGATACAAACGTCGAAAAGAGAATGTAGTGCAGTCTATGCAAGCCCCAAAGACAACCTGGAAATTAACAAAGAACAATTTACAATATGAAATGACTGATTTATATATTACCCATTGTCTTAACTCCTTTTTTTCACCCATTTTGCTCATCTTTATCAGTCCCTCTCCCACCCTGCTTTTTTTAAAGATTATTTTTATATGCGTATTTTACTTTCAGCAGACATAATATATAATGGCCGTATTTTATGTTGCTTATATGCTGTCAACTTTAATCTACCAAATCTTTTCTGGCATTTATGTTCAACAGCAATGCTACACTTATGTATGCACGGAGGGAGTTGAGATGTTTAAGGGTGAGAAAGGTTGTGTGATGGAAAGTTGTACCAGTCACATTAGAGATACCCTCTTGCTGTTCCGTGACAATACACACAAACTCAAAAAGTAGTGCCAGAAAGGAAAGAACATGTGTTCTGATCAGCTCCATTTTTGCAGACAATCACAATGGTTATACAGAGATGGACATTTTGAGTACATTATCATACTTTATCCATTCTTGCAGCAAGACACTATGGTTGGAAGGAAAAAGAAACTAAACATAACACATTTCTAAGATACTGAGAACAACCAACATGTTTAACTGTTTTTTGATAAGACATCTGCACTATTTTCTGGACTGGTTACCCAACCCATGATTTTTTTAAATAAGCCATCGAAACTGACTTTGACAAACAGCAAGTAGAACCGTGACATGATTCAAATGTCTTCTCTTGTAAATTCCATGGTTTTTTTTTCTCTTCTAATGTTTCTTAAATGGGGAGACTTCGTACAGCCGCACAAAAGACTGTGTCTAACAGGATATTAATATATGCATCTAAAAGTTTTTGCGTCTAACTAAAGACTATTTTACCTACCCAGATGGTACTTTATCTAACTAAAGGTTGAAGTGCCTAATTAGAGGTTATTTTTTAACTGTTTGGTTAAAGAAACGAGACACTATGTTCGTGATTTTTAGTTGTTGTTTTTGTTTTGCTTTACTTTGCTTTTTTGTGGGTTTTTTTGTTGGTTCTTTTTTGGGATACATTATAAATTTTACTCAGAAAATAGGAACAGTTTTGTGTGCATTTTATGCTATTTTGATGATTTTGAACAAAAGTATTGGTTTGGTTGGTTGGTTGTTCAGCTGGATGATTGATTGGTTGTCTGTTTATTGGCGCGTTTGTTGATTTTTGATTTGGTGATTTTATGTACCATTACACTTATCTGTTCTCAAGCAGTGATTCCCCCTTTCTAGCATTCATGTTTGAAAACATTGCTTCCTCTTTTGAACCGCTTGTTGGCATGTGTGTGTGTGTGTGTGGTGTGTGTGTGTGTGTGTGTGGTGCGTGCGTGCGCGTGCGTGCGTGTGTGTGTGTGTGTGTGTGTGTGTGTGTGTGTGTGTGTGTGTGTGTTTTGCCTGGGTTTAGTTTGGTTTGGTTTTGGTATTTATATGTTTAATTTGCTCTTGTACTATACTTATACATTGAAGACTCTAATTCATTTGTTTTATTTAATACTTGACTTTGGCTGATTGGATTTTATTGTGCTATTTTGTTTTCATTTTTTGAAGAATAATTGCGGCCGTATTTACTCTTATACATTAACTAAATGGGAGTGGGTGGGGAAGAGGAAAGGATTACCATTTTGCTGCGCTCTGGTCTTATGTTATACACTTGCAGTATTTGTTTAAATTTTCAACTGTTGTTATGATACATTTGCCCCAAACGCGTGGTCATGTTGTAGATCTGTGACATAGTATCTACATCTTTTTTTTTTAATTCACAACAGTCACATATCCACGTGTCATCTTTTTTTCTGAGTTTGTTTTCCTTTTACATTCAATTTTATCTGGCCTTACATGAGCGACTGATCAACTCCAGCCCCTGCCTCCTCTGATAGCAAACACTTGCGCCTGAATCTCTGAGGCGTTTTTGTGTGAAACATGGCATGTTTTAAAACAGCGATACGTGGATCTGTTGTCTTTATAATTACGTTAATTTGTACCTCCACTTCACACTCTGTCATTTTGCTGATATTGGCAAATAACAATAACAGTTGATATATACGCCAAGCACTGGTAGACTAGATATACATGACAAAACAAACATGTACTTGTTTGTTTTACCCCTTGTTAATATTGCCATTAAAGATGTTACATATTTGGATAATGATAAACCCCTGCCAAGAACACAGTGTTTATTGAGGTTGATGGTCGCAAAGCAAAGATAGTCCACTTGCTTTATGGCTATAGTTTGCAGTAATGCATATGACATCTTAAACAGAACCGTTTTCTTATAAAGAATATTTGATTAATGTTATTCCTGATTATGAAAGTTCTCAACAACAAATTGACTTTCTTTAATGTGCTTTTTCAGTACACAATGCTACAAAAGGGATAACTTTTATGTACATATCACTGTGTGCTCAAATAACTGCGTTATCCCAAAGGTAAAATTAATTTCACTATCCTGATGTATCTATGGAAGCAAAGGTTTATTCGTTAACGTTTATGATAAATAACAATGTAGCCAAGAAATTGATGCGCCGTATGACGCTAACACGCTGCCACATCTTTTACTGACAATAAGATGTGGTGCCTACTGATAGATGACATTACGAGGACAATCATAGACAAGGCACACTGACGTGGCACTGGATATAGTGGCATTAACAGGACAATGATAGACAATGTACTGCGACATGGCACTGACTATAATGACATTAACAGGACAATGATAGACAAGGTACTGCGACATGGCATTGCCTATAATGACATTAAAAGGAAAATGATAGACAAGGTACAGTGACATGGCACTGATTATAATGACATTAACAGGACAAGGTACAGTGACATGGCAGTGACTATGATGACATTATCTGGACAATAATAGCCAAGATACCATGGCATAGCATTGACTATAATGACATTAACAGGACAATGATAGACAAGGTACAGTGACGTGGTACTGACTATAATGACATTAACAGGACAATGATAGACAAGGTACAGTGACGTGGTACTGACTATAATGACACTAAGAAAACAATGATAGACAAGGTGCAGTGACATAGCATTGACTATAATGACACCAACAGGAAAATGACAGACAAGGTACAGTGACATGGCACTGACTATAATGACATTAATAGGGCAATGATAGACAAGGCACAGTGACATGGCATTCACTATAATGACATTAACAAGACAATGATAGACAGGGTACAGTGACATGGCATTGACTACAATGACATTAACAGGACAATGATAGATAAGGTACAGTGACATAGCACTGATTATAATGACATTAACAGGACAATAAATGACAAGATGCAGTGACATGGCTTAGACTGTAATGACATTAAAAGGAAAATGATAGACAGGGTACAGTGACATGGCACTGATTATAATGACATTAACAGGACAAGGTACAGTGACATGGCAGTGACTATAATGACGTTAACAGGACAATAATAGCCAAGATACAATGACATGACATTGACTATGATGACATTAACAGGGCAACGATAGACAAGGTACAGTGACGTGGTAATGACTATAATGACACCAACAGGAAAATGACAGACAAGGTACAGTGACATGGCACTGATTACAATGTCATTAACAGGACAATAAATGACAAGATGCAGTGACATGGCTTTGACTATAATGACATTAACAGGACAAATATAGACATTGTACATGTACAGTGACACGGCATTGACTACAATGGCATAAACAGGGCAATGATAGACAAGGTACAGTGACATGGCACTGACTACAATGACATTAACAGGACAATAAATGACAAGATGCAATGACATGGCTTTGACTATAATGACATTAACAGGACAACTATAGACATTGTACATGTACAGTGACACGGCATTGACTACAATGACATGAACAGGGCAATGATAGACAAGGTACAATGACATGGCATTGACTATAATGACACCAACAGGACAATGATAGACAAGGTACATTGACATGAAATTGACTATAATGACATTAACAGGACAATGACAGATAAGATACAATGACATGACACTTGCTATAGTGATATTAACAGGACAATGACAAACAAGGTACACTGACATTTCACTGAATGAATTGTAACGGCATCAACAGGACAAAGATGAGACAAAGCACAGTGACATCGTACAGACCGAACTAAAATGACACTAACAAGACAACGGTAGACAAGACACACTGACATGGCACTGACTATAGTAACATTTACAGGACAATGAAAAACAAGATACAGTGAAATGAAATTGATTATAATGACACTAACAGGACAATGATAGACAAGATAAAGTGACATGGCACTGACAAAACGATAGATATTGAAAAGAACTCACCGATATTGAGGTGACAATGACTGACACGATACTGATGCTGATGAATGACAAAACCTAACACCAATATTGTCATATGACAAAAGACACAACAACAACAACACTGACAGACATCACAACTTTGTTACAACAATAGCACCGAAAGACACTAGACACATACATTGACATACTATACAATGTGACATGTCAATGACGCTATAACATGCCATATACATAACACTGACATTAAACATAAATATCATCAGTTTTCTCCTCCATCATCCTTTAAAGAGTATAAGAGAAATTATTGTTTTGTCACTCATGCTGAAAAACAATGGCCATTATACCACTTTTCATTTATCAGCAGCGTATTTTGCTTCTGGTGGATACCAAGCCATGACATACGTATCGCATTGTAAGGATTGATTTTTATGTTTGTTTGCTTGCTTGTTTATTCTGTTTCCCTGTTGACATTGTTTATATTTTTCCCCATCTGGCGAGCAAATTTACTTCATTTTTTATGATCAACTGTTTGCATTTTTTATTGAAAACTTTTTTGCCAATGACACTAAATACTTATTTAAGGGATCGAAGGACTTTTATGACTCAGACCTGTAGCTTCCATCAGAATGTCAGAAATTGTTCCAAGAGAGATATCTAAATATGACATACGTTTTGCATTGTACGGATTAATTCTTATGCTTGTTTGATTGCTTATTTATTTTGTTTCTCTGTTGACATTGTTTATATTCTTGCTCTCATCCGGCGAGCAAATTTACTTCATTTCTTATGACCAACTGTTTGCATGTTTTATTGAAAATTATTTTGTCACTGACACTTAATACTTTAGGGATTGAAGGACTTCTGTGACTCAGGCCTGTAGCTTCTATCAGAACGTCAGATATTGTTCCACGTGAGGTATTTGAACTTTACGCACCATCGAGAAAGAGAACGAAAGAAGTGGAGGAGAGAGAGAGAGAGAGAGAGAGAGAGAGAGAGAGAGAGACATAACAGACAGACAGACAGACAGACAGACAGACAGGCAGGCAAGCAGTCAGACAAACAGACAGACAGACATTGTTGAATATCAATATATACTCTGAAAAATAACGATTTATTATATGGCATGAGAGATGTTTGCTGTGTAAGAAATCTATGTTGCTGCCAATTGCCTGCATATCACTTCATAATTGCAGGGCAAGGGGAAGTGAATAATATTATTTAGACTTTGAGAAATTCGCTGTGTAAGAAATCTTAGTTTCTGCCAATTGCCTCTATATCACTTTGTCAAGTCAACAAATATGAATTTGTTATTTGGCCTGTGAGAAGTGTGCTGTATGAAATATCTAAGTTGCTGCCAATTGCCTCTATATAACTCTATCAAATTAACACATATTAGTTTGTTATTTGGCCTGTGAGAAGATTGTTGTGTAACAAATCTGAGTTGCTGCCAATTGCCTGCATATATCTTTATCTAATTTACCATTTATTATTTGGCCTGTGAGAAGTTTGTTGTGTAAAAAAATCTAAGTTGCTGCCAATTGCCTGTATATCACTTCATCTACATCGCCTTCTTTTCTTTCTTTTATTTTGTATATACATATGTATATATATATATATATTATATGTATATATATATATATATATATATTATGTGTGTGTGTGTGTTGTGTGTGTGTGTGTGTGTGTGTGTGTGTGTGTGTGTGTGTGTGTGTGTGTGTGTGTGTGTGTGTGTGTGTGTGTGTGTTTGTCTTTTGTATGGTATGATTGATGAGACTTTAAGGTCCTGTGTTATAGTTATTTTTTTATCAAATTGATGTTAAAATCTAGGTTTATTTAATGACATAAACGTTAAATTAAAGACCTGTTTTGTTTAGTCCCATATACTTGGATGCCATGTTTTGTAAATCATATACATGTACACTGACCATCCTGTTTAATCAATCAGTCAGTATCCTCTTCTATTTAATGAAAAAAGAAGCACTGATCACGTTTTGTTTAATCAATTAAAAGTCAATGTCCTGTTTTTTTCCTTGTTCAGATAGACGTTAATGTCCTGTTTAGTTCAATGGCGGACATTCAAGTCTTGTTTCTGTGATTATGTCTGTCTTCATATTTTATTTGGTTATTTGGCAATATATCTTTTGTTTTGTTAATGTGCCAAATGTTCATGTCTTGTCTTGCAAAATTCATTAATCGGTCTGATCTCTCTATTCATTGTTTCTACCTTGTTTACTTGATGAAACAGCGGCAGTCCTCGTGATTATTTTGGATTTGTCCATCACAGAGCTGTTTAGGGCATACTGGAAACATTCTAACACTGACATTGTCGTGAGGAAACAAAGCGAAAGAGTGAAAGACTATATCATCTGGTAGATAGAGACCACTGTAGTGTAAGAACACCCAGGCCATGTATTCAAATACTTTGAGGTTTAACCCTTCACTCTTTCGCCTTGTCCACCCACCACACACTGCTGTGAATTAGGTGAGAGAGTCAAAGAGTTGCCGAAATGATCGGGGGAGGGGAGGGGAGTGTGGGGGGGATAGAGGAGTTGGTTTCTCTTCACCGTGATGCTGACATAACAATGTACACATTTTACAATATGGCAAAATAGTCTAGTATCCGTTTTAAAGTTAACTGAAGGCATGAGTTCTTCGTCTTTTATTTACTTTACATTTTTGTCGTTCCTGGACTTCCTTCCCCTTTTATCATTGTTACCAACACTGATTGTGCTTTGGGGTTGGATATGGGTACTGATGGTTTTGATTCTGTTGATTTACTCAGTTTTTTTCCTGTCTAATGCAATTTTGGCTTTATTCTTTCCATCTTGAAGGCATTAAAATTGTTTATTTCATTTCGGACTATAATTATGACCTTGCACTGTTTTGTTTTGTGTGCTGTAACATATCAAAATTATAAACATTTATCTATCATTCCTGTCACCAACATCCTTCACATCACTGAGTTTGTTTTGAAAAAAAACACGTTGAAGTGTTCATGAGTTGATTCATCTGTCTTAAAGAGTCCAAGATGTACGTTGATGTCAACACGCAAAGTCAGGACAAGACTTAGATAGCTGAAATGTGGTTTCCAAGAAAAAACGTTAAGAGTACTATGGACACAAATATAGTAAACGAAATATTTTTGAAGGAATAAACACAAAAATAACATTATTGAAGAAGATTATGGAAAAAAAGCAACATTATAGGACATTGTATAAGGCAAAAGACGTTTGAGCACCTAGTCACAACAGGAAAGCTGGAAGGAAAAAGGGTTCCAGGTAAACCCAGGGAGAAACTATTAGGCGGACCTGCGGAGTGGATGAAGATAGAAATAATAGATGCACTTTCAACAGCAAAGGATAGATTCATATGGAGGGCCATGATCGCAAATGCTATGCGGCAGGGCACATGTTGATGACGATGATGATAATGATGATAAACACATCAAACGGAAAACTAACACAATTTTTTTCACAAATGGTATAATCAAGTGGACAGATGTCAATACCCCCGTCAGAAGGTCCAAATCTTAAACTGTCTAACCACATAAACACATCTGACAGGTGGATACTGGATAGATATTTAAACTATCTCCCAGACCAACATACATACAAACATACATACATACATATATACATACATGCATACATACATACATACATACATACACACATATATACGTGACCTGCCAGCACGAAATCAGTCTTAACTAGCATTTTGGGCATTTTGAGTTATACATATCACTGGAAAGTGTACATTCTGCTGATTGTTTTGGTACTCGAATAAAGCTTGTACTCAAAAAATGTAGAAGTCATGTATGTTTAAAGTCATTAAGTTGTATGACGGCCATTTTGAGAAAACGGCCTCTAAAGTTTTTATGTCCTCTCCTACACATTTTCCTTAAATTTCTTTATTTGATGGCTTTGACCCAGTTTGTTTCTGATGTTAGCTGTCATTATCTGAAAGGTGCACCAAAGAGCTTTCTGTCAATATATATGTGGGAGTTCTGTACAGGTTATGGTTCATAATAAGAGACAACAATAGGTACTTTTTGTAAGAAATTGCGTTCTTTCTGCTGCGATCAGTGCAGTAAAATACCGATTTAAATGGATTGATGATATTTTTACAAGAAAAAGTAATCTGTGGGAGATAGATTATGGTCTACAGAAATCAATTTTGAGAAAAAATCAAAACACCCCAGATAGACCATCAGTCACCTTTTCAGCTCCTAGTGCTGCTCGACTGACCGCGAGTTAATACTGATTTCGTGGTGGGAGGTCACATACATACATACATACATACATACATACATACATATATACATATATACATATATACATATATACATACATACATAGTATATATACACACACATATACTTATACAAATATTCTTTCTTTTGTCTTGTCTGGCCATGATTATAGCGAGGATGGAAGATGTGCTTGCGGCAACAAGGGACAGATGCATATGGAGGGCCATGATCGCCAACGCCATGTGGCAAAGCACTTGGTGATGGTGATAAGTACACACACACACACACACACACACACACACACATATATATATATATATATATATATATATATATATATATATGTGTGTAGTGTGTGTGTGTGTGTGTGTATACATGTATATATAGTAGATAAACCAAAGAAACAAGACAACAAACTAGAATATTGAGCCCAGTACGTACACACATCTCAATGCCTGAATGCCCTCCCGTCTATACCCATGAAAAATATCGAATGTGCACGTTAAAGATTCTGCAAAACATTACAGTGTCTGGCTGATGGAAACAGAAAAACACTCAGAGAGACAACATGACGGATTGTGATCATCTCGCCTATCAGTGTGAAAATATGTAACGTGCAGTGAATCCAAATGAGTTTAGAGAATAACGCTATACAAGAACAATGCAGATGATATACAGCTCTCATCATCATTAAGTACCTTGCAACATGGCGTTGGCGATCATCGCCCTCCATTATGTTTCTATCCCTTGTTGTCGCAACCATATCTTCCACTTTCTCTGTCCTCAGCCACTCTGCAAGTCCGTACAATATTTTGTCCTTGGTTCTACCTGGTGCTCTCTTTCCCTCCAGATTTCCTGTTGTGACCAGGTGCTCTAACAGATGAAAACGCCAATAATACAGCGCAATATTGCAAAACATGAGTGGTGCAAGAGTATGATATCAAAAACCGCATAATTTCAAAGCCCCAAATTAAAAACGAAATAAGGAACGTAAGTATGCTTCAAATCAAATATAACAGACTTGCATTTTCCCTCGTTTTTATTAGCTAAAACGAAATCATGCTTTTTTAACAGTATGGAGACAAAACGTTCGGTATTCACCAAGTTATATCTCCACAGGAGGATCTCTCTCTCTCTCTCTCTCTCTCTCTCTCTCTCTTCTCTCTCTCTCTCTCTCTCTCCCCTTCTCTCTCTCTCTCTCTCTCTCTATCTCACACTCTTTTCTGTCTCTGTCTCTGTCTCTCTCTCTGTCTCTGTCTCTCTTTCTCTCTGTCTGTCATTCATGCGTGCACGCACAAACACACACACACACACACACACACACACGCACGCACGCACACACACACACACTCACACACACTAGCACATACGCGCACGCACACACACACACACACACACACATACACACACACACATGCACACACACATACACACACACACTCACACACGTCTTCACTTTTTTTTTAAATACAATGTCGACGACACTGCAAACAATACACATGAACTATTTGTTTCCCCCCACCCACCCCCACCCCATAAGTTGAGAACCTACATATTATTTCTTATTATTGCGTTCCTTCTCCTAACACGCACACCTTTTCTTCCATCTGTGTCTTGAAATAAATCGAAAACTGTTTTGAGAGCTCACGTTGTTTTGAAAACAAGACATACTGTTTCCCAAAACACTATTGCAGGAGAAGATACAGAGCAGATACCCCACTAACAAGTTGTTTGAAATTAACTGATTTGTTTTACGCGTGACACGACCGTCAGTGATGTGTTTCAACCATGTGGGTCTCCTATGACTAATAGAAAACACACAACAAACCTGTACCACCGAAAGACATAAACAGGTGTCGAATTTTATCTCCCATGATCTTTTCCTTTGTTGTTATATATGTGGTTAATGTGTGTTCATATTATCTTTGATTTTATTTTTGATCTGTTGGTATTTTCATTATTAATAGTATGATTAAAATTATGTATACAGCAACGCTGCTACAATTACTACTACTATACTACTACTTCTACCACCACTACTGCCACTACTACTACTACTATTACTACTACTACTACATGTACTATCACCAGCATCACCACTGTCACTATCACCACCACTACCACCACTACTCCTTCTACTGGTGTTATATAATTGTTGATATTGTCATCATTCTTGTTGTTATTGTTTATAGGAGTTAACTTTAATCTGCATTACATGTGCCTATTCCCTCATGCTATCATCAAATGCACGACAAACTGATGAATCAAAGTCAATATCTAATTACAAAATGTCTTTGTTACTTCGTAGATATTGGCTGTCTTGTTGTGTATCTGCTTTCAAATTAACGTTGAAGTTATTATGCTCCTCGCCCTCTCTCTTGTTTGTTTGTGATGCTTCCTTTCCAGTCTCATTTTTCTTTTTGATATACCTACACTATTCATGTAGAATAGCTAGAACTAGATATGAAACAGTTCGAGTGAGACTTAATGCTAATATCCTTAAGAAATTTAGCGTTTTTAAGTTTGAAATTTTGATGATCTCTGAAAATAAAACGGTATCTATTTCAATTTACTTATTCCTTTACAAGTGAAATTATACCAGTTCCAGTGTAATTAATCTTATACAGGTAATACGATACTGATTTTGATATACTTTACCCTACCATATGAAACGATATTCATTTTAACGTATTTTGTCTTTAATGAAGTGAACCTGACGAATCGAAATTAATATTCAATTGTAAAACTTTTGTTTTCATTACTTTGTTGATATTGAATTCGTTGTTGTGTATATGTTTTCAGTACAACGTTGGAGTTGTTGTGCCTATCTCCCTTGCTTGTTTCTAATGCTTCTTTTACGTTCTCATTTTTCTTCTTTTTAGAGTGTCTACAGTGTACGTGTAGAGTAGCGAGAACTAGCTATGAAACAGTTGGAATGAGACCTAATGCTGATATCCTTAAGAAATATAGTGTTTTAAAGTTCGAAATTGATAAGCCCCGCTGGAAGTAAAACGGTATGTATTTCAATTTATTTATTCCTTTACAGATGAAATGGTGCCAGTTCCAATGCACTTAATCTTATAAGGCGATACTGTACTCATTTTGATATACTTAAACCTATCATGTGAAACCACACTCGTGTTATATACATTTTTTTTATCCTAATGAGGTGAAACGGCACTCATTTGTAATGCGTTTGATTCATGGTAGTCCTTCGTTGCCGAAGATGACGATGAAATCCTGCAGCTCATCTGTGGACGCGCATGTGGCTGTGCAATCCGATCTTGGATGTACAATGTCTGTTGCAGTGGGGACACTGGAATGTCGTGGTTGGGGTGGTTGGATTATGTCTCCTCTCTCTTCTGATAGTCAGCTTCTCCCTGTAGTTGATATCGCTGTTTCTGCTGGCAAGATGGACGGCCCTGCGCCAGGCG
The DNA here is from genome assembly GCA_030674185.1 of Monoplex corrugatus. Lineage (NCBI taxonomy): Eukaryota > Metazoa > Mollusca > Gastropoda > Littorinimorpha > Ranellidae > Monoplex > Monoplex corrugatus. Next base: position 37,966,444 of record CM060314.1, on the reverse strand, counting down.
TTCCTTTCGGTGGCAGTTCTTTCGAGTTCTTTGGGGGTAACCTGTGCAAACTGGAGGTTTGCCTTTATCGTGTCCTTGAAACGCTTTTTTGGCCTCCCGAGATTTCTTTTGCCACTTGTGAGTTCGCCGTACAGCAGTTGTTTGGGCATTCGGTGGTCTTCCATGCGGATGACATGGCCGACCCATCTCAGTTGGGCTTGACAAGCAGGCTTTCTATGCTTTGTGAGCTTGATCGGTTGAGGACGTTTGATTATATAAAAGGAAAACGGTACCCATTTTAATGTACTTAATGTTACACAAGTGAAACTGTACCCGTTTTAATGTCGTTAATCGTATACAAATGAGACTGCAACTATTTGAATGTACGTAATCTGTCAAATGAAACGGCACCCATTTCAATGTACTTAATATATACAGGTGAAACGGAACTCATTTTGATGCGCTTATACGTGTACATTATTACTGAACCCATATTAAAGTTATTCTTACACAAATGAAATCGCACCCAGTTTAGTGTATCAATTTTTATTCAAATGGAAAGGATCCCAGTTTATTGCACTTAATCCCATACAAGTGGAACGCCACCCGTTTTATTGTTCTTAATCATATATATATATATGATCGCTCTTCAAGAGATTACCTTTGAGCTACCTTTTTTTCCCACGCCACCTTAATGGTAACAGAAGCTGGCACAGCATTTACAATGCGGTGATGATGATGACGATTAGGATGATACTCATGATGGTAATGAGTTCCATCTTGGATTGAAACTGCATGATAGATCTGTACTCTACACCTAATGTCATAATATGTCCTGACGTCAACCAGGCCCCAGATATACAGTGCAGTGCAGTGTTGGTCAAAAACACTCCCAATGACGCATTCGTGAAGTGGATGAGACTCGATCGTATGGTCCCAGTCTTCCTGATGAACCCATAGCATGCCCAACTCTGGGTAGGAGCAGGTTAGAAGCGAAAAATCCCATGATGGTTTTTGAGAGGGTTCATGGGGATTCAAATCCATAAACTTCCAGTCAGTAGTCCATTGCGCCAACTACTACACCACGTCGAAATGCCTATTCCAGAAGACCGAATCACACACCAGTGAAGCTATCTATTACGGTGTACTCATCTTATATCAGTGAAGATATCTATTATAATGTGTTAATTCCTATACAAGTGAAAATATCTAGCTCAGTGTATTTGTTCTTTTTTACAAGCGAAACTTTCACAGTGTGTTAATTTTGTTACAAGTGAAACTGTCTATTACAGTATTGCGGTGTATCGACTTTTTTTACAAATGAAACAGTCTGTTACAATGCATTTATTCCTATACAAGTAAAACTGTCTATTACAATGTATTTGTTCTTTTACAGTTGAAACTGCATGCATCTATTACAATATGCTTATTTGTTAATGAGAAACTATCTATCACAATATATACTTTCCTATACAAGTAAAACTGTCTATTACAATGTATTTGTTCTTTTACAGTTGAAACTGCACGCATCTATTACAATGTATTTATCTGTTTATGGGAAACTATCTATCACAATGTATATTTTCCTATACATCATTATCATCATGTCGGGCTTGTTCCATGACACGTTTCTTCCATCCTTCTCTGTCAGACATTGCAGTAGGTAGTTTATCATACTGACAGCCGTATCATCGAACAGTTGGTCGATGAAGGTCTTCTTTGGGCTTTCTGGTGTTTGTTTGCCGTGACTGGGTCTCCATAGTAGAACATCTCCCACCAGTTCTTCTTTGCTATGCCAGCAGTGTCCCGCGAAGCGCAGTCTTTGTTGACGTATTGATTTACTGATTGTTGGGATCTTACCACATAACTCTTTGTTAGTTGGATGTTCTCTCCAGGATTTGTTCAGGGCTGCACGCAGCATTCATGTGTATGCTCCATCAATCTTCTTCTCCAATGTCATTGTTAGGGTCCAAGAGATTGAGCCATATGTAAGAACGGACTCTGCTGCTGCTCGGAAGAAGTTCCTTTTCAGGTTGTCTGGTAGATTGGATTTCCAGATTTTGTCCAGTTGAGTTAGAGCGCCCCAGGCATTTCCGAGTCTGGTGTTGACGTCTTGTTCTGTGGAGTCAATGTAGCTGCCAAGGTATTTAAAGTATTGAACTTGTTCGATCGCATTTCTATTGAGACTTCTCATATCTTCTGATGCGTCTTGATTCAGACAGATGAACTCTGTTTTGTTCGCATTGAGGTGGATCCCGATCTCCATTGCTGTTCTTTCGATACGTGAAGGAGGGATGTTGCATCTTTTAGGAGGTCTGCAAGAACAGCCAGGTCATCAGCGTAATCCGCATCTGTTATCTTTACCGCAGGGTAGCGTCTGCTCTTCTGTTCTGTGACGGTAAAGCGATTTTTTTGTTCTTATCCAATGCTTTCCTCAGCACATAGTCGAGACAGATGATGAAAATGTAGTTTTTTTTCCCCAAAACAAATCGACATCTGGACAAATACTCACCATCAGACGCATATTGGAAGGCATAAAAACCAAAAACCTCTCAGCTGTTCTCTTATTTATCGCATTTTCCAAAGCTTTTGATTCGACCCACCGAAGAAAATGAAGGAGATTCTAACTGCATATGGACTACCCAAGGAAACAGTAGATGCCATCATGATGCTGTATCAGATACCTGCTCTATGGTTCACTCCCCCGATGGAGACACAGACTTCTTCAACATCACTGCTGGAGTCCTTCAATGAGATACGCTTGCCCCTACATTTTTCCTATACAAGTGAAACTATCTTTTACACTGCACTGATTCGTTTATAAGAGAAACTGTATATCACACTGTGTATGTTCCTTTACAATTGAAATTATCTATTACGCTGTACACATTTCTTTACAAGTGAAACAATCTATCCAGTGTATTTATTTTACTACAAGTGAAAGTATCCATTGCACTGTACTGATTTCTTACAACTTAAATTGTGTATCACACTGTACTTATTACTTTACAAGTAAATAATGTATCACACTGTACTTATTACTTTACAAGTGAAATAATGTATCACACTGTACTTATTACTTTACAAGTGAAATAATGTATTACACTGTACTTATTACTTTACAAGTGAAATAATGTATCACACTGTACTTATTACTTTACAAGTGAAATAATGTATCACACTGTACTTATTTCTTTACAAGTGAAATAATGTATCACACTGTACTTATTTCTTTACAAGTGAAATAATGTATCACACTGTACTTATTTCTTTACAAGTGAAGCTAACTATTGCAATATACTTATTTCTTTACAAGTGAAACTAACTATTGCAATATACTTATTTCTTTACAAGTGAAACTAACTATTGCAATATACTTATTTCTTTACAAGGAAACTAACTATTGGAATATATTTATTTCTTTACAAGTCAAACTATTACAGTGTACGTATTTCATTACAAGTGAAACTACCTATCACATTGTTTTTTTTCGTTACAAGCGAAAAGGCACTTATTCAAAAAGTATGATATTCCAGTACCCATGAAACTGCATCTATTTTAATATACATATTATTTTACATGTGAAAGGGCACCCAATTCAGTATGTTTATTCCAGCGTACTTATTCCGATATATCTCATGTTGTACACGTAAAAAGGGACTAACTCTGATTGGCATATTCCCACATAAGTATTACATGACCTAATGGCTACTTGGTTGAACCTGGCTCTCAGTTACAAAAAAGGCTACTTACTGCGTAGCTTTCATCGGCGATCCAGCCGACTTCTTCAGCGCAACTGCTGGGTTGAGAACTGGCTTCAGTGCGCACCGAGGTGAGCGAACTCACGACAGTGCGACTGAATAAGTGAGGAGTACACCGATGGCAGGTTGTGTCGGCCCCGGTCACGGTTGAAACAGGACCTGTTTCAATAGACCTATTCTGTTTTAACATACGTATTCCCTTACGTGGAAAGCAACGTCTATTTCAATGTTTTCGTTTCTGTAAATGCCAGTTGGTATATATTCCGATATACCTACCCTTACACAAATGAACAAGGACCTGTTTAAATAGACATATTCCTACACAGATAAAACAGGACCTGTTTCCATCGACCTATTCCTATACAAATAAACAGGGACCTATTCTGATGGACATGTTTCTATACAAGTAAAACAGGACCTGTTTCCATAGAACTATTTCTATACAAGTAAACGGGACCTGTTTCCATCAACCTCTTCCTATGCAAATGAACAGGGCCTATTCTAATGGACTTACTCTTATACAATTAAAATGGGACGTGTTTCCATTGACCTATTCCTACACAAGTAAAACGTACCTGTTCCCATATACCTATTCTTATACAAGTAAAATAAGACCTGTTTCCTTAGACCTATTCTTATACAAGTTAAGCATGACCTGTTTCCATAGATCGGACGCTATACAAGTGAACTGGGACCTATTCTTATAGACCTATTCCTATACAAATAAAACTTGATCTGTTTCCATAGACATATTCCTATACAAGTAAAACGGGACTTCTTTCCATAGACCTTTTTGTATACAAGTAAAACTTGACCTGTTTCCATAGACCTATCCCTATACAAGTAAAACGTGACCTGTTTCCATGGACGTATTCCTATACAGGTAAAACCTGACCTATTTCCGTAGACCTATTCCTATACAGGTAAAACCTGACCTGATTCCATAGACCTATTTCTATAGAGGTGAAACGTGACCTGATTCCATAGACCTATTTCTATACAGGTAAAACGTGACCTGTTTCCATAGACCTATTCATATACAGGTAAAAAGGGACATTTTTCCATAACCTAAACTTATACAAATGAACGGGGACCTATTCTAATTGACCTATCCCAGTACGTGTAAAATGGGACCTGTTTCTGTGGACCTAACTCCTATACAAGTTAAACGGAACCTGTTTCCATAGACTAATTCGTATAAAAAAAGAACGGGGACCTAATCCAATGGACCTTCTCTTATACAGGTAAAACGGGACATATTTCCATAGACCGATTCCCATAAAGTAACACTCCATCGATCATATGTACACATATAAAGCTGCATAGCTGCACATATCTCAAAACAGTCGTTCATATACAATTGAATCTGCGTAGAACCGAACATAATCGCTCGTTTACAATTGAACCTGCGTAGATCCGAGTATAATAATAATTATTGTTCGTATTCAAATGGATCGGCCTAGATCCGAATATAATAATGATTGTTAGTATGCAAATGAATCTGCGTAGACCCGAATAAAACTGTTCACATTCACGTGAATCTGCGTAGAACCGAATACATGTAACACTTTTTGTTCGTATAGCGAATCTGCGTAGATATGAATATGATTATAATTATTGTTCGTATACTAATGACTTTGTATAGATACCAATGTATTCGTCCGGGCACATGTTCTGCTTTGTTAATATGAATTTAATTGCTCGTACTCAAGTGTAGCGGCCTTATTCCCAATGTAATCATGTGCAGTAAACCTGCATATATAATCATATAGGCATCTTTAAACAAGTAAAGCTTTACAGATAACCGTTCGAACATAAATATGCGGCATATATTCCAATGTAATTATCTGTATACTGGTGAAACGGCAAAGGTGCCTATATCTAAATGCAATTATTTGTATACACATGGAGCGGCATAGATTTCGTTATAATTGTTCGTATGCAAGTGATGTCGTGTAGATTCCAATATCGTCTTTGTATACAAGTCGAGCTGCATAGATCCCATGTAATTATTTATTTGAATACATTCATTCATATACAGGTGAAGCGGGTATGGATCCCAATGTACTCATTCATATTTTAGTGAATCAGCATAGATCCCAATGTAACCATTACTATTCTAGTGAACCAGCATAGATCCCAACGTAATCAGTACTAATTCAATGAACCAGCATGGATCCCAATGCAAACATGCCTATCCTAGTGAACCAGCATGGATCACAATGCAATCATTACTATTCTAGTGAACCAGCATTGATCCCACTGTAATCATCAGTATTCCAGTGAACCAGCATGGATCCCAATGCTTGCAAGCATGCCTATTGTAGTGAACCAGCATGGATCCCAATGTAATCATTCCTATTCTAGTGAATGGACATGGATCCCAATGTAATCATTCGTATTCTATTGAATCAGCATGGATCTCAATGTAATCATTCCTAATGCAGTGAACCAGCATGGATCCCAATATAATCGTCCCTATTCCAGTGAACTCAACATGGATCGCAATGAAATCATTCCTATTCCAGTGAACCAGCGTGGATCCCAATGTAATCATTCCTATTACTGTGAACCAGCATCAATCCCGATGTAATCATTCCTATTGCATTGAACCAGCATCGATCCCAATGAAACCATTCCTATTCCCGTGAACCAGCATTGATCCCAATGTAATCATTCCTATTGCAATGAACGGGCATGGATACAATGTAATCAGTCCTATTGCAGTGAACCAGCATGGATCCCAATGTAATTATTCCTATTGCAGTGAACGGGCATGGATCCAGTGTAATCATGGATCCAATGTAATCATTCCTATTCCAGTGAAGAGGCATTCATTCTTATTCCAGTGAACAGGCATGGATCCAATGTAATCATCCCAATTCCAGTGAACCACATGGATCCCAATGTAATCATTCCTATTGCATCGAACAGGCATGGATCCAATGTAATCATTCCTGTTCTAGTGAACCAGTGAACAGTGATTATTTGTATTCTAGTGAATCAGCTCAAGTGCATATCTAATCATTCATATTCTAATGAACCAGCATGAATAACAATATAGCCAATTGTGTTCTAGTGAACAGCATGAATACTAATGTGACCATTCACACTGTAGTGAACAGCATGGAAACCAATGTAAGTATTCCTGTTCTAGCTAACAGCATTGTTACCAACGTAATTATTCTTGTTCCAGTAAAACGGTATAAATCCAATGCAATCATTGGTATTCTAAAAAACGAGCATGAATACAAATGTATTTATTCGTATTCAATAAAACGGCATGGATACCAATGTGATTATTCGTAATCCATAAAACGGCTAGGATACCAATGAAATTATTCGTATTCTATAAAATGACATTGATCCCAACGTAATCATTTATGTTCCAGTGAATCAGCATGGATACCAGTGTAATTATTCGTATTCCATAAACCGGCATGGATCCCAGTGTTGTTATTTGTATTCTATTGAAACGACAAATATTCCAATGTAATCATTCGTATTCTAGTAAATCGACATAAATCCCGATGTTTTCGTTATCATTTTTATTCTAGTGAATTGGTATGACTGTCAATGTAATCATTCGTATTCTGGTCAACCGATATGAATACCAATGTAATCATTCATATTCTAGTGATGCTGTATCTGTTCCTATATAGGTGGAATAATATCGATTTTAATATATGTATATATACAATTGCGTTCTATAGAGAGGGAATTCTTCTTAGTAAAAACAATTGTGCAAATATACTGGTGAAGATGATGATGGAGGTGGTAATGATTATGAAGAGGAGGAGGAGGGGGGTGATGCTGCTAGTGCTGTTGTGATGATGACGATGATGGTGGTGGTGATGATGATGGAGGTGATGATGATGGTGATCATCATCATCATTGTCGTCGTCGTCGTCGTCGTCATCATCATCACCATTATCATCATCATCATCACCACCATCATCATTAACAGCAGCAGCAGTATCGCCGTTGTTGTTTACTGTTACTTAATTGATTGGTTAACAGTGTCATGTATGGTTTTCATTTGATTAACTCGTTCATATATGATTTTCGTTAAAATATCATACTTGGTAAGTTGATTTATTTCTTGTAGTCTTCTGATTGAAGATCTAATTTTGATATCACAGTGTTTTATATGCGGTCCTGTGCTTGGTTCTGTGCCTCTGTGTGTGTGTGTGTGTGTGTGTGTGTGTGTGTGTGTGTGTGTGTGTGTGTGTGTGTGTGTGTGTGTGTGTGTGTGTGTGTGTGTGTGTGTGTGTGAATTTTTGTGAGCAGTGACAAGGCATCTAAATGATCAATAGAGTATGTTGTAATCCGCTCTAAAATGTCATGTCGGGGGTTGTTGTTGTTGTTGTTGTTGTTGTTGTTGTTGTTTGTTATTGTTGTTGTTGCTGCTGTTTTTGTTGTTCGTACTGTTGTTGAAAGCAAAGCGTATGGTATTCTTTTAAACTGTCTTTCCTCTTATCTCTGTCTCTCTTTCTCTGTCTCTCTTTCCCTCTCTCTCTCTGTCTCTGTCTCTGTCTGTCTGTCTCTCTCTCTCTCTCTCTCTCTCTCTCTCTCTCTCTCTCTCTCTCTCTCTCTTCTCTGAAAGATATAAGTGTGCATGTTCGTAACTTTAAACGGAGCACAATCCTGCTATTAACATGTTTCTCGCCAATGACTTCTTCAGTTTAAAATCTATGTTACCAATCAGTTACATTTTGTTTGAGACCTACTAAGGGAACCTGGTCACCTAAGTACCTAGCTGTGGTCATCTTGCTCAGGAGTTTTTATGTTGAAACAGACAACAGCCTGATGATGTACCCTTGTTGATGTTTACCTGTTAAAAACTTTGTACACAGGACAGAACTACCGTCTATGATATGTTTTGTGATATAAAGGGTAGATAAACCCAAATTTGCCATTGAATATACAACCTATCTGTTTAGTAACGTCAGAAATGCATTATTTTCAATGAACAGCCATTGGACACATGATACCCCTCAACATTATGAAAGCTGGCCATGCGCTTTAAAGCTTTTGGAAGTTGGAATTTGTGTATTTGTGTGCTGTGTTTCTTGGAACGGAAATTAACCATGCTCGGCGTTTGGATATACAACTTATTTGTTCAATTTTATTAGACACATGTTCTCTTCAACGGATAATTTCCATGCTGACTATCTGAATTATCACTGATCTTTATGTCTCTTCAATGCTTTCGACAGATGTCAAACATTTGATCCTTTATCTGTCTGTCTGCTATGTGTGCCTTAAAGTGGAAATAAGTTGTACTTGGAGTGTGGATATATGGTATGCTTGTATAATTCCGTTATAGACATTTTCCCCTCAACAGATACATAACAGGAGAAATGCTGATATTCAGAATGATTTTGTATGATTATATGTCTTCAATAGTTTTAACAGATGTCAAGTATGTATGCATTTGTCTGTTTATTATCTATGTTTATTTCTTCCTCTCTTTTGTCATTATGGTTACATTTGCTGTGAGTGTTGAGAAGATAGTCTGGTGTTTTTTGTGTTTTTTTTCTATGTCATCATCATTATCACCATCAACATTGTCTTCTTCTTTTCTTCTATTTTTGTAATGGAACATTGTATTAAAACAACTACCTTGCCCAACTGGATAAATGGTTGATTCTTCATTGATTGGTTTGTCTTATACCGCATCACCGTTCATCATCATCATCATCATCATATCATCATCATCATCATCATCATCATCTTTTCTTTTCTTCTTTCTTCTTCTTCTTCTTCTTCTTCTTCATTCTTTTCTTCCTTCTTCTTCTTCTTCTTCTTCTTCTTCTTCTTCTTCTTCTTCTTCTTCTTCTTCTTCTTCTTCTTTCTCTTCTTCTTCTTTCTTCTTCTTCTCCTTCTCTTCTTCTCTTCTTTTTCTTCTTCTTCTCTTCTTCTTCTTCTTCTTCTTTCTTCTTCTCTTCTTCTTCTTCTTCTTCTTCTTCTTCTTCTTCTTCTTCTTCTTTCTTCTTCTTCTTCTTCTTCTTTCTTCTTCTTCTTCTTCTTCTTCTTCTTCGCAATTCTTCTTCTTCTTCTTCTTCGCAATTCTTCTTCTTCTTCTTCTTCTTCTTCTTCCATTCTTCTTCGCAATTCTTCTTCTTCTTTCTTCTCTTCTTCTTCCTTCTTCTTTTTCTTCTTCTTCTTCTCTCTTTCTTCTTCTTCTTCTTCTTCTTCTTCTTCTCTTCTTCTTCTCTTCTTCTTCGCAATTCTTCTTCTTCTTCTTCTTCTTCTTCTTCTTCTTCTTCGCAATTCTTCTTCTTTCTTCGCAATTCTTCTTCTTCTTCTTCTTCTTCTTCTTCTTCTTTCTTCGCATTCTTCTCTTCTTCTTCTTCTGCAATTCTTCTTCATTCTTCTCTTCTTCTTCTTCTCTTACTTCTTCTTCTTACTCTACTTTTCTTCTAATTACTTCTCTTTTACTCTACTATCTAATTACTTATACTACTCTACTCTTACTACTACTATACTCTTACTATACTACTATATTATACTACTACTTACTATCTATTAGCTATTACACTTATCCCACTTCCACTAAACTTGCTTACCACTGTTGCTATTTACAATGATCATCATATGCATCATTATTATCATGATACTGATCTTTATAGTTGTATCTATCGCTCATGATGTTGTCATTATCAGTCGGGTTCACGACCATTCACTGTGACTCGTTTTTATTTATTATTTATTTATTATTTATTTTTTATTATTTTATTATTTATTCAATTATTTATTCATTATTATCAATTATTTTATTATTTATTATTTATTTATTATTTATTTTTTATTTATTTATTTATTATTATTATGTATTTATTTACTATTCATTTATCATGTTTTATTTATTTATGTATTTATTTACTTATTTACTTATTCTTATTTATTTTAATATTGTTCATTCATTTATTCTATATTTGTTTATTTATCTATTATCTATTTATTTAGTCATTTATCTAGTTACTTATTTATTTATTTCCCTGTATATTTATTTCCGTGTTTATTCATTTATTAATTTATGTATTAGTTTGTTTGTCTGTTTGTTTTTTTCATTAATTCATTTATTATTTTTTCTTGGATGGTTTATGATTCATTGCTTGATATATTATATATATATATATATATATTATATATATATATTATATATATTACTGTCTTTTTTCTTTCCTTATATCTCTGTTATTAACTTTTTTGTGAATTTGTTTACCTATCAAATTATTTGTTTATTTATTCATTTATTTATTTATGTGTTTATTTATAATTATTTGCTCGTTTTTTTGCTCGTTTATTTCTTTATTGATTTGCTATATGAGTGAGCGAGTGGAAGAGTAAGTGAGTGAATGAACGAGTGAGTGACACAGAGTGAATGAGTGAGTGAGCGAGTGATTGATTGAATGACTGGTTGAGTGATTGACTGATTTGTTTTCAGTTTCCGAGGAATCGTTGTTTGTATGTCGGCGTACTTCCCTTTACAATATTTCATGAGACGTTATTTGATCTGATGTTATCCGTTCATATATTTTTGCATGAAATATTTATAGATACGTATTCATTTAAGTCCATACTGTGTGGATTTTTGATGTTTTGTTTTGTTTTGTTTTCATTAAAGAATGATATGGATTTTTCCTTTTTTTTTTTTTTTTCTTTTTTTTTTTGGATTTGTATCTTGAAAGGAAAAAAAACTTATGCTCTCTATCAGATTTAACCGTGGATTTTTTTTTAGTAAGATGGGAGGACCTAAGTTGCCTATAAAACACATGTACATGTCTGCTCGTATGTCCTTTCGGTTGCAAGATTTTTTGTTTGTTTGTTTGTTTGTTTGTCTGTCTGTCTGGCTGCCTGTCTGTCTGTCTATCTGTCTGAACGTTTGTTCATTCGTTCATTCTCGTTCGTTTGTTTCGTTTTGTTTGTTCCTTCTTTCGTTCGTTCGTTCGTTTGTTTGTTTTTGGTCTGTATGTCTGTCTGTCTCTCTGTTTGATTGTCTGTCTGTTTGTTTGTTCACAAGAGAGTTTGTTTTATGTATTTTTGCATTGTAGTTTTCTGTGTAATCTTCTGTGGTTTACTTTGTGCTCACATTCGCCTCAGTCAGTATTCTGTCCTTTCGCAGTTGATGTATTGATATAGTTGTCTTTTTATCCATTGTTCTTTTGTTAAGTATTGAGGGAGGTGGATTAATAGGGTCCAACCGTATATGTATACATTTTTTTCTTTGTCTGATCATATTACAATCTGTCTTGCAAGTCTTTTTTTTTTGTCGAAGATTTTGATTAAATCCAAATTTAGTACTGATATTTCATTTGGGTGAAGAGATTGTACTAAGCAGAATGGTTCTGGTTTCTATGGTATTCCTTGAATGCTTTAAAAGAGATTATAATAATAGATCATACCACAGACCTTGTAGATTTTGGTCTCAATAGAATATCGTCTGTACATTTTTGTTTTCAATGTATGATCTTCTGGATAATCTGCAGTAAACCAAAATTTGAAAGGTGTAAAGCTCTAAACATCTCAAACTATTGATGGTTTGTGCTCTTTGATTTTGTTTATTTAAAACTGTATTCATTTTCATTATCTTTGCTTCAACAGTTTGTGCATTTTATTATTCATCTTCTGATGAACAGCATTTATTTCTCAAGATTTATGTACGTATGTGTTGTATGTATGTATGTAGTGTATGTATGTATGTATGTATGTATGTATGTATGTATGTATGTATGTATATGTACACATGTATATGTATGTATATATATATATATGTATATATATATATATATATATATATGTATATATGTATATATGCATTAGTATTATGTAGTATTCAAAGTTTGGATTTATATATTCATCTTATGTATGTAGCACATGTATTTATCAATATGTATGTATGTATGTATGATATGTATGTATGTATGTATTGATGTATTGTATAAATGTATGTATGTATGTATGTATGTATGTATGTAATGTATGTATCGATGTATATTTATGTATGTTTACTTATTATCTATTATTCATTATCTGTTGATCTGTTTCTTTATTTGCTTGTTTATTTATATGTATGCACAGTTATTTATTTATTCATTATTCATATATTTATTTATTCATTGCTTGCATACGTATTCATTAAATTACCATATTTTTTATTTTCATTTATTTATTATTATTTGTTCATTCTTATTCACTTATTTTTTCTTATTTGTTTGTTTATGTTTATTTATCTGCTTTATCTGTTCTTTATTTCCTTGTTTATTTTTATGTTGTATATATTTATTATGTATTTTTGTTTATTTGTTTATTTATCATTGGTGTATTATCTATTCACTATTTGCTTACGTTAATTGATTATTTAATTTATTTATGTATTATTTATATTTATTTATTCATTTTTTATTTATTTGTCATTTTATTATTTATTTATTGTATTCTCTACTCTCTACTCTCTTCTCTCTCTCTTCTGTCTCTCTCTTCTTTTCTTCTTCTCTTTTTTTTTCTTTTTTGTCTCTTTCTTGCTACCCCTTAATTGTGAAGACTACGGATTCATGTGTGTTATTTTTTACCTTTTTTTTGTAAATTTTTTCGATGTTCCAGGTTAATACATATTCAAGTTTATATATAATTGTGTCAGGCATTTTTTTCTTACTCTTTTGATGTACTGATACTCATTTCTTTCGTCTTGTATCCAGCTGTCTACATGTTTTTGTTTGGATTTCAAATATCTCAAACTTAGTTCTACAGAATTTAACCAGTACAGCTCTCTTGTTGCCGCGGAATTTAAGTTTTTATTTCATACACAGGCCGGTATCCATTCCACCACTCTAGGTCCCCAAGACGCGGAGGAGAAACTAAATGTCCCGATTCAACAAGTAACCGAATCTAGGTTTCTCGTATCCCTTGGTGGAGTTCTGTAACCACACACCGATGTTCTTCCGCAACGGAAAGACTAGAACTTTGAACTGGCTTAAACATTTGCACAGCTGGCAGTCCTTGTCCATCTGATTAGCAGACGAAGTGGTTTGTTTCTTTGAAGCCCTTCATCTGCGGCCAATGCGCTATGACGTGATAATTTTTTTTTTTAATTGTTAGTTATGTGTGACCGTTTACCATTAATCTAGAAAGATTCTCTACACAAAATGGTATATATCAGTTCAATCTGTTTGGTGTTTTTCCTGGTAACTTTAAAAAACGTTGGCAAAACATACCATGAAACCTCGGAAACAAATCTAATCACGTTTAGCATGAGTCAAAATCAAAGACAAGAAAGGTGCCAATTTTCCGGCCAGTTGGATTTGTGTCACGTTTATGCTTGACAAAGGTCAGTTGGCCGAACAGTTTGTGCTATCTTGTGCTGGTTGTAATAAATACCTTCTGATTCTATTTTTTTTTCTTTTCTGGTTTCTATTTGCTGCTTGGGATCATTTGTTTCGGATCGCTAGCATGATCATAGGTCATGATCAGATCTCACTTCATCACGGATATTCCCATCAGTCACCTGCATGTAACCTTTTATTCACTATTTGGTGTTCTGTCTGTTATTATCGTTGCTTTAACCTTCAATATGAGCAGAGTACATTTTTCAAAATTATTGTTTGATCGGTTGATATTGTAGATATCATACAGATTAGACATATTCATAAATCCTTAGCACATTTTCTTCAAAATCATTTTACAAAACGAGGAGGTTAATCGAGAATGACCAAGCTTTTAGTTCTTCAAAAAATATTGAAAACGTAAACTGTAGTAAGTTTGACCTTTGATCAGGAAGGATTTACTCATTGAATTTTAACAATAGGGATACGCAACGGGATATTCGTTCAGAAAGGATAGGCACACCAAGGAATCTCTCATTAAGATTCACACAACATGGATTTGGGTCATCAGGGATAAACACACTGGGATTCCGTTCAGTAAAGGTTTGTGTTACACAGGGGTTTATTGAGCACGACTACAAACTTTGTTCCTGTTCTTATATTTCTGCCTTCCAATTGATCGACCATTCAGCCCCCACTCCACCCCTCCCCCCCCCCCCCATTTTATTTTAATAGACCAGATAAAGGTATGTGTCTGTCTTTGTATGTCACAAGTGTGTTAGCAGTCTACTGTTAGAGTTAATGGTTAGTATTCACTGTAGATTAACGTAGGAAGAGGTTATGGACAATGTAACTGTATATTCCGTTTCTCTTTAATGTCGAGTTTCGAACAGAGATGGCAATAATAAACGATTTTCTGTCTTTAGTCTACAACACACATTTTTGAAGTTTCATTGATAAACGCTGGGAGCAGGATATCGAATGCACGTTCAGTTTCATTCATATGTAGATTTAGGGAAACGTTACTGGCTTAGTATTAATGCAAAAGGATTACAGGCAATCTGGTTGTAAAATAAAAAAGCTTTCAAATGATTCATAATATTAATTTAAGGTTTAATTAAATCGTGCACAGTATGAATTACTGATTTCATGATATATCCAACACCAGAAAATAGTAAGAATCAATTGATACCCGATTTTACTGAAGAGAAACCTCTGTTTAAAACATGGATGAAAGAGCATTTCACCACTTAGAAGAATAACTTCGTTCTCTCTAATCTAGCAAACAGTTGGTGACTCTGCCAGATCCATTTAAAAATTTGCTACAAAACTTGAACAGTAGTGCTACTAGTGCGTATGAATTGAAAAACAATATACGATTGAGAGGAAAACATCAGCCACAAAATAAACATGATGAAAAGAGATGGATTGGAATACTTGAAGTGACATACGTACACATTTACCACGCTTACACACACACACACACACACACACACACACACACACACACACACACACACATACACACACACACACACACACGCACGCACGCACGCACACACACACACACACACACACACACACACATACATTATGCTATTTTCAAAGTGCACAAAATCATTGATTCAGTTGCACCTATAAACAGTTTAATGTTTCAGATTTGAATCATCAACAAAATTCCTGCAACAAATGTTATTTTCCAATAGCTGAACGTTGTCAATGATGATTTATGCAGTTTGCCTAGGGAATTATAATACTGAGCATCCCTTATAATGGTGTCATCATAAAAAACATTTTTCAGGGTACATTTTGGACAAAATATTCATGTAAAGCTGTATAAATGTATTGTCTTTGAGCAAGAAATTTAACAAACATATTGCTTTATTTGGAACAGACCTTGGATACCAGACGGGTGCATTTTTTTACTTTGAAATACTGCTACTAAAATAAGTATTCATTATTAATCATTAACATAAAATATGCAATGCTTTACGAGACATCCCTACTTGCAAAAGAGAGCTGAAACGTATGCACGAAGTTGAACAATACACTGTTAAAATCAGAATATGTTGCGTCTCATTTTTCAGAAAGATTCATTATTAGTTTTTTATGTCTTCTTCCACAGCAATTTCGATTATTATTTGCATGTAGTGTAGCATTTGTTTGTAGCAGTGTCTGTTTTTTTCTTCTTCTTTGTCTTGTATTCCTCATATAGACGATGTACATGCATTGTGTTGTTGACTTTGGTTATATTATTTTTGACGAGTCGCTAGCGCTGCATTCTTTGTTCATTTTTTCTTGTTTATATTCTTTTATGCCTGGTTTTCTTTTATTCCTTTTTTTTGGAGATAGTGTGTCTATTATTTAGGCTATGTGTGTTGGCTCTTGTATGTCAAAAGGTTCATGTACAATATAATGAAGTAAGTAAAGAAATGTAAGAAGAAAAAAGGACAAACACTTTTTTCTTTGCTCATATGATTCTAGATGGATTGTTACCAAATTTAGTTCAAAGTTACATAATATTAATTGGCCTGGTTCAAAGTAAAGGCACAATGACAAAAAAAAAAACTAAAATCGGATTTTCATTTTAAGGAGAGAGCGTCAATATCACTTTTAAAAAGTAAATTCTGAGAATATTGAAAGTTTGTTTTTGCTGTTGTAACATAAACCGTTGATCTCTTTTCCTATCAAATGTGTATTAATGTAGTTAAAGAGCTTTCAATGTCTCATCCATCTAGACAGGTATAAAAGCTACATTTCGTTTTTTGAAATAAATGAGGAAATTTTTATTTTGACTTTATGCTATTATTGTTGTTCTTAACCTTTCAAGCGTATGCAATTTTGGTTGATTTGTTATATCCTGTGTTTATCTTTCCTTGCCAGCTTTTCCTCATAATGTGAAATACTTTTGTCCAGTATATAAATCCTAACATGTGTTGGCTTTGAAGTTTTGTCGGTACATAACGTGAAGGTTCACATTGCTTTTCAACTGGTCCTTTTTTTCAAAGGAGGAGGGCATGGATTCAGATCAAAACAAGGCTGTGCGTCTTTGTGCGTGTTTGTGGTGTGCATGTGTGTGTGTGAGCTGGCACCTACGTGCACACATATGCTGGCACATATGTAGGTGAATGTGAGATTAAGAAGGAGAGAGGTATATGCGTGTGTAAAAAAAACATACTAGCAAGCAAGCCTATCTAGAATGATTATTGATAGTTTTTTTTAAAAGACTGTGTGATACGTCTGGTGCATCCACAAGTCACATATACACAAATACACACTGTCACACTGATTTTTACTGGTCATAATCTATATTTTGGGTCCCGTGACAATGTTTCACCAAAGATAGTGGTACATCTTGTTACCATTTTTGTTCACAGAACTGAGCCACATCAAGCCCGAACGTGTTCTAATCTAGATTTGAACTTGTAAATTTTGTTATGTTCGATATCATAGTTTATTACATGTATTTTTAGGTTTGCTCAAGTTTCAGTTTCAGCTTCCTCAAGAAGTTATTTCTGGATTTGGAATGCATTCCACATGCATCAATGATGCTGAAGCAATGTACAAATGCTCCAACATGAGAATGGCTTGCTCAAGAGATCGTTTCAGCACATACGTGACTCATCAGCGTTATATGGGTTTGAGTGTGTTCAAGAGGGGTTGAACACGCTCGAACAATTCCATATGCGTTCCATCCGAATTCACGAAAGATAAGTTGGCAAACTCCCTGAGCCTGAGCAAAACCCTTGCGCTGACAAGATTTTGAAATGGAAGCAGGCAGGCCTGAGGGGGACTTACGTAGGACTAAGCTAACAAAACCTTAAGAATTTGAGGTATTAAGATAGTCAGCCAGCAGGCCAGTTTTTTGTTTGTTTTTTTTATGTTGCGGATTGCAATACAATTCGAGACATCGGATCTCGAGTCCATAGAAACAGAGGCAGGTAGTGCTCAAATAAAACCCGTGACCTACCAGAGGGTTGATTCTACTAGATCTGCATAATGGACACAGCGCTTTAACAACTGTTTAAAAGATTACTAAATCCCTTTGGCTCACTAAAGGGTCGAACCCAGGGCCCCTGTGTAATGACCATGGCAGTCTCACGAAATAGACTAACAAGCCACTGAAAGGTGGTATGCATACTATCATACCGGGAACCACGAACTGATCATGACAAAGTCATCAACTTGAAAACAAATACCAAGCTAGCAAAAATTGTGAACACATTGAAGACAAAGGAAAAAAAAAATCAAAAACATATTAAAAAATACGTACATCGATAAATATCAATAGAGGCACAGAATAACAACACACACACACATATACATATAATGTATATGTTATATATACTGCAATGATTCCAAATTGTTCTTCATCAATTACAGTGTTGACAGAGAGAGAAGGATTGCTAGTATGGCTTGGTCAAGTATAACGTTATGGTGCTCCTCCGTTTTCTACTATTGTTACTGGTTTGTGTACAGTCGTCAATCTATGTCGTTCAGTCAGTTTTAGGTAGTTGCATGTATGTTGTTTAATGTGTATGTGTGTGGTCGGTCGTTGGTCTACACAATACAGATGGTGTATCAAACTTGACTGTCCTCCTGTGTCTTTTTGTCTGGATGGAGATGGTAATCAGTGTGTGTTGGCAGGTGTGTGCATCATGTATGTGTGTGTGCATGTGTACGTAAGTATGTGTGTTATATGTATATATCTACTGTTCAGCCGTCTGTGTCTCCTATAAGAACAGGTGTCTTACCTCGGTTTGCCCTGGATTGTGGAGGCGGTGGAGAGAGCTGCTGAGGCTCTTCGCAAACAACAGCAGCTTACTCATGCGCATGGCACCTAGAGCCAACCCCCCTCACAAATATGACAGACACATGTGACCAATGACCCTCAGTCCCCAGCGGCTCTGGAACCACTGCTCAAGGTAGCGGGCAGACAGGGAAAGGCGCAGAGGGTGCTAACACTCTCTAGGTTCGGACAGGCTACCTCCAACGGAAACGGACTGCTAAGCCCTTGATTGTTGCTGCTTGGAACGTGCAACTCTCCTAGACAGAAACGAGGACAACCGACCAGAAACAAGAACCGCCTTGGTAACACGAGATACAAAGTTGACATTGCTGCCCTCAGCGAGACAAGACTTTTAGACAAGGGTCAATTAAGCGAGGCTGGATCAGGATGTACTATATACTGGTCAGGTCGCAAAGCTGAAAGGAAGGCAGGGTAGGCTTCGCAGTAAGGACGCCCTCTCGTCTGTCAATTTGAGTCACTGCCCCAGGGCATCAATGACAGAATCATGACTATGAGGCTCCCCTTATCAGACAATGCATATGCTACTTTGGTAAGTGTCTTTGCCACCACCGTGACAAACCAATATGAAAACAAAGATGCCTTCTCCTAACAGCTTGATTAAGTTGTATGCAGCGTACGTGCAGGTGATGAGTTGATCATCCTGGGAGATTTCAACGCGAAAGTTGGCTCAAATCATACAGCATGGGCTGACATTATCGGTCAGCATGGTATCGGTCATGACAACTCAAACGGCAAACTTCTGCTTTCACTATGCTCCCAGCGAATCTCTCAGTCACGAATACATTCTTCCAACTGAACGATGTGTACAAAACCACATGAATGCATCCAAGATGAAGCACTGGCATCAAATAGATTTCGTCACCTGCAAACAACGTGATCTTTGTGACTTTCATATCACCAGAGCAATGAGAGGTGCCGAATGCTCAACAGACCACCTTCTCCTCAGATCAAAGGTGAACTTTCAGGTGCGAAGAAAAAGACTCAGGGCAAGAGACCTCCTAAAAATGGGTGTTCGGAAAATCAATAACCCTGGCTTAACAGCTGCCTTACAGAATGAACTGTCAAAGCGTGTAGAGAAAGTTGCCTTCACCAAAGAGAGGCAGAAGAAAACTGGGCCAATTAAGCAATGAAGAGTGACAATAGACATCCCCAAAGGACATCACCAGAGCTGGTTTGATAACCACTATTCTAAAATTCGAAGTCTTCTTGCTGAGTTGTATGCTGCACACAAGAATTGGCTAGTGGACAAACAGTCTGACTCA
>CM060314.1:37933804-37941304 GCA_030674185.1 Monoplex corrugatus | reverse complement strand
ATTAAAAAGTACAAATTTATCTTATATCGCAGAAAGCCCCATAGTCAAACAATATCACGACAACAACCAAGGCAGAAGTAATACAGACTCAGCATACTGAGTATTGTTATCTGCAGCAGCACGAAATGGACAACCTAGATGAACCAAGAGCACTCCCTCAACCTGCAGTGCTTGTGCAGATCTGTGATATTTCCTAGAAGAACCGTTTGTCAAATAACAACACTTTCGACTAAGCCAGCATGCCGAGCAGGTACGCCCTCTTCATACAGAGGCTTATTGTGGGATCTTCACCCACAGGGTGCACATTACCGAGATATAGGAACGGGTTTTCAAAAATAACATGAATACTGCTGATATCAGTGTGGACATCTGGAAAGAGACAGCTAAAAACCACTGTACCTGGTGACACATTGTAGGTTCAGGCATTAACACACCAGAAGAGAGACGAACTTGACTGTGGCTGGCAGAAGGAAGACAAGGAAAGCTGCAGCAGCGACTACACAGTCACAGCCATCAGACTGCATTGATATATCGATATAAGATATGCCATTCATGGAATAGTTTGTTGTCTTATCAGGTAGATTATGCTGTACGAATTGATCAGACGATCAGCATTTCTCTTTGAGCTTGGACATCAATCAGACAATCAGCGTGTGTATTTGAGCATGGTCATTGATCAGACAATCAATATGTGTATTTGAGCCTGGTAATTGATCAGGCAAACAACATGCGTATTCGAACATGGTAATTGATCAGGCAATCAACATGTGTATTTGAGCATGGTATTTGATTAATCAGCATATATGCTAGAACATTGCCCTTGACGAGACAGTCACCATGATCAGCACTGCTATTGATCAGAAAGCAAAGTCATTGATCAGCCAGCATGATCATTGATCAAACATTTAGCATGATCATTGTCAGTCTGCAAGATCTTTGATCAGACAGTTAGGATGGTCATTGATCAGACATTATTGTTGATCAGACAGTTAGCATGATGATTGATCAGTTAGCATGATCATTATCTGTCAGCAAGATCATTATGCAAACAGTTAGCATGATCATTGATCAGACAGCATGATGGTTGATCAGTTAGCATGACCTTACATTAGACAGGATGGTCATTGATCAGACATTATTGTTGATCAGACATTAGCATGATGGTTGATCAGTTAGCATGATCATTATCTGTCAGCAAGATTATTATGCAAATAGTTAGTATGATCATTGATCAAACAGCATGATCATTTAGACAGTTGGCATGATCACTGACCAGGTAGTATGATCATTGATCAGACATGTAGCATGATCATTGATCAGACATTTAACATGATCGTTGATCAGACAGCATAATTATTTATCAGGTAGTTAGCATGATCATTTATCAGGCAGTTAACATGATCATTTATCAGACAGTTAGCATGATAATTGATGAGACATTTAGCATGATCATTGATAAGTCAGTTAGCACGATAATTGATCAGACAGCATGATCATTGACAGACAATTAGTATGATCATTGATCAGACAGCATGATCATTGATCAACCATTTAGTATTATCATTGACCAGACATCATGCTCATTGATCAGATGGCACGATCATTGATTAGACAGCATGGCCATTGATCAGATAACATGGTCATTAATCAGACAATCAGCATGTCTCTTTGAGAATAGCCCAAATGTGTATGCCCATATGTGTGTGCGTGTGTGTGTGTGTGTGTGTGTGCTGTGTGTGTGCGTGTGTGTGTGTGTGTGTGTGTGTGTGTGTGTGAGTGTGTGTGTGTGTGCGTTTGTGTTTGTGTGTGTGTGTTTGTCTGTGTTTGTTTGTTTGTGTGCGTGTGTGTGTGTGTGTGTGTGTGTGTGTGTGTGTGTGTGTGTGTGTTTGTGTGTGTACATGCATGTGTGTGTGTGTGAACGTGTGCATGTTTGTTTGTTTGTGTGTTTGTAAGTGTGCATGTGTGTGTGTGTTTGTATGTTTGTGTCTTTGTGTGTGCATGTGTGTGTATGACTAGTAATGACAAAACAGAAAAAGGAAGAGACGACAGAAATAATAGAGACAAAACTGAAAAAGAGTTAGAGAAAAGTGTACAATTTTAGCATGTTATTGTTGATAGGTAGGTATTAGTACTACGGATGCTGAAAGATCCCAGAATAATCTCTAGAGGCGAGTTTACGAGACTAATGTTCTGTCTGTGCTGAAAAGATGAACGCAAGAACAAAAGGAGAAATAAACAGAACTGTATTGTTGAGGAGCAGAGACTCGTCACAAAGCGCTAGCGAACCACACAGTCGGACAGAGAACGTGGAGGGAAACGAAAACACATATCAAGCATTGATTTCTGGGGTCTGTGAACTGGCGCTACCACCACATACCTATCAAACAACGTAGGAAACACATGGGGTGACAGGGACCTGGTACAAACAGGGTGAAGACGCTGATGTCACGTGTGACAAAGCCAACGTATAGAGAACGGTATTGATTTCATGACAACGACAGTTATAACCTTTTTCGCGGTGGAAAAGTTAGAAAGAGCAATGAGGCAGTCTCTGCGTGAAACGCCCTTTCTTCTTCTCGTGATTTCCAGGCAAAGAAGAGTTGTTTTTTTTTATTTGTTTTTAAATTAAAGAATTACAAAGTATTGATGGGGAGCTTTCTACTATGCGTACGTGTACACGCATACAGATCAAGTGAGAAAGAGTGACTGATATTGAAAATAGCAGCAATGCGTTATTTCCAATGGTAACAACAACTGTCTGAAAGCATGAGGCAGAGAGAGAGAGAGAGAGAGAGAGAGAGAGAGAGAGAGAGAGAGAGAGAGAGAGAGAGGAGGGGAGAGGGACAGAGAGCGAGAGAGAGAGAGAGAAAGAGAGAGAGTCCGTTATAATCTGTTATATGTCGTCTGATGACAAATTACATGGGAAATAAATCAAAGAGAATATGTATTGAAAATTTGTACTTATATAAACATGGGTAGATTTATATATATATATATATAATATATATATATATATATATATCCCCTTCTCTCTCTATCTGCTGTCTGTCAGTCTGTCTGTCTGTCTTTCTCTCTCTCTCTCTTTCCCTCTCTCTCTCCCTCTCTCTTTCCTCTCTCTTTCTGTACAGAATGTGCTGTGATTCATACATAATATCAACGCATACCATATCTCTCTCTTTCTGTGTATTTCTGTCTTCCTGTTTATTTATAACATTCCTTATTCAAAGTACATTTTGATGTTGGCACTTGGCACGTAGAAGTGCGTGTGGAATGAAACCATGTTTTAACAAAGCCAGATACAGAAATTATTTAGATGATCTTAAACCATCACATCTGATAGTCTACATGCGTGTAAACGCGAAGGTCATTTAGGCACTGGCATGTCTGCACGTATGTTGACACTTGAGATCAGAAAGATCTCAACCTGTTACTAACCAGTCGTAGGTATCTAGGTGGAGCAAACCTGGGACCTTCCAATCAGAAATCTGACACGTACCCATTTGATACCTCACTCAGTAACTTTGTATTTAAATGTTGATGGGTTTGTTTAGTCAGATCAGCCCCGTTTTTAAACGAGGGTGGCATATAACATACGACAATATATAGTTCCATATTGATCACCTCGTAGCTCAAGGTATTCTCATTTTTGCTTGCTATGTCTCTTTCTTGTCTCTACGTCTTAATACCACTTGTGTTTTCGTGAGTATTCTTCTTCTTCTACATTCGTCTTGTTCACATATTTACTGGGATTGTATTTCTTGCGCTGTCTTTTCAGAGCAGCAGAAGAAAAACAGAGAAAAAGGACTCTCAATCCCGGCTACCAGTGCTACGAACAGAGTGACAAACACACAGTCCCTGTGGTTCCCAACGCCTCGTTGTCACGCCATTCCAGCACAAAGCCACAGTCAGTGTGGGCAGGCCATCACGGACTGACTAGCACCTGGCAAAATTCATGACAACCTGCCTGTAGACCGGTCTGGCAATGACATGGCAAGGTAGCGACCATCACCCACGCTCAAAGTTGACACTGATCTTTTGGTCCTCAACTACCGACATCGCCTTAAAAGGCATCAAGAGGTGCTGGAGCAGGGAACGGGCTCTCTCTCCTCTTCAAGATGTTTTATTCCACGAGTGCTGTTTCTCTTTGCGTCAGTGGGGAATTGATCAACATCTGAAGGACTTGTTCTGCTTTTAACATTTACCTAAAACAGGAATTGTTGCTAGACTTATCGATCACAAGTTAACTAGCCTATTCTTGCCTGTGCGGTAATATTCCTAGAAATCATTTGTAGTTACAGGCAGACACTTACAAATGATACAGCAAAAGTACTAACTTAGTGAAACGAATCAAATTCCATCTGCAAATGCTGTGGATCAGAGACCATTGGATTTCTGAGTAAGAAATCCAGTTAGAGATCGAGAAGCTCTGGGAATTTAGCTGGCGTGTGCTTGAAGTTTACTAACGTAAAGCGCCGCCTTGACATGTCGTCATTTGTCATGTCTTCATCGGATTCAGTTAGATAGCAATCAGATTATCTTTTGCTGGCCCTTGCTCAAAAGACAAGTCTTTTGCCAAATTTGGTTCAGGTAGAAGCACAAAAAGAGATGAGCGTAGTGTGCGCTATCAGTCAATATTAAGCTTGCTTTTAAGGACTAGCTCTACAACTCTAGCATCACAGTGTGGATTCCTGCTATTAGAGCGACCACTTCCTTCCCCATCCTTCTTGATCAAGACACGCATTCCGTGTTCTCATACATGACTAGCCCAAGTTATGATCTATACGTTCTATGTATACCCCTTTGGAGGACGTCACCTGCTTTCTTCGTCTGTTTGTCCTGCTAGATCTCTTGTGAAATCCAACCAAACAATTGGCTGATACTTTCTCTTCTGTTGGACTGTTTGGGCATCATATATCAGAACTCAACTCCTCATTCGATCACATCCTGTCTGTTTGGTACGATGATTATCCCTATGCCCATACAAATTTCCTGTAAATTACACAGGCTGAGAGAAGAGAGATTGTTAGGTAAGTTGTGGCTTAGACGCTGAAAATGGCTACTGAACTACGTGACATTTGGACGGCTACTACACTGTTTTCTCATCTGCCTTCAGAAAACACTGCAGTCTTCATCTGCCTGAATGTTTACCTTTGTTAAAAACAGTTCTTCTGCATTTCGTTTCCAGTATACCTGACTGAACTGTATTCCACACTGTCAGCGTCCTTTTATCAAATAGATTGTTCTAGATGAGATTATCTGATTAATTGCCCTTTGTACGGTTAACAGTGTCTGAGAATGAAATGCAATGGTTCTCTGACATTCATCAATTTACAAGCAATACTAGATACTAGTAACTGAAGCCAAAGACAGTTTCTTGATCGAAAATAAAACCATCAACTAAAATAAAAATATCTGCGTCTACTTAACAAAGAAATATTTACAAAGCAATCATGAATTGTGTCATGTGCCAAAACTTGGTGACTCAGAATCAACATGGTGCCACTAGTTTCTTTGGTGAAGGAAACAGCAAAACAAAAAAGAAGGTTAAACAATCCCGGTTCAGGCTAAGTTGCCGAATTAAGCGAAGTAATCAAATGTAGTAACAACTATATGCATAGTTATATGAGATGAAGAAGGGAAATTAGATAACCAGAATAATTGAACAGTGTGTTGCCGAAGATGACCACGTTAGGAAGAAAGAGACTGTTCACCTTTCCTTCCAGAAGAAGCTGGGCACAAACAATGATAAAACATTTACTATTGTTCATTCTTTTTACTGTTCCTTCTAAGAGCCAGAGTACAAGTACAGAGCTGTTAGTCAGCATCATTGAAGAGCAGAGTATTGGTACTTACATAGGCGCCATCACAGAGAATCGTAACCTGTACAAAGACCTTAACTCGTCCCAGATAAAGCAGCTGAACTATAGACTGCTGGACCAGAGTCGATTCCCTGCTGCCTTCTTTAGGGTTGATGAATCTTCAGGAGGCATCTACGTGGCCAACCGAATTGATAGAGAGAGCACCGAGTGCTACAGACAGTCCGAGTGTGTTCTGAAGTTCAAAGTGGCCCTCAGATCCTCAAGAATTCCTTTCTCTAACATCGCCACTGTCACTGTCAAGGTCACTGATAAGAACGACAACCCACCCTACTTCATGGATCAGGACTCAGGCAGTGTCAGTCTAGATATTTCTGAGTTAGCTCCTGTTGGAACAGTTTTGAAAATGAGTGGAGCAGCAGACAGAGACTACGA
The DNA here is from genome assembly GCA_030674185.1 of Monoplex corrugatus. Classification (NCBI taxonomy): domain Eukaryota; kingdom Metazoa; phylum Mollusca; class Gastropoda; order Littorinimorpha; family Ranellidae; genus Monoplex; species Monoplex corrugatus. Next base: position 37,935,053 of record CM060314.1, on the reverse strand, counting down.
ACAATACAACACTGTCCAGCGTTATGCCCTGACTGCCTATAATAATGTATTTTCCATCAAGTCCTCTACCAATCTGGATGGCAGCTCTTTGCTGGATCTCACTCTTCTTCAGTCCTTAGACAGAGAAGTCATCAGTAGTTATCACTTTTCCATCCTGGCCTTTGATGGCGGCTCACCATCCCTTAGTGCAGCACTGGCGGTGCAGATCCGCGTCACAGACGAGAATGACAACGCGCCTGTCTTCCTAAATGACATGTATAGTGTAGAGATAGGAGATGATGTCAGACCAGGACAGGTCATTCTCAAAGTGTCAGCCAGTGATCTGGACTCTGGCGATCACAATAATGTTTATTATCAGATCAGCACTTTGCAGCATGAACAACTGGAACAGAAGTTTCACGTAAACAATTTAACAGGTGAGGTCAGTGTGGTGTCAAAACTACCTCCTGGAGTTTATGAGCTCATCGTAGAGGCTTTGGATGGTGGCAGTCCCCCGATGAAGAGTCAAGCAGCAGTTAAGGTGAAAGTAACCAGCTCCAAGAATAATCCACCTTCTCTTGAGATCAACACTTTGTCTGATGGCAGCAACTCATTTGTGGAGGTGTCTGAAGATTCTGAACAGGGGGCTTTTGTTGCATTCGTCTTTGCAGAAGATCATGATGAGGGGTTCAGAGGTGACATATCGTGCTATCAAGACAGTGAAGTTTTACAGCTTGAGGCCTTGACTGGCAAAGACTACCAGTTGACGCTGAGCAAAGCTCTGGACAGAGAGACACGTGATTCGTACAACGCTACCGTGACATGTTCAGACAGTGGTCACCCTCTTCTGTCCACAGCTAAATCCCTGTTGGTCATTGTCACTGACGTCAACGACAACCCGCCCAAGTTCACGTGGGACACTTTCTCACACATTGTGCCTGAAGGCAATTACAGCAACAGACACATCATCGAGGTCACTGCCACAGACCCTGACATGGGCAAGAACGGTGAACTCATCTACAGCATCGACAACTCTGCTCACCCTCTCTTCAGAATAGACCCTACGTCAGGCATGGTTTCTGCCACGGGTCAGTTAGACCGAGAAACCACACCTGTCTACACCTTCAAGGTATATGTTGCTGACAAAGGGCAGGTTCCTAAAACAGCTACCGCCAATGTCAACATCACGTTAGAAGACGTCAACGACCAGTACCCCACCTTCAGCAAACCTATTTTTGAATTCCACATACCTGAAAACGTCCCAAACAAA
>CM060314.1:37886304-37928804 GCA_030674185.1 Monoplex corrugatus | reverse complement strand
CCTCTGCATAAAATCCTAACCTCACTCAACCCCCTTCTGCAGCCTGTCTCCGCTCGGAGGGAAATCACTTTGTTATAATATATAATTGTATATGATATGCTCTCCATAATTTTCCATTGCTTTTATTCTTGCTTTTATTGCTTTTATTCTTTCTCCCCATTTATAGCCATGCGTGTGTGTGTGTGGTGTGTGTGTGTGTGTGTGTGTGTGTGTGTGTGTGTGTGTGTGTGTGTGTGTGTGTGTGTGTGTGTGTGTGCGTGTGTGTGCGTGCGTATGTGCGTGCGTGCGTGCGTGCGTGTGTGTCTGTTTCAGCGCTTAGATTTGATTTTGTCGAGATTTTGCGCTATATAAATATTGTAATTATTATCATTATTATTATATATGTATATTTGTAAAGATTTGTATTACCATTATTGGCGTGAGTATTTATCAGCTCTCTAAAGCAGGGAGAGCGGGAAAAATACTCAGCACTGAAAAGGGAAATAAAAAGTAAAGTCAGAAGAGACAAAGCAAATTGGCTGGCACAAGAATGCAGTAAAATCAATGAACACAACGAAAACAGGAAGTCGAGGGAGCTCTTCAAACAAATAAAAAAAGTGAAAAAAACAAATTTCAAAGCAACAAACCAATGCATCAACAACAAGGATGGTCACACTCTGACTGAACCAGATGATGTCTTGGATAGGTGGAACGAATATGGCACATCACTTTTTGGCAAGCCTGACAGCCATGAAAATAATTTAGAGCCAAATTTGGAATTGATCCCTGGAGATACGGAACCTGAACCTCTGCTCAGCGAAGTTGAATCTGCCATTAAAGATCTAAAATGCAGAAAGTCTCCTGGTCTTGACAATATTCCTGGAGAGTTGTTGAAACACTCAGGTGATGGTGGACTCAAAGTAATGCATCACTTATGCTGCAAGATATGGAAGACTTGTCAGTGGCCTACAGACTGGAAGCTCCAGGAATTTGTCATGTTACATAAGAGTGGAAATGTCAAAGACTGCAACAATTATAGAACAATTGCACTGATCAGTCATGCCAGTAAAATACTGCTGATAATAATTTTAAACAGGTTAAAGCCAAAAGTAGAGGAAGAGCTATCCGACTGTCAGGCAGGCTATAGGAAAAACAGGGGAACAATAGATATGCTGTTTGTACTCCAGATATTGATAGAAAAGATTAGAAACACAGACCAAGAGATGTTCATCGTTTTCATTGACTACAGCAAAGCATTTGATAGCGTGATTCACCAAAGTCTTTTCCACTTCATGATCAAAATGGGTTTTCCAAGACATCTGGTTTCCCTCATAGCTTCATTATATAATGATCAAAAAGCAACAATCAGATGGAATAATCAAAACTGCAAATTTTTTAACATCACTAAAGGGGTAAGGCAAGGTTGCATCCTGTCTCCACATCTCTTCAGCATATACACTGAACATATCATGAGAGAAGCAGACATAGAAGACATGGGAGTAAATATTGGTGGTAGAAACCTGTCAAATTTACGCTACGCAGATGACACAGGATTACTGGCAGACAACATTACAGGCTCTAGGAGGATCCTGTACAGGGTAGACCGGGTTGGAAAGGCAGCTGGGCTGGACTTAAATTCAAAGAAGACAAAGGTTATGCATGTTGCAGGCAAATATAACACTAGACAGGACCAGATCATGCTAAACCAAGTCCCTCTAGAAAATGTCAAGGACTTTAGATATTTAGGTTCAGTCAAGACACACGATGGAACATGCTCAAAAGACATAAAGATGAGAATTGGAATGGCCAAGAACAGTATGGTTCAATTGAACAATATTTGGAAAGACCACAGCATAACAGCAGACCTTAAGATAAAACTCTTAAAATGTCTTGTCTGGCCAGTGATGTTATACGGCTGCGAGGCATGGACAATGAAGAAAGAGGATGAAAGACGAGTGGAAGCAGCAGAGCTGTGGTTTTACCGAAGACTGCTGAGGGTCAAATGGACGGATAGGCGCTCAAATGAAAGCATACTGAATGAGTTGGGTACTACACGCAAGCTTCTAGTACTCATACAACGGAGGAAACTGAAATATGTTGGACACGCAATCCGTAATGAGAGAACAGACTTGATGTCCACTGTCCTCCAAGGTAAAGTGGAAGGAAAGAGAAACAGAGGACGGCCACCTGCATCACTTGCTAGAAACATCACAAACATCAGTGGCAAGAAACTCCAGGAGGTGGTCAGACTTAGCCAAGATCGAGAGTGCTGGAGGCAACTTGTGAGGACATCATGTGCAGCGGCCAACACTGTTCCCGGTGACGCCGACAGGTGAGACAGGTGAGAGTTGTTTTCCAAGCCTATGGGTTTTATGCCGTGAAAAGAAAGAAAGAGTGAGAAAGAAAGAGAGAGAGAGACAGAGAGAGAGACGAGAGAGAGACAGAGACAGAGACGGAGACAGAGACAGATACAGAGACAGAGACAGAGACAGAGAACAGAAACAGACAGACAGACAAAGAGAGAGACAGAAACACACAGAGGGAGAGAGAGAGAAAGAGGGAGACAGAGAGAGGGGGAGACAGGAAGAGACACACAGAGAAACAGACACACACACCACACCACACACACACACACACACACACACACACATACAGTAGAAAGAGAGAGAGAGATAGAGAGAGACAGACAGACAGAGACAGAGAGAGGGACAGAGAGACAAACTGAGACAGAGAGAGCGACAGACAGAGAGAGAGAGAGAAAGAGACAGAGAGAGAACAGAGAGAGACAGAGAGAGACACAGAGAGAACAGAGAGAGCGACAGACAGACAGAGAGAGAGAGAGAGAGACAGAGAGAGACAGAGAGAGAGAGAGGCGGGAGGGGGAAATAAAGATGGGTTCATAAAGAAGGGTTAATTTTGCAAAAGAGGTAATTAATTTCAATTTGAACAATCAAGGAATATTTCAAAGTTCTTGCTTCTATTTTGTTATTGTCATGTATTTGTTTTAATCTAAATATGTGTGGCTTTGCTGCTAACTTTATTCAGTCATTGCCTGTATAATTGTTGTTGGTTTTTTCATAGCGTCCTCGAAAAAAGTATGTATTTAAGAAGTACAAAATATGTAGTTCGTTTATCATTATGTATACAAAGCAAGACTGTTAGAATGACTAGACTCGTTAATACTTTTTTCTGTTTTCTTGTTACCAAGACAAGAACCTTCTAATTCTTCTTCTTCGACTTTGCAGCCGTACATAATGCAGACAGAAAAGCCTTTATGGGTTGTTTCGAGATAGAAGAAATATGTTTTGATTGGAAATCTGTATACCTTTTCATTTTGCCAATGTTTCGTTGTATGCTTGTTGTCGTACGTTCACATATAAAAGAGTCCTGAGTAAGCACATACATTTGTTCAAAGTAGACGTGTAACCATTTTCGACACTGGATCTTAAACAGTAAAATAGTAGTTTGTATTTGGATGAGGCAGTCAAGAGACGTCCTGTGTTCTCCGTGCGTTTTGTGCATTTAATAGAACCTAGAGCAACAGAAAGGACAGCATCTCGGTCGCGACATTAAGAAGAAAATCAGCTCTAACAGTTCATATTAAAACAAAAACATAATAACATAGATAGTGGGTAGAGCCATGATATGATGATGTGTTGTCCATGAGAAGAGCACCCATATTTCAAGTGAAAACATTCCTTTCAGGCAAGTACAAGTCTTATTCAATCCAGTTTATGAGCACACAAGACATGCATGAATAACATGATCCAGTCCAGTGTATAACAAACATGCGATTACATAAATATCATGATTGCTGAATATACTTTTCTGTCCTAGTAGAGAGACATCATTTTCTAACTGCTGTCATACTGCACACAATCTCTTTCTGTGGATCCATTACATATACGTATGTGTATATTTAATATTGAACACCTTGCTTGATGCGGATGTTTCAGGATCGTCAGCACCGTGGCCAACACCCTGCAGGCAACAACCAAACCGGTATCACAGATGATAGTGAATTCTTATCCAGATTCCCTGCACCACACAACAGCCTCTATTTCAGTGACAAACACAGACCCTGCCCTGGAAGAAAAAGACAACGAAAAGAACAACGAACACATTTCTAGCTTCAGTGACGATGATAACAGTTTCAAGATGAAACAAATGTCAAGGGGGACCTTCAGAAACTCGCAACGCAGAAAGGAAGTCAAGTTTTCCAGCACTGTCCCTGTGGAGGAAGAAGATGTCTCAGAAGTGGAAGCAGAATCCCTGATGTCTCATACGTATCGCAATGTTGGGAATTTGCCATTGGCGTCTGAGAAAACGCCGGACATCTTGAAGCATCACCATCAGTTTTTTACCAATCAGGTAATCGAAATGAGGTGCTCAATAGCTGTTTGCTTGAATATTAAATAGCATTGTTCTTTGAAATCACATCAACATATCTGAAACAATGTATTGTCATGGGCTGTTATTGTCATGTATGTTAATTAAATATTGCCTAAACAGTTATTGTCTGGTAGACGTTTAGATAAATATACTATGAAAGCACAGACACACTCATAACAAAACAGATTCACAGTGAGAGAAACTCAATACCAGTGATTGTTCAGCACATATTACGTAGGAACTTACTTTACTTTTTTTTTCTGATCTACTTGTACCGTGAGGTATTGCGGAGAGATGATAGTCTGCCAGTAAACCGGATGCTTGTCGTAGAGTCAAGTTGCAGATGTACATATATATAACGTATCTGACCGTCGATCTAACCAGCTTGAGAACACCTGGTGCTGAAAGTTCAAGGTGGTGGGTGGTTGACTAGCACTTTGGTCAGATGGTCAAACAGGTTGATCCTCTGTTGTGTGATGCAGCTGTTCACAAGTGTTGCTCCATCCATCTTGTTTGTCTCGTGTGGTCTTGCCTGCTTGTTTTTTTTTTTCTGAAACACATCATCACAAAGGTTGTGATTTTTCTTACGCATGTTTCATATAAGTATTCCGGTATGTCATCGGTAAGTCAGTGTGGGTACAGACATTGTGATTGTGAGTCTGGGTTTTGTTTCCATACGGAAACGTGGGTATTTTGCAAAGTATGAAAGTTGCACACGTTATTTGCTTTTTGGACTCTATCCATTCCCACGTCTTCGATACCGAAGCTTTCCAAATGCTAAAGTTCTACTGGCATAACCTCTGCCTTTTTGTTAATTATGTTCATGTTATAGGTTTCACAGCTGCTGTTTAGTTTCTGTTAATGTTTCGTTCATTGTTTTTTGCAGTCCTGCTATGACACAATTCATGATCGCTGGAGACACAAATGTCTATTTGCTGGATTTATGTTGAACGGGTAGTGAGATTCATAGAAACACAGTTTATAACTACCCATTTAATTGACTGAAACACAAAATATGACGGAATGAAAAATTACAACTTAAAACAAATGATGATTGTTTAAGGCAGGTGAAAAGACAGAGGTAATCAGACACGATTTCGGACAATATCGATACTGAAGCGGAATAATGGTTCAGTGGTTCAGCCATCTGCCTGGGAAGAGAGAGAAGACAAAGACTTGTTGTTTCAGTACTGACTAGATAGGGATTTTCCCCTCCAGTATATTCTGAGCTGTGGTTTGAATAAAACCCTGGGTGGGAGGACAAATCAAAGATTTGTGTACAAAGCACGAACCTAGTTCATGTAGAATAATCGACTACAAACAATTCAGAGCATGATATTGGTCACTATTTATAGACAACCCACTATAATACATAGATACACGTAAATGAGACAAGGAAAGCAGGATGATCAAGTCATTCTAAAACGTCATTTTTATACAAAATTATTACAGACAATGCAGTTTTCAGCTTCACAAAGCCACTGAGAACAATGATAGACTGTTATTGCATTGGAAACGAATTTTTAAGTATTGTTAGAAAGTAGTGAAAGGTGTTATTCACCCACCCTTCATAAAAAAGTGCTGATTCTAGACACATTTTCCCCATGAGGTCTTTATCTTAGTATTTCACTTTTCGAACTTATGCTTTCGTTTTTCGCCAAGTATCGACATCTCTGACCAAAATATTGAACACATTAATTCATCAAAAATGAGAAAAACTTGCTCAGACATTTGCATACTCACAGAGAAACACACACACACACACACACACACACACACACACACACACACACACCACACACACACACACGCACACACACACACACACACACCACACACACACACGCATGCATACACTCCCCCCCCCCCTCCATTCAAACACGCACGCGAGCATGCCCACACACCACCACCACCCCCACATGCACGCACATACGTACACACCCACACACAAGCATACACACACACACACAAACACACACACACACACACACACACACACACACACACACACTCACAACACACACACACACACACACACACACACACAAACACAAAAAAAACACACACACAAACACACACACACACACATACACACATACATCTCAATGGTAGTATGAACTAACATTGCTTTAACTCTTTTCCCGCCATGGTCGCAATCAAGCAACTTCCCGTACGACCGTCATGGTCGCATTTGTGCGACTTGGAGGGGTCATGCTAAACGATAACTTTTCACGCGGGTACAACGCTTCTGGCAGCTCCACTGGTGAATACAGGCGACTGTGCTATGTTTAAACTTTACCCAGCGATCTAGTTTTTCGGCAGTAAGGCCGAAGTGTGGCTTTGTTAACTGTCGGAAATCACGTCACGTTTTCTCCGAAGCGTTTTCTCCAGAATGACTGCAAATCGACAGGCATTGTCTACCACTCCGAGTAGAATAAGCAGACAGCTGACTTTGTGTGTAGATTTTCCATTGCTTTTCCTCATTTATTATAATGATATCAGGCGCAAAATCACAAAATAAGGTCAGTAGTACAACTGATAAACCGTATGAAAAAAAAAGCTTTTCTTTATAATAAGATTATCTGTGGAATAATCAATTAAGCACATAAACGTAGGCAGGCATTCATGTATAAATACAACATCTGCCCTTTACACAGCAAAAAAAAATGTAAGTGAAAATCTTTAATAGTCTTTGAGATATAGCTTTTAAAAATGCATATTGCGCGCAAATTGGCTGTCCAAAATATACTTGGCTCTCAGGAGTGCCGTTTCTGGAGAAACTTGGCGGTGAAAGAGTTAAAAGGGAGATTACCAGTGAGTGTCCCTGTACTGCGTGAACGTGCTTTTCTATATGATATGCATGTCTCCAGAAAAAAAATCAGTTGTACCAAAACTGAAATGAATCCAATCGAATGTCACAAGAAGTACTGTGGTTTGACAGGTGTAAACTGATGATGTATCTGTGTGTACAAAAGGTGAACGAGATGGACAGTGACACCAGTGGAGACACAGGTACTACCAGTGACAGTGGACGTGGCAGCAGTACATATGACATCAGTATGATCACCTCTTGCAAGGTATGTTAATATTGATGATACCACAAAGATATACAACACCGGTACAGAAAGATCCAAGTATTGGGATCAGTAACACAACATACCAACTCTTTCTTTGTTGTACATGTTCCATCAAAAAGGACATGCAAAATCAATCTTCGTCTTGGCAAAGTAATTCTGTTATAAAGTAAACATGTTTACATCCTGATCTTTTTTAAAGAAGAATTGTGTGCTCAGTAATTAATTACTATATACTTGCGGTATTTAAAGTGATGATGAAGATGAATGTAGATAAGTACAGTGGTAATGGTGTTGATAATGAAGGTAATTATGAAGTTAATGATCAATATGACGGTCATGAATATGCTCATTACCATGATGTTTGCGCTAATGACAATGAATGTGATGGTATTTGTCATTGACTATCTAATAACTTAAAGAGAAAATTAAGTACCTTTGGTTATAATATATAAGTCAGTATTCTTGAAATCAATTGCATTGATAATTCAAATATCTAGCGATGTCATTGTTTGCTTGCTTATAAGTTTGTTTTTTAGTTTGTGTGGATGCTGCATGACCCGTACTAACCAATGCATGTTGTGCCAGATGAACGAGACAATCAAGGTGTTGATCATGTGGTCACGACTTCTCAGCCCTCCATGGATAAAGAGCGCTATAGCAGGTTCCCCCCAGCCCACACACCAAGAGGGGACTCTCATAAATGCTACTATGGCACGTGTCCCATCCCTTCTCGTGACTCTGCCCCAGCCGATCAAACGCTACTTTCCAGACCGATCACACCATCACATGACTCAGTACAAGCCAACCATGGGAAAGTGTCACTCTCATCCTCTGTCCAAAGCAGTCCATCACTTTCCTATTTACACCCAGGATAGCCCGTAAAGGATCATTCACAACGTCGGCCTATAAGGATGTATCCTTCACCCCACTTCCCCAGCATAACCAACAGAAAAGTCTCAGCACGTTCAGCTTGCCTTCCCAACCGCAGATTTCCTTCAGTCCGACCAAGAAGGGCAGGAGCAACTCGTTGCGATCAGGAAAAAGTTCTACTGGTGACGATGACACCAGCACAACTACATCAGGCAGCTATACCGTCAACCCTGAAGAATTCCGCATGGACAGTTACACTGGTTGTGGTGTCATCATGTAAGGTGACTGGAAATTAGTCTTTAATCCTTTCACTCCCTTACTCACGGAAGCTGGTGGACAGGGTGAGGAAGTGAACGGGTTATTGACTCTGTCACAGTATGGCTCCCGGTTTTGGTGTGGTGCTCATGACAACAAAGTTCATCTCGATGTCACTGACATACATCTACATTCACTTCAGTCTTAACCCCATAGCACCCTCCCACCACGTACTGGACCTACATGCCTGTGTTGACTGCATCGATACAAATGTCGAGAAGAGAATGTAGTGCAGTCTATGCAAGCCCCAAAGACAACCTGGAAATCATCAAAGAACAATTTACAATATGAAATGACAGATTTATGGATTACCTATTGTCATCTCCTTTTTCACCCACCTCACTCATCTTTGTCAGTCCCTCTTCCATCCGATTTTTTTTAAAGATTGAATTGTTTTATATGTGCATGTTACTCTCAGCAGACATCATATATAATGGCCGTATTTCATGTTGCTTATATGCTGTAAACTTCAATTTACCAAATCTTTTCTGGCATTTATGTTCAACAGTAATGCTAAACTCCTCAAGTCTGCACGAAGGCAGTTGAGATGTTTCGTGGGTGAGAAAGGTTGTGTAGTGGAAAGTTACACCAGTCGCATTACAGATGCCCTTCTGCTGTTCTGTGACAGTATATACAAACTCAGAAAGTAGTGCCAGAAATGAAAGAACATGTGTTCTGTTCAACTTCGTTTCTTGCATACAATCACAATGGTTATATAGAGAAGACAATTTGAGTACATAATTAAAATTATGTCATCAGTTTTTGCAGCGAGACACCATTGTTGGAAGGAAAAAGAAACTAAACATAACACATTTCTAAGATACCAAGAACAACCAACATGTTCAACTGTTTAACTATAAGACAGCTGCACTATATACTGGGCTGGTAACCCAACCCATGATTGTCTTTCAATAGGACGTCTAAACTGATTTTGACAAACAATAAATAGAACCGTGACATGTGTCAATATCTTCTTTTGTAAATTTTTTGGTATAATTAAATTTGCAAAATGGAGAAATTTCATACTGCCTCACTAAATACTAGTATACCTAACTGAACGTTAATGAACCTTTTTACCTGCCTATATGATACTTTATCTAACTATAGGTTGAAATGCTTTATTAGACGTTATTGTTAACTGTTTGATAAAATAAATGACACTCTGTGTTAGTGATTGTTTTGATTTTGTTTATTTTTTACGACACAGTTATGAAGTCTACTCCAAAATAAGAACAGTCTTGTATGCTTTTCATGCTATTTTGATGCCATCCTGAGGATTTTACTTGAACAAAAGTATTGGTCTGATTGGTTGGTTGTTCAGCTGGATGATTGATTGGTTGTCTGGTTATTGGTTTGTTGGCTGGTTGACTGGTTTGTTGATTGCTTGTTTTTTTGACTGGTTAATTTTATGTACTATTACAATTATCTGTTCTCAAGTGGTGATTCCTCCTTTCTGGCATTCACATTTTAAATTTTGCTTGCTCTTTTGATCAGTGTATTGGCATGTGTGTGTGTTTTGTGTCTGTGTGTGTGTGTGTGTGTGTGTTGTGTGTGTGTCCGTGTGTGTGTGTGTGTTTTGCATTGGTTTGGTTTGATTTGGTTTGGTTTTCGTAGTTATCTGTTTGTTTATTTGCCCTGCTACTAAATTTATACACTGAAGACTCCAATTCTTTTGTGTTCGGATTTAACTACTCGATTGTGGCTGACTGGGTTATATTGTGTTATTTCTATAAGTTCTAAATAATGATCTCGGCCATATTAACTCTTATACATTTACTAACTGGGAGGAAAGGATTACCATTTTACTGCGCTCTGGTCTCATGTACTACACTTGCAGCATTGGTTTAAATTTTCAACTGTTGTTATGACACATTTGCCCCAAACGAGTGGTCATCTTGTAGGTCTGTGACACAATATCTACATGATTATTGCAATTCACAACAGTTACATGTCAACTTGTCATTTTTTTCTCAGTTTGTTTTCCTTTTACTTTCGATTTCATCTGGCCTTACATGACCTAAAGATCTACTCCTGCCTCCTACCCCCTCTGATAGCCACCACTTGTGCTGTAATCTCTGAGGCGTTTTTGTGTGAAATATGGCATATTTTAAAACAGCGATACGTGAATCTGTTGTTTTTATAATTATGTTGAATTGTACCTCCACTTCACACTCTGTATCATTTTGCTGGTATTTGCCACATAACAGTAACAGTTTATAAATACCCCAACCGCTGGTAGACTAGATATACATGACAAAACAAACATGTACTTATGTTTTTATCCCTTGTTAATATTGCTTCTTAAGATGTTACATATTTTGATAATGATAAACCCCTGCCAGTGACACAGTGTTTATTGATGTTGAATGATCGCAAAGCAAAAATGTTCTCTTTGCTTCATGGCTACAGTTTACAGTGATGCATATGACACTTTGACAGAATCGTTTTCTCATTAACCTTTTCCTACAAGAAAATAGGTCACTGCACTACTATTGACCAGTAATGTTAGGAGATGACTTCAGAAACACTCATATTGCGCCTGTTTTTTGTCATGTTTGCCGCTTCAGACGTCGTGTAAAATGCAGAAAAGAAATGACAATAGTATACTCCCCTTGCCGGAAAAGGATTACGTCGGCAATGCGGTAAATTTTCATTCATATACTCGAAACTGAAACTACGGTTCAGGCACGAATCCTCGTGACGCGGTCCAGGGAGAGAGAAAGCTGAGTCACGGTATGGAATGTGTTAAGACATACTTGACTGATATTATTCTTGCTTATGAAAGTTCTCCCCAACAAATGAACTTTCTTTATTTCATTTTTTAAGATACAATACAACAAAATGGACCAACTTTTATGTACATATCACTGTGTACGCCAATAACTGCCTTATCCCAAAGGTAAAATTAATTTCATTATCTCGATATATCTATGGAAGCAACGGTTGAGTCGTTAATGTTTGTCATGCATAACAATATAGCCAAGAAATCGATACGCCGTATAAAGCTGACACGTTGCCACACCTTTCACTGACAATAAGATACGATGGGCTACTGCTAGATGGCATTAACAGGACAATGACAATGACAGACATGGCACATGACATGTCACTGACTATAATGGCATTTACAAGACAATGGTAGACAGTGCACGGTGACATGCCACTGACTATAATGACACTAACAGGATAATGATAGACAGTGCACAGTGACATGTCACTGACTATAATGACACTAACAGGAAATGATAGACAGTGCACAGTGGCATGTCTCTGACTATAATGACACTTACAAGACAACGATAGACAAGACACACTGACATGGCTCGGGCTAGAATGACATTAGCAGGACAATGATAGACAAGGTACAGTGACATGGCACTGACTATAATGACACTAACAGGACACTGATAGACAAGGTACAGTGACATGGCACTGACTATAATGCATTACAGGACAATAAGACAGGAAACGTACATGGCATCACTGATATGACATAACAGGACATAGATGGCAATGTGACATGGCACTGACTATAATGGCATTAACAGGACAATAAAAGATAACGTACAGTGCATGGCACTGATATGACATAACAGGACACTGATAGACAAGGTGCAGTGACATGGCACTGACTATAATGGCATTAACAGGACAATAAAAGATAACGTACAGTGACATGGCACTGACTATGACACTAACAGGACACTGATAGACAAGGTCAGTGACATGGCATGACTATAATGGCATTAACAGGACATAAAGAAACGTACAGTGACATGGCACTGACTATAATGACACTAACAGGACAATGATAGATAAGGTAATGTGACATGGCACTGACAAAACGATAAATATTGAAAACGAACTCATAGATCTTGAGGTGATAATGACTGACACGATAGTGATGCTGATGCATGACAAAACCTAACACCAACATTGTCATATAACAAAAAACACAACAAAACAACAACACTGACAGACATCAAAACTGTGTTACAACAATAACACTGAAAGACAGGAAAAACATACTTTGACATACTATACAGTTTGACATGTCAGTGACGCTAACACATACCATATACATAACACTGACATTAAACATAAATGTCATCAGTTTTCTCCTCCATCATACTTTAAAGAGTATAAGAGAAAATCTTGTTTTGTCACTCATGCTGAAAAACAATGCCCACTTTCCAATTATCAGCAGCGTATTTTGCTTCTGGTGGATACCAGCCATGACATACGTATTGCATTGTAAGGATTAATTTTTATGTTTGTTTGCTTGCTGTTTATTTTGTTTCTTTGTTGACATTGTTTATATTCTTTACCCCGTCTGGCGAGCAAATGAAAACTGTTTTGCCACTGACACTAAATACTTAAGCGATTGAAGGACTTCTATGACTCAGGCATGTAGCTTCCATTAAAACTGTTCTACGTGAGGTATCTAAACTTTACGAAAAAATCTACTTTATACTAACCCACCATAGAGAAAGAGAACGAAAGAAGTGGAAGAAAGAGACAGACAGAGACAGAGACAGAGAGAGAGAGAGGGAGAGAGAGAGATAGACAGACAGACAGACAGACAGATAGACAGACAGACAGACAGACGGACGGACAGACAGACAGACAGATAGACAGACATGACAGACAGACAGACAGACAGATAGACAGACAGACAGACAGACGGACGGACGGACGGACGGACAGACAGACAGACAAGATAGACAGACGGACAGACAGACAGACGGACAGACAGACAGACAGACGACAGACAGGCAGAGAGAAGCAGACAGACAGAGACAGGTAGATAGACAGACAGACAGACAGACAGACAAACATTGTTGAATATCAATATATACCTCAAAAATAATCAATATTTATTATATGGCCTGTGAGAAGTTATCTGTGTAAGTATCTAAGTTGCTGTAAGTTGCATCTGCGTATCACTTTATGATTGCAGGGCAAGAAAAGTGAATATTATTATTTAGACTTTGAGAAATGTGTTGTGTAAGAAATCTAAATTGCTGCCAATGGTCTCTAAATCACTCTATCAAGTTAGCAAACATGAATTTGTTATTTGGCCTGTAAGAAATGTGCTGTGTAACGAATCTAAATTGCTGCCAATGGCCTCCATATAACTCTATCTAATTAACAATTTGTTATTTGGACTGTGAGAAGTTTGTTGTGTAACAAATCTAAGTTGCTGCCTATCGCCAGCATATCACTCCATCTAGTTAACAAATTCACACTGTCGCCTTTCTTTCTTTCTTTCTTGTTTTGAAAATATTTTTCTTTCATTTTCCGAATATTCCCATACTTTTTCTGGGAAATATGCACACGATTATTTGCCTCAAGGAAATGTTGCCCCCTCATTACAAAGTGTCTTGAATAATGTGTTTACCTATGAACTGTGTGTTTATATCTTTTATGACCATTGCCATCTACTTAAAAAAACACCCTGCTGTCATGTTTGCCAATTATTCCACTTAATTATTGTTGAAACCTCTTTCAAACAATTGCCTGTGGTTAACATTGCTTCAGTTGTCAGTGATTCTATCTGACCATTTGCTTGACATCAAAACAAAACAAAACAAAAAAAAAGAAACAAATTAAAGAGGGAAACTGACATAGAGATCATAGAATGATCCCAGACCGACAATTGACGTCAAACTTGAGAATGATTCAAGAAGGGTATAAACGTCAGGACTACAAAATGATTAAAAAATGATAACTGACGTCATACGTACAGAATGATTCAAAAAGATAAAGTCTCAAAATACTGTAGAATGATTCAGAAAGGATGATTGACGTCAGAGCTACAGAATGCGTCAAAAAGAGAATCGAGGTCAAGTCTGAATAATGGATCACAGAAGGTAATCAGTGGCAAGATTATACAATGATTTCAACAAATAATTGACGTCAAGACTATAGAATGACCTAAAGAGGTAATTGATGTCAAAACTATGGAATAATTCATAAATGATAAACGACGTCAAGAGTTTGACATAGTGGAACAAGTGTAGTTGACATCAAGGCAACAGAAAGATTACAAAAACTGATATCACCACTGTTTTCTTTTCAACATTTGAGTTGTTAGAACATGTTATTTTGTATAACTGTCCAAACCCTGGTTTCATATCTACATATCGTGATAGTTTATGTACAAAACGTGTATGACTTGTTGCTTTGGACTTCAACATTGCATCCGTAACCACTACAAACAAAAGCGATACTTTACACTAGTAACATTTGGCAATACCGAACAAGAACACCAAAAACTGTCTGTGCTCACAAATGCAACAGTATTTGACAATATTCTTGAAATAATGTACACTATGAATATTTCCATGATTGATTCGTACACCGTTGTATAATATCGTTTTAATGACTCTGCACTTAATCAGCTTTTGTGAATTTTATACACTTGTGACTTTTATCAGAGACCTAAGAATGTCGAAAAATGTTTCTGCTTTTAATTATAAGTCATGATCATGGGTATTTGTTTATCTGATGATAATTGACGATAGAACGAAAAAATCCATAGATCTTGTTGATTATAAATTAGGCGTCATGCAACATGTAGTTGTTTTGCTTTTGTATAATTGTGCACAGTGTAAATAGGATAACTAGATTTAAAGTTGCTGGTTGTTTAGTATCATCCGATTGGAGTATATGAAGATGACTCTTGTCCTTACTGTTCTATTCATGCCGTTTTGTTCTTTCCATTTTTTCCGCGGTTAGCTCGATAGAAACTTTTAGTGACGTTCAATGTGCTAGTTGTCTATGCGTGTTCGGGTGCCCTATGGTAGGTCATCTTTTGTGTTATATTTTTGCTTTTTTAATTGATTGGTATCTATTAGTTTCGTGCGAAACAAGCATCAAACTGATGTAAGCTGTCACTGACAGCCCATAGCAACACTAAATGCAAAACTCCCAGTCATTTTTCCAATGACAACCAAAGGAGACAGTTACACATATCTTGAAATAGTGACGTGAATTAAACTTTGTAATATTGCATCGATTTAAATGCATTATTATGGCAAATACATTGATTGATTACATTGTTTAGATACATTTCTTAGACAAGGATGGGCATAGCAAAACATAAGTTCAGGTTGCATGTTTGTTTGTAAAAGGCTATTTCCAAGGCTATGTTTAGTGAGGATTAGAAAAGCTGTATACTACTCATCCTTTTCAAACCATCTCCATATTTTTCTCATCATTCTTAGCAGTGAAGTAAAATAATGAATAATTACATTCATGTGTTTGAGATTTGAGATAATGTATGTCACAAATTGTTTTTTAAGTGCGATCTTTTGCCCTTTATTGTAATGTCTGTTGAGACATCCTTTATTCCATATTCTCAGTTATTTCGTTTCTTTCATACATTTCATTTTTCATTTCATGTGTATTGAATTTGTTTTAATTGCATCCCATTTTCGTTTTATTTGTTTTGTTTGTTTTCTCTGCTATATTTCATTGCACATGTATGTTTTTCCTTTTTCCTTTTAGAAAATAAATTTTTCTTATTCTGTTTTGTTTGTTGTGTGTACATTTTCAGTGTTATTTGTTGTTTGTTGGGCATCCACTGTTGGTCAATGAAGGCAGATGGATGAATATTGGTGAACATACATAGTACACTCAGAACTAAACAAACGTGTAAGATGTGCCCACAAACAGTAAACAATCGTCTGTCAAAATCACTCTTTTCTCTCTCTTTCTTTCCAACTCCCACCTTGTCCCTTCCGTTTGTAGTCCCCCTTTCAGTCTGTCGGTTTATAGTCAAACAGTGTCAATAAACAGGTTTTACATTTTGCTCATTAGCACCACAAGATTACTTTTTATTACATAGTACATCAAAAACTTGAGATGTAAGCACCTGATGCAAAAGTCACATAACACGATGCACAGTCTATGTTATGCACACCACACACACACAACACACACACACAACACACACACAACCACACACACACACAATACATATATTATATAAATAAAAAACACACACACACACACAAAACAACGCAACACACACAACATCACACATACATACACACACACACACACACACACACACACTCACACACACCACTACAAACACACAACACACAACATCACACAACACATAACACCACAAGACACAAAAAACATTCGCATGACGTGCGGTCGTTATACTTACTAATGAGAGAAAACATTTTGATAGTACACTTTGCTTTGTTTGTTATTGCTGATAATTGTTTACACAAAAATGATGCTGATCCATTCGTGATGGTTTCAACAAACTGTTGTGTGAGTGAAAAGAGAACAAAAGAGATTATTTAAGTTTAAGATGATATGATTTCTACATGTTCGTTTGACTATAGTGAAGTCTGGAAGACCACTTATGGCCATTTCAAGAACTTCATGGAAAATGGAATTTATACTCAGGATTGGGCATATGCCATGTTAATTTTAACTTACAACGAGCGGCAGTTTGTAAATGCAGGTACATGTATAAACCACGCATTATAATGTTTTTGCACATGGCGACTACTTCTACAGTATTTTACTGATAAATATATGCACTTGTTTCGACTGTCTTGAGGAATGTTGCCCCTCGTATTATAAAGTATCTTAACGGGTGTCTGTTCTTTTTTTTTTTTTACATTAAGTGTGTGGCTACTTTGCTATGAAAAATCATTCTGCAGTGAACTTTACCAACTGAACTTCTTAATTGCAGTTGAAAAACCCGTCTTATAAAGTTGTGTTGCTTGACTTGGTTTTGTTGTTAATATTTTGTCTAACTTACTTGGTTGAAATCGAGACGAGAAAATGCTTTCAAAAAGGGAAATTGACGTCACGATTATGTAAAATCATTTAAGACAGATAATTAAATCAACTATGGTTGATTCAAAAAGGATAAGTGAAAAAATATTATAGAATGATCCGAAATGGGTAAATACGTAGCCATACAATGTGTCAAACAGGGCAATTGCCATTAAGGCTACAACATGAGTCAAATGGGTGAGTGAAATCACGGCTTACAACGATTTTAAACAAAGGTAATTGACGTCTAGACTGAGGAATTATCTAAAAATACTTGACCTAAAGGCTTTTACAATTATTCAAATGTCTACTGACATCAAGGCAAAAACGTGACTAAAGAAGTGTATTGACACCGAGGCTACATAAAGATTCAAAGCTGTTATTTACAACAATATTGCTTATCAATGTCTGATTCCTTAGTACTTGCTATTCAGCATGTCTCTGTCCATATCATGGTCTCATTGCTATATATAATCATGGTTTTACGTATTTGGATATGATTTATTGTTTTAAACTTCAACAATGAATGTAAGAAATCTCCATAAAACAGATAACAATACACTCAAAAATTTGCCAATACCAAGAACATAAAAAACTGTGAATCCTTAGCCTCAAATGCAACACTTTGACATTATTCTGAAGTAAAAAGTACACTTTGAATACGTTTGATGATTGATCTGTACCAATTGTATGGTATCAATTTACTGACAGTGCACTGAATCAATCTTTATTTTCATTTTATGTACAATTGTGGCTTTTATAACTGACGAAGAACGACGAATACTGTATCTTATTTGAGTGAAGATTGCAATGTCATTTCATTTTATTTCTGAGATAATGTACACAATTTATTAATGATTACTTCACATGGTTGATAGAAAGCTGTTGATATTACACTGTTTTGATGACTGTGCATTGAGTCGTTTTTATTTACTTGTCAAAGACATTTAAAGCAGGTCAGTTACTTTTTTATTCTTTATTTTATACTCTTCTGTGTGATCTTGATGAGACAACATTTATGTCTGTTCCTATGTACATTCCACGTTCGTGGTAGCAAAGAAAAACTTTCAGTGACTTCATTATATATTGCATGCTGGATGGCCTTTGGGCTGAATGGGCATATATCTCGTTCTCTGATTTCATAACTTTATTGCGTGCTAGTTTTCCTTTTGGTTTAATCAAATGAGGCAATGATCACTTTTGATCTGAAGCATGACAGGCAGGTAAATACATATTGGTAAACATGCAAAGTGCACTCAGAGCTAATCAAAATTGTAATGTGAGCACATAAACATTTTGAAATCCTCCGTCATTAACAGAAACTCTTTCTGTCGACTGTATTTCTACTTCTTCTGTCTTTGCTTCCTTCCACCCACACACCTTCTGTCTGTTTGTTTGTCTCTGTCTGTCGGTTCGTCTCGTGCAGAGTCTGTAAGCAGGTTTTACACTGTGTCCATTTTAAGTTCACACCGCGAGTTTGCTTGTTAATGGAACATCGCATAAAATGAGAATGTATTAGCACGTGATGTGAAATGTATGTATGTCACGTGTGTGTGAATTGTAATGTATGTGTATGGTGTGTGTGTTGTGTGTTGTGGTGTGTGTGTGTGTGTGTGTGTGTGTGTGTGTGTGTGTGTGTGTGTGTGTGTGTGTGTGTGTGTGTGTGTGTGTGTGTGTGTGTGTGTGTGAAATGTGTGTGTGGGGGTGTTATATTCATGCATACATACCAATGAACAGATATGACATGACTACATCATACGATGCATGCTGATGCGAGAAAAGTCTTGAAATAAGTGTGGCTTTTATACATAACTAAGAACATAAATCTGCCTTCATTTGTTTATCTAGTACAGGTCGTTTAGCTTATTGTTGCTTGATATTTGTTTTTAAAATGATGCTGATCCATTTGTGATGTTTACATAAAAGCGTTAAAAATCAAGAAACGCCTTCTAAGTTTAGGATACAATGCCTTTTACATGTCTTGCTATACTGAAACTGGACTCTACTCTTGGTTGTCGTCATGAACTAACAACAAAAAATACATTGTGTATGCAAAGTTAAAGCATCTCTCGTATCCATTTTATATAACTGACGAGGGGTATTGGTAGTACAGTGCATATCATAAAAAAACCACTCAATATTTTTTTTTCATCTGGCGACAATTCCTATCCTTTTCCTAATTGGTAAAAGCAAGCACATTTTTTTTTTCGTCTTACGGAAATTTTGCTGCTAGCATTATAAGGTAATTGGGGGTTGGGTGGGTGTCGTACTTTTTGAAAATGTGTTTATTGCGTCATGGAAAAGTCATTCTGCAGTGAGCGTTACCAAATGCAGCTGAAATGTCTTTTACAAAGTCATCTGGATTTGACTTTTTTTTTTTGGTGTAATGATGATTTTGTCTTACTAGTTGATTGATATCGAGAGGATAAAGTGATTCATAAAGGGAAATTAAGGTCAGGATTATGTAAAATCATCAAGACAAATAATTGGCGTCAAGATTATGGGATGATTCAAAATGTGTAAGTGACGAAAACACTATACAATGATTAGAAATGGGTAATTGACGTCAGAGCCAAACAATCTGTCAAACGGGGGAAATTGACATTAAGGCTATAACATGAGTCAGAGGGTGAATGATATCAAGGATATCGATGATTAAGACAAACATAATTACGTCACCAAGGAGTTATTTAAACAATGGATTTGACGCGAAGGCTGTAGAACTATTCAAAGTTTGTCACTGACATCAAGGCAAAAACGTAACGAAGAAGTGTATTGACATCGAGGCTGTAGAAATTGAAAATTGTAACTGACAACGAAATTGTTTATCAAAATCAGATTTGATGGAACTTGCTAATTCCTGAAAGGATGTCCAAATCATGGTCTCAGTTCTACGTATAATTAAAGTTTAAGTATACTTAGTATACTTTGAGTACGATTTATCGTTTTGAATTTCAACAATGAATATAAGAACTATCCTATACTTTATAATATGTGCATTCATAACTTTGGCAATACCAACCAAAAACATGAAATGCTGTGTGTATTCTTATCTCTCAAATGCACCATTATATTAGATAATCCTGGAGTGTAAGTCTGATGATTGTTGTGTACCATTTGTATGAAATCGTTTTAATGACAGTGCACTGAATCAACTTTTATTGTTAACTTCATAATATTGTGTATTTTATATGACCAAAAACGACGAAGACTATATCTGATTTAAGGCCAAGAATGCAACTTCATTTTATCTTATTTCTGAGGTAATATACAACATTATTAACGATTGCTTCATATGACTGATGGAAAGCTGTTGATATGAAACTGTTCCAATGAATGTGCACTGAGTCATTCTTAGTTACCCGTCAAGGACATTTAAAACAGGCAAATAACTTTTGTTATTCTTTTGTGTGAACACCATAAAATAACAATTTTTTGGTGTGTGTGTTTGTGTTTGTGTGTGTGTTTGTGTTTGTGTGTGTGTGTGTGTGTGTGTGTGTGTTGTGTGTGTGTGTGTGTGTGTGTGTGTGTGTGTGTGTGTGTGTGTGGTGTGTGTGTATGTGTGTGTGTGTGTGTGTGTGTGTTGTCGACTTTCGGCGATAGCCAAGAATTTTTTTTCAGTGACTTCATTACTATATTGCATGCTGGGTGGCCTTTGGACTGAATGGGTATAAATCTCGTTCCTGGTCTCATGACTGTCTCAGATGCTTGTTGGACTTTGGGTTCAATCCAATGGGAGAATGATCACGTTAATCTGTAATATGACGTGTTGATGCAAGAGTATTGTATTTTATCTTTAGAGTCATTACATCATTTAAAACGCATAGCAAAACATTGGACTGACAACACCACTTGAATAAATGTGAATACATTTCTAAGGACAAGGACAGGACCATACTTCAACAGAGTTCAATGCATGTCCAGGCTATGTATTTGACTGCCAAAGGCCACACCACAATGTATGCATTCAGGGAGAATGGAAAAAGTATATATCACTCCTTCTTTTTTTTTTTTTTTAACCAAACTTCACAGTTTTCTAATTGTCATTTCAAAATGTGAAAGAAAGTGCGAAATATGACATCCTTAGTGTTTGGATCTGAGAATGTTGTAAAGTTACACATTGTTCTTTAGCGCAGAATCTGTTGTCCTTCTCTGTTTTGTCTGTCAACATATTCTTTGTTCTATGTAAATTTGTATAGTTGAAATATTTTGTATAATCTAAGCAATGTCAGTGTGAATTTCATACAATCTTATTTGTGTCTTTTCATGTTCAATTTAAATGAAGTGATTGAATTTGTAATTATCTTGTTTTTCGTTATATTTCTTTCTATTCTTTTATGAAATGATTCATTTTACATTTACGTGGTTTGATTTTGTTTGCAAAATATCATTAACTATTTTTGTTCATTTGTTAATGTTGTTATTGGTTTAAGCACTCTTTGTTGGCTAGGGAATGCAGGTAAATGCATACCAGTAACCAGGTAAAGTACACTGAGATCTAACAGGTAAAAATATGCACATGGTTTGTCTTAAGGAAAATTTGCCCCTCACATTAAAAGGTAATTGGAGGGGATTTCTTTTTTTTTTATTAAATGTGTTTATTTTGTTATGGAAAAGTCATTCTGCAGTGAGCGTTACTGACTGCATTATTCAATTGCAGTTGAGACTTGTTTTACAAAGTTACCTGGACTTCAGTATTTTTACAAATATTTCTGTTCTGACTAGTTGATTGGCATTGAGACGATTGCATGATTCAAAAAGAGAAATCAATGTCAAAATTGTGTAAAATGATTTAAGATTGATAATTAACATGAAGACTATGAACTGATTCAAAAAGGGTATGTGAGGAAAATACTTTAGAATGATTCGGAATGGGTAATTGACGCCGGATCCCAACAATGTGTCAAACTGGGATATTGACATTAAGGCTACAACATGAGTCAAAGAGGTGAATGATATGACGGCTGTAGAACGCATTCAACATAGATAACTGACGTCAAAACTATGGAATTATTCAAACAGTGTATTTGATGCCAAGGCTGTGGAACTAATCAAAGTGTATAACTGACATCAAGGCCAAAAGCATGACTGAAGAAGTCAATTAAAAGATTCAAAACTGTTATTGACAATGCTATTGCTTATCAACGTCTGAGCTGTTAGAATGTGCTCTGTAGTATAATTCTGTCCAAATCTTGGGCTCATTTTACGTATATTTATGGTTTATGTATGAATTGATTATGAGTTCTCGATTTGAATTTCAACAATTAATGTAAGAACGATCCATAAAAGTGATAATATATACACTCAAAAATTTGCCAATACCAACCAAGAACATGAAAAACTTTGTGAATCTTTAGCTCCGAAATGCAACTGTATTTTACACTATTCTGAAGTACACTTTGAATACGTTTGATGATTACTCTGTGCCATTTGTATGGTATCGTTTTATTGACAGTGCACTGAATCAACTTAGTTTCTCAATTTTATACATATGTGGCTTTTATAACAGACCAAAAACGAGGAAGACTGTATCTGATTTGAAGTCAAAAATGCAATGTCATTTATCTTATTTCTGAGCTTATGTACACATTATTAATGATTAGTTATTGGTTGACAGAAAGCTGTTGATACTACATTGTTAATGATTACTTCATATGGTTGACAGAAAGCTGTTGATACTATTATACTGTTTTAATAGCTGTGCACTGAATCATGTTTAATTTCTTGTCAAGGACATTGAAAACAGGTCACTGATTTTTTCTTCTTTATTCTATATTATTTTGTGTGATCTTAATGAGATAACATTCATGTCTGTTCTAACATTCATTCCACTTTTCACTGTAGTAATCAAAGGGTCAGTGATTTCATAGCTGCATAGCCTTTCAACTGAATGTGTGGATATCTCGTTCTCTGATTTCATACTGTATTGCATGCTAGTTGGCCTTTTGGTTTAATCAAATTAGACAATGGTCGCTTTTAATCTGAAACATGACAGGCAGGTACATGCATATTGTTAAACATGCAAAGTACACTCAGAACTAAACAATACTGTAATTTGAGCACATACACAATTTGAATCACCCCCTGTCATTAACAGAAACTTTCTTCTCTGGACTTCTTCCTACTTCCTCCCTATTTGCTTCCATCTACCTACACCCCTCCTGTTTGTCTCGTGCAGTTCAGTAATCAGGTGTTACACTGTGTGCATTTTAAGTTCACACCACGAGTTTGCTTGTTAATGGAACATCGCATGAAATGAGAATGCATTAGCACGGGGTGTGAAAATGTCAGGTAACAACGATGCAATATATGTACACGCACATCATCATCATCATCATCATCATCATCATGTGTCTTGCCGCATGACGTTGGCGATTATGGACTTCCATCTGTCTCTATCACCTGTTGCCTCAAGCATCTCTTTCACCCTCCCTATCCCCAGCCACTCTGCAAGTCCGTCTAGCATCTTTTCCCTGGGCCTACCCGGTGCTCTCTTTGCCTCCAGCTTTCCTGTTGTGACCAGGTGCTCCAATTCCCCTTTCCTCATAAAATGGCCCATAAATGTTGCCTGTCTTTTCCTAATATTCCTTATGAATGATCTACTTGTGTCTGCCTCCATCAAGATTGTCTCGTTTGTTTTCTTTGCTCTCCATGGAACTCTCAAACCACATCTCGGCTGCTTCAATCTTGTTCTGGCTTTGCTTGTTGACTGTCCATGCTCGCAACCGTACAACAGTATTGGTTCTATATAACATTCAAGAACTCTCTTCCTGATGTCAATTGATAGGCATTTGTTAGTAAGAATGCTTTTCATCTTCTTGAATCCTGTTATGGTTCGGCCGATTCTGCTGGCTATTTCTGATGTGCATCTGCCGTCTGGTGAAATGATCGTTCCCAGGTATTTAAACTGATCAACCTGTCTCAAGGTTGTGCCGTTTGCTGTCAGTTTGCATGAGGGGATTCCATTTTTTTATAATCACCATGACTTCAGTCTTCCTGCTGTTTAGTTCCAACCCCTTACCTTTGCTTTCTATTTCAAGTATATTCGCAAGGATTTGTAGGCCCCTTTCACTTTCTACAATTAGCACGGTGCCATCTGCGTATCGAATGTTGTTTATCAATTTTCCTCCAACCTTTAATCCAGGGTCACCCTTTAGGTTTTTCATGATGTTTTCGCTGTAAAATAAAAACAGATCTGGTGACAATATATATATATATATATATATATATATATATATATATTATATATATATATATATTTGTCTCTCTAGATAGCTAGCCAAATAGTCATCTACATATTCATTGACTATACTGAAGACATGGAGCCCAGTCATAGCTGTTCGAAGAATAAACAAACAAGAATAGATTTTATATGTAGAGGTTGGTTTCTCTAATGTCCATTTTGTATAACCATCGAGGGGTATTTGTAGTCAGTATATTTCACACGTATATTTTTTTCTGTCTCGTGACTATTCCTATTTCCTAACTGGTGAAATATTCACATGGTTTATTTTCTTCAGGAAAATGCGCCCCTCGTATTAGTAATTCAGGCATTTGGTTACTTTTCGAATGTGTGTTATTTTATTATGGACAATTCACTTTGCAGTGAGCGTTACCAACTGTACTATTTAGCTGCAGTTGAAAATTGCTTTGTAAAGTAACCTGGACTCTGTTTGGATTATATGATTTTGTCTGATTAATTGATTGGCATTGAAACGATAAAATGTTTCAAAAAGAGAAATTAACGTCAAATGTATATAAAATGATTCAAGACATATATTTAACCTCAAGACTATGGTTGATTCAAAAAGGGTATGTGACGAAAATACTATAATATGATACCAAATGGGTAAATGACGTCAGAGCCATACAATGTGTCAATCAGGGACATTGACATTAAGACTACAACATAAGTCAAATGGGTGAGTGCTACGAAGACTATACAACGATTCAAACAGAGGCATAAACACGACTAAAGAAATGTATTGGCATCGAGGGTATATAAAGATATAAAACTGTTATTGACAATAATATTGCTTATCAAGGTCTGTTTAATTAGTACTTGCTATTTAGTATGATCCTGTCCAAATCGCGGTCTAAGTGCTACGTATAATCAAGAACTATCCGTAAAATTAATAATATGTACACACCAAAGTTTGCCAATACCAACCACGTACATGAAAAACTGTAAATCCTTAGCTCTCAAATCTGTATTTGTGAAGTATAGGTACACGTTGAGTACGCTTGCTGATTGATTTATACCGTTTGTCTATTTTCTTCTGACAGTGCACTGAATCAACTTGTATTGTCAATTTTATACAATTGTGGCGTTCATAAGCGACCAAGCACGACGTAGACCGTATCTGGTTTAAGTAGAAGAATGCAATTTTATCATGTATTATTTCTGAGGTAATGCACAGGACTATCAGTGATTACTTCTACGACTAATAGGAAGCTGTTGATGTTACACTGTTGTAATGACTTGCACTGAATCGTTCTTATATCCTTGTCAAGGACATTGAAAACAGGTAAACGGTTTCTTTTTCTTTTGTTCGAACTCGATAAGACGACAATTATGTTTGTTTTTATATCACCTTTCCACGTTAACCATCACAACTTTCAGTGATTCCATTACTATATTGCATGCTGATTGGCCTTTGTCGTTCCTGGTCTCATAATCGTCTTGAATGCTGGTTGGACTTTGGGTTTAATCATTTGAGAGAATGATCCTGTTAATCTAAAATACTGCGTGTTGACGCGAGGGCATTGTACTTTAGATTCATTACATCACTTGAAAGATATTTTTTTCTGTATCAAAGCGCTGGACTGATTACACCACTTGAATAAATCTGAATAAATTTCTGAGCACAAGGACAGAATGATACTTCAACATTATTGAACGCAGGTCCAGACTATGTATCTGTCTCCCAAAAACCATACCACGATGCATACATTCAGGGGGAGTGGAAGAAGTATTTATCACTCATTCAATAACAACCAAATTTCAGTTTTTTTAATTCATCATCATCATCACCATCAAGTGCCTTGTCGCATGGCGTAGGCGATTATGGACTTCCATTTGTCTATATGACCTGTTGCCTCAACCATCTCTTCCACCCTCTTCGTCCCCAGCCACTCTGCAAGTCCGTCTAGCATCTTCTTCCTGGGTCTTCCAGGTGCTCTCTTTCCCTCCAGCTTTCCCATTGTGAGCAGGTGCTCCAGTTCCCCTTTCCTTATAAAAAAAGGCCTATAATGTTGCCTGTCTTCTCCTAATCTTCCTTGTGAAAGATCTACTTGTGTCTGCCTCCATCACGACTGTCTCGTTTGTTTTCTTTGCGGTCCATGGAACTCTCAACATTCTTCTTAAAAGCCACATCTCGACTGACTCAATCTTGCCCTGGCTTTGCTTGTTGACTGTCCACGCCTCTCAACTGTACAACAAAATTGGTTCTGTATAACATTCAAGAACTCTCTTCCTGATGTTAATTGATAGGCATTTGTTGCTAAGAATGCTCTTTATCGTCTTGAATGTTGTTTTGGCCTGGCCGATTCTGCTGGCTATTTCTGATGTGCATCTGCCGTCTGGTGAAATGATCGTTCCCAGGTATCTAAACTGATCAACCTGTCTCAAGGTTGTGCCGTTTGCTGTCATTTTGCATGAGGGGATTTCATGTTTTTTACTGATCACCATGACTTAAGTTTTCCTGCTGTTTATTTCCATCCCCTTACATTTGCTTTTATTTGAAGTATATTCACAAGGTTTTGTATATCCCTTTCACTTTCTGCAAATAACATGGTGTCATATGCGTATCGAATGTTGTTTATCATTTTCCCTAAAAACTTTAATCCGGGGTCTTCCTCTAGGTTTCTCATGATGTTTTCGCTTTAAAGTGAAAACAGATCTGGTGTCAAAATCCAACCCTGTCTGACTCCTCTTTTGGTGTTTTGGAAAGAGTTTATGTCATTTTTTTTTAATTCTCATTGCCGCTGTTTGTTTCCGATACATATTTCTGATTATTCGTAGATCTTTTCCATCAATATTGAGTCTTTCTAGTTGGTTGATCAATTCTTCATGTCTTACCCGATCGAAAGCCTTGGTATAATCAACAAAGCATAACATAAATCCTTGTTCATCTCGATTGACCTCTCTATGATAGTTCTTAGGATGTATATCGCAATAATAGTTCCTTTCCCTTCCACAAATACACACTGTTCTTCTGCTATTTCTCTTTTGATTCTGTTCCTTGTCCTCGTCAGATTATTCTTAACAGGATCTTAGTTACAGGACTCATCAAACTGATTATGCGATGGAGTTCGCATTCTATAGCCCCTGTCTTCTTTGGAAGTGCAATAAAAATTGATTGCGACATATCTTTGGGGATTTTGCCAGTGTCGTAAATTTTATTTAGGAGGACTGTTATTTGTTCTAGACCGAATTCCTCCAGGACTTCAATCATCGCTGTAGTAATGTTGTCTGGTCCTCGGGCTTTTCCTGGTTTCATCTTTTTCAATGCTGCTCTAAGTTCATCTTTCATTATAGGTGGTCCTTCAAAGTTCTTTCTTATAATGTGTTCTACATTTCTGTCATCTTCAAAAAGGTCTTTAATGTACTCTCCTCATCTGTCTAATATTATGTTTATTTCCATGAGAAGCGTACCATCTTTTGATTTTAAATAACCAGTTGATGTGCATGTATTTTTCCTGTGGACAAATTCTTCAATTCGTCTGTACATACCCTGAAGATCCGTTTTGTGTCGGTCTTCTATTTTTTTGCATTTTGTTTTCAGCCAAGCTTCCTTAGCTTCATTGCACCTATTCCTGATGTCTTTGTTTATCTCCTGTATATCTCTTCGTTTCTCTTTGCCTTCCACCGTTCCTCCATCAAGCCTAAGATTTTTTTTGTCATCCAGTTGTTTTTTGCTTTTCTATCTACTACAGGGATTTCTTCACAAGCTTCGTTCATCGAATTTCTCAATTTTGTCCATTGTTCTTCACTGTCAGCAACGTCTTCCAGAGCACTTAATTTGTTTTGAAAATGTATCACTTCATCCGTCTTTAAAGTCCAATATCTTGTTTGATGTTGCTTTTGGTATGTTCCTTTTCCGTAATTTCAGCCTAAATCTTCCCATTTACCGGATTGTGGTCACTGTTGCAGTCTGCGTCTGGTAGTGTTTTTGCTGACAGTAAAGAATTTCTAAATCTTTTATTAATCAGGATGTATTCAATCTGATTTTTGTATTATTCCTGGACTCATCCAAGTCCATTTTCACCTAATAGGCTGCTCAAACCAGATTTTTCCTACTATGAACTCATTCATCTGTGCCCATTCTACAAGTTTCCCTCCCCTTTCATTTTGTGTACCAAACCATGAGATCCAACTATATCCTCTACCCTATCCTTTCGTACTTTATCATTAAAATCTCCCATATTATTGTAATTTCTTGTGATTTACATTGGGCCTTGCTGTTTCTAATACTTCGTAGAAGTTGTCGATGACTTCCTGAGTACTTGTGGACGTTGGTGCATACAACTGAATGATGTTGATAACAAATGGTCTGCCTCCCAATTTGACCACCAAGACTATGTCGGACACAGCCCAATTATCCCTTAACTGCTTTTGATTTGTCCCTGTCCATTATAACGCCTACTCCTCTTTCATGTGAGTTTCCACCAGAGTATATCACTGTATACTCTCTGGATGTTATCAAGCCTGCCCCCTTCCATCTCACTTCCCCTAGTCCTAAAATACTAATATTAAGCCTTTCCATTTCCATTTTGACATTGTCTAAGTTTCCTTTTTGGAACAAAGTTCTTATGTTCCATTCTTTTAGTATTTTTGAGCTGATTTTGTCGCAGTCTTGTGAGGTCTGGTGTCACTTGCATGATGGTCCCTACGGACGAAGGTGCTCCATCGGAGCACCTATTTACGTCGTTATCTAGAGAGAATACGATGGTGGTTTCCCTTGCCTTCTATCTTTTTTTCCTTTTTTTTTTCTTTTTCGGTCTCTCCGTTGCCTTTGTCGTTCCCAAGACAACCTACAAGGCAATAGGGTGATTTTTTTCTTTCAGGGTTACCTCCCTTAGCCTTATTCTCTCCCGAGATGTCTGCAAGGCAGTGGAGCTATTTACCTATAGCTGGGGGTCTGGTTCGTGGGCACCAGGGCATATCCACACACCGGTAGGCTGCGTGCCGCACGTCTGGGGGCCAGACCTCCTCCGAGTCCTTCGAGATTTAGCTTGAGTCCGTGAGTGCTCAGTTACCGCAGTTCGCCACGAGGAGGCATAACGTAGGGCTTGCTGATGGAGAGGCTATGTACTGACAGGAAGAGACTTACGCATTCTGCTCTTCTTTTCGCATAGCTTGCAAGCAGCAGTGCTAGCCAGCGGTTGCAGGCTGAAAGTGAGTGGTGACAAGCACGCAGTCACCAGCCGACACACTAGACGCATCACATCTGCCGTCGTTCCAAATTGTGAAATATAATGATAAATAATGACATTTATCGACCACGGATGTCTCAATCGTATGACCTGGAGCAGATTTGTGTTGTCGAGTGTGACACCTACCGCCGATCCGGTGAGGATGATAGCATGATTCAAGAAGGGAACGTGACATCAAGACTATGTAAAATAATCCAAGATGGTTAATTGACATCACGACTGTGGAATAATTCAAACAAAATCCAGTGACCAAAATACTATACACTATTTCAAAATGGGTAATTGACATCAAAGCTATAAAACAAATTAAAAATGTAACGGATGTTAAGACTTTAATATGACTGAAAAAGGGCATTTGACATCAAGGCAACAGAGAGATTTAAAAAAGTAACCAACAACAATACTGTTTACGAAAATCTGGTTTGTTAGAATTTAATATTTCATATAGTGTAATTCTGTCCAAATCATGGTCTTATTGCTATGCATAGTGATGATTTATATACGCAAAGAGTATGAATCATTGCTTTAAACTTCAACAATGAATATAATTACCATCCATATGATTGATAAATATACATTCATAACTTTTGCCATACCGACCAAGAACATGAAAATAATGTGTGTAGACTTCGCTCACAAATGCAACAGCATTTGACATTATTCTGAAGTATAAGTACACATTGAACATGTCTGATGATTAATCTGTACAGTTTATATGATATCGTTTTAATGACAGTGCAGTGCATCAGCGTAATTGTTTCTTTTTTTTTTTTTTTTTACAAATGTGGTTTTTATAATAGACCAAGAAAGATGAAGACCATATCTTATTAAAGGCCAAGAATGGAATATTTTATCTTATTTCTGAAGTCATGTATGAAATGTATTGATGATTATTTCATACAATTGATAGAAAGCTGTTGATGTTATACTGTTTTAATGACTGTACACAGAATTGTTCTTATTTATTTATCAAGGACTTTGAAAACAGGTTAGTGATTTTTCTTGAATTTTTTTACATTGTTTTGTGTGATCTCAATACACAACGTTCATGTATGTTATTATATCCAGTCACTTGTTCCGTTTAGCTTTTCATATGAAGTCGTTGGAAAACGTGTTTCGTTGTGACCTTTGCTGTGTACTGAAAAAAATGCTGTGTAGTTTAGAGTTTGTTTGGAGTTTGTTCTAAAGAGTTTTATTCCACCCTGATTATTCTATAAGAACTACACCAAAATCTGTTAATAAATTACCTGAAGGAGTCTCTGAGCCTGCGCAAATCCCTGGCAAGATGTTGGAATGAGGAAGTGAAAGAGGGACGTATGAAACACTAAACTGACACCATCAGAATGATAGTTTTCTTTAATGTTACAAGCTGGGATTGAACTCGAGTTATCAGATCCCGAGTGCACGTTTAACAAAAGAACCATCAAACAATGATCATTACCATTCCTTTTACTGAACTGCAGGTAAAACGTTTCTCGCGAAATTGTACGTAATTGATTTTGTTTAAAGTGTTAGTAATTTTGTCTGACTAATAAACTGGTGCAAAGAGTATAGAATGTCTCATAGAGGCTGACTCACGATAAGACCATAGGATGAATAAAAACCTGAATTGGCGTCAAGATTATAAATTGATTCAAAAGAGGTAATTGATTTCAAGACAATAGATTGGTGTAGAACGTTTAATTACCACTCACAGAAAACATGATTTTTAAAAATGTTTACGAAATTCAACAGTTTGAAGACGATAGAACGAAAAGACATCAAGATTATAGAATGTTCAAAAAGGGTGACTGACGACTGTATTGTCTTGACTTAAACCTCAGTTTGTCTGAGTTTGTCAGTGTGTATAATCATGTCCATACACTGGTCTTTTTTTAATATATACATGTACGTGTGTGCTTCCTTGTTTTGAAGTTCATACATGCGTGCGTAAAAATTATCCGTAAAATCGAAATTATACATTCATAACGTTTGCCAATTATAGACCAAGACCAAAAACTGTTCCCCTTGCTCACAATTGCAACAGCATTTGACATTATCCTCGATAGTATGTCCACTTTGAATACTTCCCATGACTGACTTGGTCAATTTTATACACTCAACTTTTTATTGACAGACCAAAAACTCCATAGACTAGTTTTGTGGTTAGTTCATGAATGCAGCATAATATAATATTAATATACTGAGGTAATGTACACAATTAATACTCCATATGATTCATGTATATCTGTTGATATTATATTCTTCAATGACTGTTCGTTGTATTATTCCTTGTATACTTGTTAAGGCCATTGAAGACATACTTTTTTTTATTCTTTTCTGTATTGTTTTTATGTAATCTCGATGAGACAAGGCATATATGTGTAATATTATATCATTCGATTTTTTTCAGGGTACCGATCAAAACTTGTATTGACTTTATTGCTGTATCATATGCTGGTTTGCCTTTGACCTGATTTGTATGGATCTCTTTCACTGATTCTCTTGCTAGTTTGCATGCTTACACATCATTAGATCTTCTGCATACTGGCGGCTGTTCGACTGAATGAGTCTAGGCTTCTTTCATTGACTTCATTTTTTTAAGTATATGCTGAATGCTGTTGGATTGAATGGCTGTCGAATGACGTTTTAAACGTGTCTGGTGTAATTGGAACTACCATTCAATAAAAGTTCAGTTTATCATCTCTACGACAGGGAACACAGCTAAAGAAATAGAGAAATATCATACAGAGGAAGTGCACTGATGAATAGATAAATATTTCACTGTAAAACATGATATAAATACTTTTGAATATATGACTTTATTTTTTGCTTCTTTTAACTGGGTTATTAAAGCAATAGCAAGATCAGTGTTGATATCAGCTGTCACATGACAATTCATGCTGCACAGAGTACATGATGTCAATTAGTCCTTTCATCGACAAATAAAAAAGACAATGGTTTAGATTATATCTAAAAATGTGGTGTGTTTGCGCTGAATATAACAAAGAAACATTAAAATGATGATATCATTTGAAATGCATATTTATGGCAAAGCATCATATCAGGTACATCGCTTGAGGCTGTTTTGTTTGTTTGTTTTATAGGGACAAAGACAAAATGATAATTGAACAAAGTATAACACAGGTTCAGGTAATATGTTTGTCTATCAAATGCTGTATCACATTAAAGAGAAGTGAAAGAGATTTCTATTACTCCGGGAAGTGAATGAGAAAGTCTACTACTAACCCATTTCTGTGGATTCTCGTGATCATTACAAGCAGTGAAGTAAAATGGTACAATTGACATTCTTTCAATCGGGATTTAAGTAAACTTTCAGACCAAAAATTTTCTATAGCATGCGAGCTTTTGCCCTTGATGTTTGATGTTATTTTATTCATTTCGTGCTCTTTCATTTATCATATCCATTTCGTATGATCTATTTCAATAGCATTATCTAATGTACCTTTCTTAGGAGGGCTTTGTTTAAAAAATATATTAACATCGCTTGATGGAAAGCAATGCATAAAATGTTTGGTCTCAAAAGGCAACGTAAATTCGAACGTTTTTTTCCTGATTTCTTGAAGTATACAACACTGACAACGAGTCGACAAATAACAATGGACAGTAAATGTCATATGGGAGACTCCAAATATCGTTCAGGACGATCAGATTGGCATATAAATAATGACGTTAACAAAAATATCAGATCCCTGTCTTAAGTCAAACGACTGTTATAATTTAAAACCACGAATTTGCAAGTGTGATTTAAGTTGTAACTCAAATAGACTCACTTGTTTAAAAAGACAGGAGCTATTGGTTGAGACTTCATATGTGAAAATTATAATTCTACTTTCTCTCTCTCTCTCTCTTCTCTCTCTCTCTCTCTCTCTCTCTCTCTCTCTCTCTTATATTATTATATTATCTATATATTATTAATATTATATATATATATCTAGCTATCTGTCTTTCTATCTATCTATATATCTCTCTATCTGTCTGTCTGCCTGTCTGTCTGTCTGTCTCGTTTTCTCTCTTTCTCTCTTCCTCTCACTTCTCCCCCCTCTCTCTCTCTCTTTCTCTCTCTCTGTCTCTGTCTGTCTGTCTGTCTCTCTCTCTCTTCCCTCTCTCTCTCTCTCTCGTCATATCAGATAGTTCGGCTGTGACATTGAAAGTGAAGTTTGATTTAAATTAATTGTACAACCAACGTGTAAACCTATCCATTTTTGTTTGTTTGTTTGTTTGTTTGTTATTTGGGTGGGGGTGGGGCATATCTGTTACAATCCAGCCTCGCTACATACATATACATATATATATATATATATATATATATATATATATATATATATAATATATATATATATTTCAGCTGGAATATATACGTCAATTGCGTGATTGCTTAGTTGATTGTGTTAATTGTGTTAGTAAAAGAATGAGTGAATAGTTTAGTAAGTTAATGAGTGATCAATCGATTGATT
Organism: Monoplex corrugatus; assembly: GCA_030674185.1. Taxonomy (NCBI): domain Eukaryota; kingdom Metazoa; phylum Mollusca; class Gastropoda; order Littorinimorpha; family Ranellidae; genus Monoplex; species Monoplex corrugatus. Next base: position 37,894,468 of record CM060314.1, on the reverse strand, counting down.
GCATTTTTTGTGTCTTTGATTTCCAAGGTCTCAAAGACGCAGTGACAATTGCGATCGTTTTTATTGTTGCACTGGCTGACATCATGTCCCTGGTGAAGCTAATGATGATAATGATGGTGATGATGGTGATGATTTTTCAGTTCCGTGTCCTTATGATTAGCATCGCATTTGTTGTTTGTTGTTGTTGTTGTTGTTGTTGTTTTTGCTGTTGGGTATTATCATTACCCTTATTCATTGGCAACATTCACAGCAATGATAATAATGCTGATGCTGAGGATGTTGCCCATGCAGTTGTTGATGGCGATGAACTTGATGAAAACTATCTTTCATTTTTACTGATTGTATCATCATCATCATCGTCATCATCATCATCATCATCATCATCATCATCATCATCATCATCATCATCATCATCATCATCATCATCATCATCATCATCATCATCATCATCACCACCACCACCATCACCACCACCACTACTACCACACCATCACCATCACCATCACCATCACCATAATTATTATTGTTCTTTTTGTTCTTGTTCTTGTTCTTGTTCCTGTTCTTGTTCTTGTACTTGTTCTTCTTGTTCTTCTTCTTGCTCTTCCTGTTCTTCTGTTCTTCTGTTCTTTTGTTTTTCTTGTTGTTGTTTTTGTTGTTGTTGTTGTTGTTGTTCTGTTTTTTGTTGTTGTGTTGTTGTTGTTGTGTCTTGTTCTTGTTCTTGTTTGTTCTTGTTCTTCTTCTTCGTTTTCCGCTTTTTCTTGTTGTTATTGTTATTGTTGTTATGATTAATGCTTTCATTTTGCTATTCTGATTTCTGTTTTTTTGTTTGTTTTTCTTCTATATACATTATTGCTGTTGTTATTGTTTTTGTTATTGTTATTATTATTATTATTATTATTATTATTGTCAGTGTTATTATCCTTATTATTATTATTATTATTATTATTATTATCATTATATTATATTATTATTATTATTATTATTATTATTTATTATCATTATTACATTATTAGTAAATATTATTATTATATTATTATATATTATTATTATTGTTATTTTATTATTATATTATCATTATTATTATATTATCTTTTAATTATTATATTATTGTTATCACAATTATTATTATTATTATTACTATTACTATTATCATTATTATTATCATTATTATTATTGTTGTTGTTATTATCATTATTATTATGCTATCATCATTATTATTATATTATTATTATTATTATTATTACTATTATTATCATTATTATTATTATCATTATATTATTATATCACATTGTTATTATTATTATTATTCATTATTATTATTATCATCATGCTTATTATTATCATTGTTATTATTATTATTATTATTATTTTTATATTGTTGTTGTTGTTGTTGTCGGGAGAAGTAATGGTAGCATTAGTAGTAGTAGTAGTAGTGGTAGCAGCAGCAGCAGCAGTAGTAGTAGTAGTAGTAGTAGTAGTAGTAGTTGTAGTAGTCATATCAACAACATGATGATTATGATTATGGTTATTAGTACTTTTATTAACTTACTATTATTGTGATCATATTTTTGTTGTTGGTGTTGCTTTTGTTGTTGTTTCATTTAGTTTTCCTATAGCGCTATTCTCCAAACTAACCTGGTCACATTTTGCAATAAGCAAGTTCAGACATTTTGTGGACCACGGACAAGTAAAGCTGCTACTGGGCCTGTCCACATTGCGTATTACTATGCACAGTCTGCATCTTTATTGGGAATGTATACAAGATGTTTTCGTGTTTCGATAAGCCACCGAATTTTGACATCATTTACGTGATCTTTATCATGCACATTTGATCTCTTCTGCATGCGTATATATACATTTTCAGTTTTTCAAGACGACGTCTCCGCGTTCGGAGCGAATTCCATATGCACTAACGTCACAGGTGCCATGTGTATGGTGATCATGGCACAAGCCTTAAGCCTGCACATAAATCCATGAGCTGGCTATGTCCTGAGGCCCTACCTATGTTTTACCTAGTCTCTATTTTATACTGGGATTGCATCAGTCTATCACTGGAATAATCTTGGTTACACATAAATGACATTGTGTCTGTGTGTGTTATCTTGTACATACGCATAGCAGCACTAGCCACTGGCAGGTCTGTACAATTGTTGACTTGGGTGACCGGATAAATATCCACACTTTAGCCATCAGGCAGAACAGCCTGGGATTTTACTATGTCTTGAGTCTCTGATCTGGTATAATGCAGAATGTGTGTATGGGGTCTGTACTATAGGGATCTTTAGCACTCGGACAATTCCATATGCACTCCATCCTTATTTACCAGGAGTAATCTGGCAGACATCTTGAGTCTGCGCAAAACTACATGCGTTGGCAGGTCCTGAAAGGGAGAAAGACCAAGATCTATAAAACATTATGTGCAAACATTTCATCTAAAGTCATGGGCTTTCATCGGTTGTTTGGCCAGAAATGTTTTGCTTATTCTAATCAATATGTTGTGTTACGTATTACAGTGCCTGGAGTTTAGTCTGCTCTGCTTTTGGAAATTGTGTTTCCAAGGCTCATTTTAAGTTCTTGATTGTGTGTAATAAACATGTTGACATAATTCTGCTGTGGCTAACTAATTGCAGTAGTTTCTGTAAATGCAAACTTCACAAAAGCCTCGAATTAAATAGTTCACAGAAAGGATTAGCACCCATACCACAACTGAATGGTTTACAGGTGGGATGGGAGTAGAACATTCCCTTCTGATGAGGGACTCAGACTTAGCTCTTTTTTATCTCCAGAGTGTGCTCTGTTATTATCAAGCCAAAAAGTATATATGCTTAAAACAATTTTAACATCGCACGGATTTCTCACTATATGTATATATATATATATACATTTTATGCGAAAAATTAAGGATCCACCAAAAAAATATTCACTAGCAGTTCACATTCTGCGTTTTTGTTCAGTTGATATAATTCAGTTAACGTACATTTTTTTAGATGGTTTGGCCAATAATCTTCACAAAATTACAAGTATATTTTACACATCGCGTTCATGAATGTATATCATTGTGCTTCATGGCTGATGTCTTTATCTTTATATTCATTTGTTTATGTGTTGGCATTTCGATGATATGAGTTGCTGAGTCATGTTTTCTTATTTGATTTAATGTAACATTATTCATTTTGTTGTTATTGTTTGTTCAGATGTTATCTACTTACTTTATTTGATTATCTACGATTCAACTGTACATTTTTTTTAAACTCGGTTTCATTTGTTTCCTGTTATTGTTTTAGAAAAAAAAGGGGTTCGATTACTGACATGTATTTATAACAATTATAAGAGACGAAGCTTTTCAGTTTTTAGACTCTTTTCATCTTTTTTTCCTTTTGACTTTATCGTTTACTTGGTCTATTAAAAAAAACAAACATTTTTTTTACTTGTTTATGAAGAATTACGGGACTTGAGCATTTTTCAAAATTTCAGTCAGATTTTTTTAAACATTTATTCCATCTTTTGCTTGTAAATGTGCAATATGAAGAAAATAATTTATTTTACAGTTAAATTCATCCATTGATTTTGATGACACTTACTCAAAACGTTTTCTTGTTTACATTATTACTATTACTTTTGTTATTATTATATTATTATTGTTATTATTATTATTATTATTGTTATTATTAATATTATTATTATTATTATTATTATATTATCATTATTATTATCATTATCATTATCGTTATCATTATTGTTATTATTACTAGTATTATTATTATTATCATTATTGTTAATGTTATCATTATTATCATTGTTGTTGTTGTTGTTGTTGTTGTTATTATTATTATCGTTGGTGTTGTTGTTTTATGATCAGTTTGATCATCATTGTAATTAATGTTGTTTCTGATGTCGTTATCATTACGTATACCAAATTATGACTAATAATGTTACTTTTTTCATTTTTATTAACTTACTTTCAATTCATTTGTTTAGATTTTTTCATTGTTTGGACACATAATGCTGGAGGATTCCACATACAAATGGATAAATATTAATCTGTTGTGCCTTGATAGAGATATATGGTTTGTTACATGATGTTGACGACTCGAAATTGCTCAAGTATTAGAAGTGTAAAAAAGAGTGAACAGATTTCAATTTTGATGCTATATGTTCGATTTGTTGAGATAGGCTCAGAACAGTTTCTCTCAATAGCTTTACGTTATGTAGAGAAATACTCAGAAGGACCACGTCTGTCTCGTTTTCTCACGTTCTCTCACGTTTGATCACACCTTTTTCATTCGTCTATCTGCCACTCGCTCAGACGAAATAATCAATATGTCAAACAGGACAAGAACTACCAGAGGTGATCAGAGCTGAAATGGAGAACACTGGCATTTTCTTTAAGGTCAGATGTTTAGCTGTCCGATGTATTATTTCGTATTCTCGTTCATGGTTGCTGGGAATACGTTTGATATCCTAAAAGGCATGGTTCATAACCACTTTGCTTCGATCCTTACAGTTAAGGAATTTTAATACTAAAGACTTAAGACATAAAACAAATTAAAACATACAACGGGCACCAAAGTGTATTGCATGCAAGAAAATGCTATTCGTATTTGTATTTCATATTGTAGTTCATCCAATTATAAAGTTGAAGTCAATTTTGCTGAGATTTACACATGTTACGACTTCGATCACGCGACATACTATTTTTTTTAAGATTAGTTTTCTCAAAATGGCCAACTCTCTATCACATACTTTGAAACTATATCTCTCCATGAGTTGTCATAGAATAGAAATAAAAAAATACGCATGGCCACAACCTGTAGAGTCTATATATGTTTTCTGTATATAAAACGAACAAGGCGCAAAATTGAAATCTATCAGTGATTTAGTAAAAACGCGTTACATTTAAAAATGAATATGTCGTTTAATTTACTGAAAGTGTGCAATGTTGGCCGTTACACAATACGCAATGTGGTAGTACTGGTGACATCTACAGGCTTTTTCTTTTGCAAACACCAAAAGCGATTGAACATTTTTCTTTTTTTTTGCACTAAAGAGTCTTGCATTGGGTGGGCTTTGCTCACCAGCGATTCGTTTAGAGACGATTTGCTGTGCAGGGTTTGGCTAAATCAGGAGTTGCTCAGTTAGGGTGCGTCCAAATCAAAAGATTTTCGCTCAGCAGCTTCATGTCTGGTTTATATGCTTGCTCACAGTTATATGGCTCGTACCACACGTATCACTGCACAGAAGTGTGTATTAGCCTGTCTGTTTTTGTCTGTGATAAACGTGTGTCAGCAAGATTTTCTTACTCGTTTCCAAATGCACAGTAACCAATATTTAGGTTAAAAAATGTAGACTGTGGAGAAACTGCAACTGCAAAGGATTGGAAAATATGACACCAAGATCAACGTCATACGGTCCAAGAAATGTGCCTAAAATAATCACTGGTTCAGTGAGTGAACAACAGTTTTGCTGGTACCTCTGACTATAGTAATACTTTCTGTTTATACTGTTGAGATAGTCTACTATTGTCTTTTACGCCAAGTCTTGTTTCTTCTGATGTTTGTTGAACGGCACACTGAATTTGAGAAAAACGCGATCAAGATCTTTTTGTTGTGATTTTTTATATAAAAGCGGAGATGATTAGAACGTTTCTTTTAATCTTTTCTTAATCGTTTATCTGTTGTTGTTGTTTGTTTGTTGTTGTTGTTTCTTTTTCAATTCATTTTACAATAAACATATATCAATTAACAATGTGATAACAGAAAATGATATCAATTCCATGTATGTAAGATAAAGTGGTGTTGAAATACGAACGACATGTAATGTTCAGAGCATATCTAAGAACAAATTAAATAGTGAAAAATTCAATGTGTACATCAGGATTTAAGTATATTTCATGAAGATAAATGTTTTCTATTGCGTAAACATTAGCATGAAATTTTTCCATTGAACTTTAAAAATGGACAGGAGAAAGTTTAGTTTATCATTATTATGTTCAACTCTGTATCTCATATTTAGTTATCTTTGGTAAAAAATGTACAGTGATAATGCATCTGTCGATTTTACATTTATAGATCAATGATTTTGCAAGTATTATGATAAGATGAATTATCTAAGTATGAAAAGATTTTACAAGGCTGAAATCGAAAGCTTTGACAAGGATAGCATTTAGTGTTTTTATTATCACAAGTATACAATGTCAGTGGATATGTTGTATATTGTGTACATGTACCTCTGTGGGTTTTATATTGTATTGCATTTCATTTAGCGGAAAATGCTGCGTGGGCTTTGAAGTCCTCGCGTGTGTCTAAAGTATCATTGCTTTTCAGTGTCTCCTTATATAAAAGAGAGGATTCAGGTTGAAGCATGGCTGTATGTGTCGTTGTGTGTGGGGGGGGGGTATCTTTGTGTATGTGTGTGTCTATCTGTTTGTCTGTATGTATGCCTATCTGTTTATTCGTCTATGCCAAAGAGAAGTAAAATACAATGGGAATAAGTTGATGTTGTGTACAAGCAAAACATCAGCAAACCTTCCTTGGCTGTTTACCAGTAGACCTGATTACATCATGAATAACAATTTTGAGTAAAACAGAGAAAGAAATCAACTTACGCTATATAAAGAAAGCGTTGACGTACCAAACTGCCCAGCACATCACACTAGTTTATTCTACATACGTTTAGGTCACTCTTGAGAGAACAGACTGTGCAGACTAACTGCTGACCACAGACTATGACAATCTTGGTCTTCATGTGTTCACTAGACTTCCTCGGCCCCCAGCTGTGTCTTTTCCTGTCTCTGCCCCAACTAGCTGCTCTGGTCCTTCGAAGATTCTGCCTTGTCTCTGACGCCTTTGTATTAGATCCTGCCCAGCTTAGGCAAACAAGGTGAGAACCTGTCGGCTGGACTTGAGCCTGATGCTGCTCTATATTCTAGTACCCCCCCTCCCCAGTGCAATCCTGCTAGGTTCAACAAATAAGGCTTAGACACTGCCTAGTCCTGGTCACTGAAGTTCAGCGCTAACTCAGCAGTTTGACATTTCCCACAACGTCTGGTCGCATTTTTGAACAGTTATTCTCAGTTGACTGATCTCAATGAAATAGGATTAACTGTGAGACATGATATTCGCAGCTATGTACAGTCATGAACAAAACATATGTAATACACAATACATAGACACACAGCAAACAGTGAGTTATACAGACCACACGCCACCATGACAATCAACACGGAACACAGCACAATGCACGATACAATACACCGAATGAACCTACAATACACCGAATGAACCTACAATACACCGAATGAACCTAGCAAAGCAAAGCAAACAAACAAACAAAACAAACAAACAAACAAAAGCCTCTGACTCAAACCAACAAATTACGGAAAAGAGGTACCAAACAAGTCAAACTGGAGGTTTAACCCGCCTAAGCTTCAATGCGATGCTGTGGTTCGTGATCAAGGAGGAGACAGATACGCTGATGAGTCCAAGCTGTTGCAGACATTTGAAGAGCACGCCGTATGGAGATTTTATCCCAGGACGAGCAGCTGTCTGCTGGTGTAACGAAGCTGCATCGTTCGTTCGTTATTTCTTTTAACTGCATGTCACCGTGATGGGTTAGAAAACGAAGAAATGAAGAAATCAGTCCACGTCCTCTGGGTCATCAAGCCAACACCAGGGACTAGCTTTTTTTTTCTGCAAAACGAGATTTAAAAAGAAAAGAATCTGTCACAGCTAGTTCCTGGAGCTTACTGCATCCAACATCCGAACCCTGGTGGGCCTTGAAACAGGAGTCCGGTATTAGCCCAAACCACAAACTTGCTTTCGGTTTCAGTTTCTCCGCGCTCGGAATGAATTCAATATGTACTAACGTTATACGCACCGTGTGATGGAGAAGATCCAGAATGGTCAGGGCACAAGCCTTAAGCTTGCACATAAACCCATGAACTGGCCAGGTCCTGCTACGATCTAAATGAACATTAACCGATTATTTTTCCAAAAGCCAGAACACATGATACCCACGTTGTACGTAGAAAAGTAAACTCCCCACCTATACTTGAACATTTATCCTAGATATCCGCAAACATCCTCTCTGCCTCTACATAATACACGGTCAATGACAAAACGAAGCTATGTGACAAGAGAACAAGAAAACAAAGAAATTAAGAAAA
>CM060314.1:37878804-37881304 GCA_030674185.1 Monoplex corrugatus | reverse complement strand
AGAAACAGAGAGAAAGAGAGAGACGGGTGGAGAGGGGCGGGGAACCCATGATGTGTATGGTATGTCTTCTTACCTGCCACAGCATGTAAGCCTCGCGAGTGACAGCACGAGACTGCGTTCGTTGTCTCTGCGTGCACTTGTCAGTCAGTGTCAGATGTTTCGTGCTGCTCTTGTGTAAAGATGCTTTTCGATTTGTGTCGGAGTGAAGCTGAAGACGAAAATGAGATATAGCTGTATTTGAAATATACAGAGGTGTCCTGTTTGTTAGTACCGGTACATGCAGAGGCACAATCCCATCATCAGATATGTCGGGTTTGTGTCAGAATGATGCCACGTCATTTGCTGACCATCTGCTGGAGTTGTTTTCATCGTCATCTATGTCTTCTGAAAATCTCTTTGAACACAGTGCGCTGATAGACGTGAAAGATAAGCAAGGTATTTATTTCTAGATCAATGATATGTTTGCTCATTTCTGTATGTATCAATTCATTTTTTATGGGTTTCTTTCTTAGGGCTTTTTTTTCGTTACTAGGGATGTCTTTCTCATTTTCTCCATTTCTTTTCTTTCTGTATCTTTTGTTTGTGCATTTTGTTTCTTATCTTTTGTTTGTGTATTTGTTTCTTATCTATCTGCTTGTCTGTCTGCCTTTCTATCTATCTCTCTATCCATCTATTTGTCCGCCTATGTACGTATGTATGTATGTGCATGTATGTATGTGTGTATGTATGTATGTGTGTATGTATGTATGTATCTATCTTTCTATATTTCCCTCTATCTATCTATCTGTCTATCTATCTATCTATCTATCTATCTATCTATCTATCTATCTATCTATCTATCTATCTATCTGTCTATCTATCTATCTATCTATCTTCTATCTATCTATCTATATGTCTATCTATCTATTTGTCTATCTGTCTATCTATCTAATCTATCTGTCTATCTATCTATTATCTATCTATCTATCTATTATCTATCGGTCTATCTGTCTGACTGTTATGTATGTAATGTGTATATGTATGTATGTATGTATGTAGGTAGGTAAGTATTATGTATGCGTGTATGTGTGTATGTATGTATGTATGTTTGTATTGTACATATGTATGTATGTCTGTATGTAGGTAGGTAAGTAGGTATATATCTATCTATGTGTCTATGCATTGTGTGTATACATGTTTGTATGTATGTATATCTATATCTATACATATATATATATATATATGTTTGTATGTATGTATGTATATATATTATATATATATTATATATATAATATTTATGTATATATATATAAAATATATATATATATATATATATATATATATACCACTATTGTATGTAAAATGTTTATATATTTCAACGTACAAGACACACATAAGGGGATGAAGAAAGCTTTAGAGCCCACTGCTGGCAAGATTGCTCCTCTGAAGTCCAAGGATGATGAATTGTCAAGGACTGTGCCAAGAAAATGGACAGATAGGCAGACACCTACCAGGTCCTGTATTTTTCTAAAGTTGTGTGATCCACCAAATCCGGCAGCACTTATCTGCAGAGTCCTGAGACTACGCAAAACCCGATGCGCTAGCAAGGTCATGAAATAGGGAAGGGATCGCAGTAACCCATCAAACACTAAGATGACACCACCAGAATGACGGACACATTAAACATAGGCTGACAACAGACCTGTTTATGATGCTGAGGACTGGAATCGAACTCGAGATATTAGACCTTCTGTCCAAGAAAGAACCAAACAGCCCGCATCTTCAATGTACTTCACTAAGAACGTAATCAATGAGTTAGCCCTTGCCGGCATTGTGGCCTTGCCTGCTCTTAGTGAGCTAAACCAAGTCCAACAGAGCACAAACTCAGCTAGGCCAGTGATTCATTTGCTTATGGCAAGGAACCCAGCAAAGACGATTACCCTGCTGATCTGATTTAATGTTGGAAACGAGTGCTTCAGTTTTCCAAGACATGTGAGATGCAAACATCATCTCGTTGTGCAAGATAAGAGAAACCGCCGCGACAGTAATAATTACAGTGCACAACACTATTCAGAACCATCATCAAGGACTTTGCCAGAGTGGTTCTGAAGAGGTTGCAGTCACTACAAGATCACGTCCCTCTCAAGTCCCTTTGTGACTTCAAGGCAGAGACATCCACCATCAACATGATATTCTTATTCAGATAGCTTTTGGAAAAGGCCTAAGAACAGATGCAAGATTTATTTTGCCTTCATAGACCTGACAAAAGCTTTTGACCTGCTCAGCAGAATCTCTTGACATTCCTAGAGAAGATTGGATGCTCACCAAAATTGCTGCGTCCCATTGTTTCCATCCGTGATGGTATGCAAAACAGTGCAGCTTGACAAATCATTCTCAGATCCATTCCCCAGTCAATGTGTGAAACAGGGCTGCATCTTAACTCTCAAGCTTTTTGAGATCTTCTTTGGTATCTTCACACTACTATATATTGTAAGAGCATCTGATGACAGAGCTTGCTTGC
>CM060314.1:37856304-37873804 GCA_030674185.1 Monoplex corrugatus | reverse complement strand
CCTCTGCTAAGCCTTCCTTGAGTCATCAAATAATTTTCCTTTTCACACTGTCACCCTGGAATTATGAGAAGGTTTAAATAGCAGTCTATTATTGTATACTGAAAAAGCTCAACTCACTGAACATAGAAAGAAGAACTCCCATTCCTACACCTATTAAATAACGGTCACTAGTCTGAACTGACAATAAATACAAGAAGAAAAATGTCACTAGTCTGAACTGACAGTAGAAAACAAGAAGAAATAAATTACATTGAGTTATCAAAGCAAATGCGTTAATTAAATCCCCTGCGAAAAAGAAATACAATTTGTACATAAATTCGACAGGTGCTGTTTCAAAGGTAAGTCACACAGAACAATGATCAAACGCTAGTATTGTTTTTGTCGAGTGTTATTGGTAAATGTCCACCTGCTTAGAGAATGTAGTGAATGGATCTTATGTTACATGTAACTGATATATTATTATATACTCACACACATTGTGAGAGTGCGTTTGTAAAATTGTGAACTCATAACACGTGATGTGTTGGTGTTGTGTGGTGTGTGTGTGGTGTGTGTGTGTGTGTGTGTGTGTGTGGAGAGAGAGAGAGAGAGAGAGAGAGAGAGAGAGAGAGAAAGAGAAAGAGAAAGAAAGAGAGAGAGGGAGAGAGAACTCAGAACTCGAACTCAGAACTCAGAATTTTTTAATGTACATCGGCCTTAGGCCACAATACAATAGTCAGTGGGGCGGGGAGGGAGATAGGGTTTTTGTGGTTTACACCAATATTGCAATGCATATGACTGCATCGTCGAACATTGTCACTTTCAGTGCTTTCCTCAGTTGATACTTCGTCGGTGTAACAGTCAACAGATCTTTCTTTTGCTGACCGATCTAACATTGAACGAAGTAATGCACTAAACAGTACTTGACTACACATGTATCATCAAGCTTCATCAGTGCATTAAGGCATCAAACAAATTATACAGATATTTACATACATATACATAATTATATCGTTCCATTCCTCCATCTGCTGGTCAAGCAATTAGTCTCTCAGTATAGCCAATAGCCAGTCAAATAATACAATCATCAAACGATCAACAAATGATTTTTAAATCACCTTGCTTGCGAAATAAACTTCACTTTATCCATTCAATCAAACAAATACTTAGTATAATCAGTGTACCGTGACAACGGTAATCAATCAATCAATCAACTACCATTCAATCATTTGATTAGCTATATGAATCAGATCAGTTAAATACTGAACCGTTTCTCTACCAGTTAGTCACCTAATACAATTATTCATCCATAAACCAAACCAGTTAGCGAGTCACCGAACACTTTGATCAGTTTCATATAAATCATTTTCCCGATCAGTACTTAATCAGCAACTAGCAACTAATCAATGGATCAATCACTAAGTCAGTCCATCCATCAATCAATCAATGAATTAATCACACAATCAATTAAGCAGTCAAATCAATGAATAATCAACTTACCAAATATTTGTAAATCAAGTATCGATAAACAATTCAATTTTTCAAAAATTATCTTTACCCCCGCGTTCTTGTGCATAATTTACAGTCTGTACACAAGACTTATAAGCACATAATAAGCACACAGCAGTTTATATTGAAATGACTACAAAAATGGAATGGAACAATGATTCATTGTTTTACCATTTATTATAACTGTACAGCATTGCATAATTACTTATGTAATACAGTAATATAGTATTGGTGATGACTTATTTTCGTTAGTTTATTCATTCATGATTTTTTTTGCGCCTGTTGATGGCATGAAAAACAAATCTGGACACATTGTATCAAAGATGAGAATTTTCTGCTTTGAGCAGTAGATAAAGTGGCATTTTAGCTATTCTTTGAAGAATTTTACTCTAATATAGTGGGACAGTCATATATAAGGTGATATTCATTTTCGATACGTGTTTTACAAAAAGGACTCTCACTATAACGATGTGAATTGTTATTCAGTGGCAGTACATCAAATCTTAGTTGTGTGATTTGCCACTCTGAAACAATATGTATCCATGTCAGAAATATATTTTTCTTTTAAAAAAAATTGTTTTGAATGTTCTATAGCACTCATATCTGTCACCATCTCTAATAATACTAGCGCATTCTTGGATAAACAGATCAACAAGTCTTTATCTAAATGTGTTTAAAAATATAATGACTACCTGGCTGAATCTGTCTCTCAGTAACAAAAAAGCTCCTTACTGCGTAGTTTTTGTCGGCGATCCGGCCGACTTCTTCAGCGCAACTGCTGGGTTGAGAACTGGCTTCAGTGCGCACCGCCGTGAGCGAACTCACGACAGTGCGACTGAATAAGTGAGGAGTACACCGATGGCAGGTTGTGTCGGTCCCGGTCACGGTTGAGGGCGGGGTTCCTTGCGGCGATGTAAACTGCCTCCTTTACTCCCCTCTGGAACCATCTTGCTTCTTTGTCGAGAACTTGCACATTGTCCTTTTCAAAGTGGTGTTGGGTGTGGGTCATATGTTCTCCCACTGGAGAGGACTCACGTTTGTGTTCTTTTAATCTTTTGTGCAAGTTGCGCTCAGTTTCGCCAATATAGCCATGGTCACAGTCGTGGCAGTCTATCTTGTATATCACCCCTGATATGTCCAATTTGTCTGTTTTGTCTTTGGGGTGGACTAACTTCCTGATCTTCCTGCTGAGAGCCTCAGTGATGCCGCTGACGTATGGCATGGAGACGTGCCCTCTCGAAGGGGTTGGCCGTTCAGTGGAGGGGTGGGGTATGGTTTTCTTGCCCCCCGAAATATCCCAGGCCCACTTCTGGTATCCTGACACACTGAGTACTTTTTTGATGTACTGCACCTCTTCTTCTCTAGCGGTGTCGATGGAGCAGATGGTCTTCGCTCGGTGGGTGAGGGTGCGGATTACTCCAAGCTTGTGTTCCAGTGGCTGGTGACTGTCAAATTGTAAGTACTGGTCCGTGTGGGTCGGCTTTCTATAGACGGAGAAGGCGAGGTATCCAACATTGCGATGCTGCCGTTCTCTTCTACCTCATAGGTGAGCTTGATGGCAGGATGTTGGTTGTTGAGATGGTTCGTGAAGTCTTCTACCACCGATCTTTTCAGTACAGTCATAGTGTCGTCCATGTAGCGGCCCCAGTAGCATGGAGGAGTGTGGAACGACGCCAAAAAATGTTTAAAAATAGTTTTACATCCCCTACTCCCTGCTGCAGCCATACAATGTTGAAACCTGTATCACACAGGATTTTATTTACCTCTGATGGCCAACAATCCTTTCCATTTCTATTTAATTCCATTAGCATTTGGTAAGCGTTATGCGAAAATCTTTCGGCACTCATTTCTAGCAATTTAAACCAATATCTTAAGCATGCGATTGCAGAGTTAACGAATAATGGATATCTTCCCAGATCAGCATACACCATCTTGTTTGGTGTCTTAACAGGCATGCCTAAAAACCTTTTGCACGCCATCATAAGTACCTTTTCTATGTGTTCATTCGTTTTAATCCCCATACTTATGTGTACAACAAAATGGGTTGTACCTTTACGTGAAATATTTTAAAGAAAGTATCCATTGTCATTTCCTTCAATTTTTGGAGAACCCTATTAAGCTGTAGGACAGCTTTCTTCCCTTTAGTTGCTAAATGTACTTACCATTGTCGTGAAATTAAATCCTAAATAGCAATAATTATTTACCACTTCCACCTTATTTTCTTCATATGACCATTTGTCACGTTTTTCGAGGAACCCTCCGTTTCTAAACACCATGACCTTTGTTTTGTCAATATTTACTTTTAAATTTCATGTTGTTAGAGAGAGAGAGAGAGAGAGAGAGAGAGAGAGAGAGAGAGAGACAGACAGACAGACAGACAGACAGACAGAGACAGAGAGACAGAGACAGAGACAGAGACATAGCTGTTGTGCGGTTTTTGTCCTAAGCCTGGTTCTTATCCTGCTTAACGAAATATTATGGAACTTAATGATGTTTTTATTTTTTTTTTACAAAAGCTAATGAATTTACTTCTCTGCGTCGTTCGCATACGTTTTGCAAATAATTTCTTTAATCAAAGCCGTGTCCTTACCCCATTTTCTTGTGTTTTTTTTCTAGTTTTTATACACATCTGAAAACAAATGGAGTGGAAATGGGCAGAAGTAAGGGACAGAGGGAGAGAAAAATGAGAGATATAGACATTGACAAGGGCAGTGAAAATGATACTATTTTTTTTCAATGGTAGAAGTCACCATGTAGAAGCACGTTTTCAAATAATATTTGTATTTGTTGATTTTACATTTACCAAGAGTTGAGAATGCAAAACCACATACATCAATACAGCAAGGGAGAAAAACTTGTGGCACTATATTACCGTGACCAGTGACAATTTTTCTTGTAAATCATATGATCAGGAAAGAATCCGCATGTAACAAAACATTGCTTTTATTCTGTCTGTGTTCGTGCTTTCTGTCCCTCTGTCTCTGTCTGTCTCTCTGTCTGTCCATCTGTGTGTATCTCTCTATGTCTTTGTCTCTCTCACTCTGTCTATCTCTGTCTGGCTGGCTGTGTTTCTGTTTCTCTCTCTGTCTGTTTCTCTGTCTCTGCCTCTCTGTTTCTGTCTCTCCCCGCCCCCTCTCTCTCCTATTCAGAATGTCCATCAGTTTATACTGAACATCCAAACACATCAAAATCCACTCTTTCTGTATGTTTTTGATTTTCAGTTCGTTTACAGCATTCCCGAGTCAAGTACATATTGATGTAAAAACTGTAAAAAAAAGAAAAAAAGAAAAGCGTAATGGTGACATTGATGATACTCAGTTCCTTTTCTTTTTTTTCATCGTTATATATGTATATATATGTTACAGAAGTCGGTTTATGTGTGACTGACAGAAATAGAATAAAAGTAGATTGTGTATATGTAGTGCGTGTTCTATGTGTTTTCCCCAACCACACACAACCTTCCACTCAGTCACTTCAACAACTCTGTAAACAAATTAGTATATTTAAATATGTATAATAAATCAAATATCATCTGTTCAATTTTCATCCAACTGGATCAACAAACACATAAGACAGAAATAAATGTTCATTGACCACTGTTCAATAGAAAGTAATCGATTCAGGTTTCCGTCCCAAACAGTCCTTTCACAGGAATTCTTTCACTGCATCAGCACTTCAGTCAGTCTGTTTCACAGCATCGAAATCATTGTTCAGAATTCAGTTCATCACTCTATATAAATATAGTGACCACACAATCCTGGGGAGCAAGACGAAACAGAGGCGTCAGTAACTGGACATGCGTACAGCAGGTATTCAGCAGAGTCCTAACAGCTTAGGACCAGGGACTGGATCAGGCATCCACCCCTCAAAACAGCAGGTATTCAGCAGAGTCCTAACTGCTTAGATGCACCATGGGACTGAACTTCAGGCATCCACCCCTCAAAACAGCAGGTATTTCAGCAGAGTCCTAAACAGCTCTAGTGGACCAGGGACTGGATCAGGCATCCACCCCTCAAACCAAAGTCACGTACGTATGTGGCTCCCTCGTGAGCTAATCGGACCAGACAGCTCCCCACGTCAGAAGCTGTAGATAGGAAAAAATTTGCTAAGTACTTCCATCTACAAAATTGTCAATAAAATGTATCAGGTCAATGGCCACACCATATTCTTTATATTATATGATTGACAGACGTTTATCCCAAAATAATATTGTTTGCCTTTTAAAAGCTCGAAGGCAAATTGCATTCACAGTGATATACAGCAAATATTCTACACTAACTTCAATTTCCAAAAAATGACCACTAATTTAGCTTCATATTCATTTAACAAAATAACATCTTACAATAAAGAATTTAACACAAAATTCGCCATTCATGTTTCAAAAGTCCAAACTCTTAATACATATAATTATCCATAAAGTTCACACTGACTGCACATCATTTAAAGATCGAAACCATAAAACAGTAATTCATAACATTAAATCAAGAACTACAACTCAATACAACTCTTGAATGCCAAAAATAATTCACTTCACTTTTACACAACTACGTTTCTTCACAATCTCCACATGTCTCAATTTTTGGTAAATATATATAAAAAAATCAAAAGATTCACCAACCTGCTAACAGAGCAGCTTAAGACAAACGGATATAGTTCTCTTCAGGTGGCAAAGATATAATAATAATAATAATAATTACAATATTTATATAGCGCAAAATCTTGATAAAATCAAATCTAAGCGCTGAAACACACACACACGCACGCACGCACACACACGCACGCACTCACGCACACACACGCACCCACGCACACACACACACACACACACACACACACACACACACACACACACGGCTATAAATGGGGAGAAAGAATAAAAACAATGGAAAATTATAGAGAGCATATTATATACAATTATATATTGCAATGTGATCCTGGGGAGCAAGACGAAACAGAGGCGTCAGTATATGCGACCGTTCCACCTGGAAATCTCTGTAGAACTGACTTTTAGTTCACAGATTTTCGCACGCACACAACGCTACACGAATTCCACGCTCCACGCATTCCACGCTCCGCGCACTCCACGCTTTTACTTCACAGCCAATCAGAATAAAGACACCGAAAACCACACTGGGTGCTCCAGTCCACAAAAGCAAAAATGAGCCAAAACTCTATACCAAAAGTGAAAATGTAAAAACAGCACTATGAAAGTATATACAACACATCCGTCACAATATATATATATATATATATATATATATATATATATATATATTATATATTATTATATACATACATATATTCTTTTTTTTATTTGTCGTCAATGCTGATTTTTCTTGGATGAGTGTATGCACGTTGTTTTGTCTGTACTGTGGAGGTGGTATATCGCTGTACAGTCTGCATGCACTGTCTTGGTGGATGTGCGTGCTGGCTATAATCATGTTTAAAAAAAAACAGTCACTGAAATTACTAAATAGATCCTAAACATTCATACTTCTTCATGCGTATACACTCCAAAGGGGTTAGGCACTGACAGGTCTACAGGCATGTTGACATGGAAGTTCTGGACAAACTCTACAATTTACCATCAGTTGTACATGTCTAGTTGGATTGAAACCAGTTGACTACCACGCCCATCATTTCCGTTTTTTTTTTAATGACTTTTTTTCTGACACTAGCCCCAGTGTTAGAAGAGGGCGAATGAGTATATAATTCTATTTATAATTCCATACTGATTGACTCATGACTGATAAAACCTGTTTTATTTTTGCTTGCATCTGTTTCTGTCTAATTCTTCGACCTTCCTCTTGTTAACGTTTAACTTGTTTTCCTGTTTGTGTCCTGTCTTTGCAGAGCAGCAGAAGTAGGAGAAAAGCGTTCAGCTCCTGGCCACCAGTGCTTCCAGCAGGGTGACAAACACATAGCCATCCCTGTTGTGCCCCACGCGTCTGTGTCATGCCCTCCTGCCACACGATCATCGGCGATGTGGAAAGGCCACCACAGATTGATTGTCATCCCACAAACCGCTTGGCAATCATTCTGGCAAAAGTCCTGACAACTGACTTGGCAATTGGTGACCAGCACCTGTGTTTAGAACACACACGCTGACAAAATAGCTGTATTAGTCTTGTAGTCCTTAACTGCGAGATCAGGGGGAGGGGAATGGGAAGGAGATGATTGGATCAAGGAACAAGATTTTTTTTCAAGATCTTTATTTCACGTTTGACATTTCTGCTTCTGCCTCTGGGGAATCGATCAACATCCACTGAAAGGTGAATGGGTTGTTCTGTGTTTGATATGAACCTAAAACAGGGATTGTTGCAAGACTTCTGGATCACAATATTACTCGCCTTTTGAGGACTTTAAGTTCATTTTTCTAAGATCATGTGTAGACTGTGAAAAACCAAAGGCATTAAGTCTCTGAGGCTCTGACACTTGAAATAGCAAAGAAAAGCAGAAATCTAGTGGAACAAATTAACTTCTTTCTGTGAAACGTTTGGATTGAACACCATTGATTTGTGAGTAAGAAAGCCAGTCAAAGAACCTCTATTCTCAATATCTCCGGACTTAGTTGGCCTGTGCTTGAAGTTAACAAACATAAGGAGCCCGCTTAGCATTTCTTCATTTGTGGAGATCAGATTACATTGGTCAGCAATGACATTAACTTTTACTGGAACTTGCACACACACACAGAAGCCTTTCACCAGCTGTCATTCAGGCAAATACCAGGCACAGAAAGAGACGAGTGGTACATGCAATATCAGTCCACAGTGACTTTGCTTCTACGGACCAGCAGTACAACTCAGGCACTACAGGGTGGTTTCTTGCTGTTACAGACCACCTCCCCCCCCCCCTTCACTCTCGGCCATAGCTCGTGTTCTGCATTCACGCAGAGAGATAATCTGAGCCACTATATTTACGTTCAGTCTGACCCCTTCAGACTTGCTTGAATATGTTCCCCCATCCCCTTTTGGAGGATACTTCTTGCTTCCTTCATTTCTGTCTCTTGCCAGCTCCCCTGTTAAATCCAAGCAAACTGCTGGCTGATAACCTCTATTCTGTTGGACTATTCAGGCGTCATAAACCACTGCGCCTCTCCCATCTCATCAAATAGCTTTCTGATTAATATAATGTCGATTCAGTTTTCCTGTATTCGGCACAGAATGGGAGAAAAAAGATTGATTCTGATGTCGTGGTAAAGAGAATTAAACTAGCTACTGAGGTACCAGATAGTAGAACAGATTTCACTTCGTCTCTTGTCTTCTTCTTGTGACCACTGAGACCTTCATCCTGTCTAAACGTTTGCTCGGTTACCATTTCTGAACATTTCGTGTCCATCGAATCTGACCGAAAATTTATTTCACACGGTTTGTGTCTTTATATCAGAGTGTATGTTCTGGAAGAGAGTATGTGAGTAAATGCCATTGGTATCGTAAACAGTGATTGAGAATGAAACACGATGATTCCATTTTTACGTACAATAAATGATTCCAGTATCTGTAACCACAGACAGTTTCTTGATTAAAAATGAAACCTCTAACTTAAATTATCTGAATCTACTTGAGAAACAGACAGATTAAACATAATGTCCATGATTTGTGATGTGTGATAAAACTCGATGAATCAGGGTCAGTGTGGTGTGAATCATTTGTCTGACGAGAAAAACTTCAAAATACAAACACGACGTAAAAAAACAACAACAAACACACAAAAAAAAACCAAAAAAAAGCAACACACAAAAAACAGACCAAATTACTCGAGAAAAAGAAGTCATAAAATCTAGTGACAACCATGATCAAAGTTACATAAAATGAAATGATGAGAATTTAAAATAAAAAACAATTGTACAGTATGTTGTTGAAGATAACCATGCTAGAAACAGAGAGATTGTTCATATCTCGTTCAAGAAACTGGGTACACAAAATGACAAAATGTTCACTATTGCTGACTCTGCTGACTGTTCCTTCACTGTGCCAGACCTCAAGTACAGATCTCATATTCAATATCACTGAAGAGCAGAGTATTGGTACTTATATAGGCGCCATTGCAGACAGCCCGTACCTGTACAAAAATCTCAACTCGTCCCAGAGAAAGCAGCTGAACTACAGAATGCTGGACCAGAGTCGCTTCCCTACTTCACTTTTCAGGGTAGATGAATCTACAGGAGGCATCTTCATTTCAGGCCGGATTGACAGAGAGAGCGCCAAATGCTACAAACAGCCTATGTGTGTCTTAGAGTTCAAAGTGGCTCTTACGTCTTCAGGGATTCCTTTTTCCAACATCATGACTGTCTTTGTCAAGGTCGTTGATAAGAACGACAATCCACCCTACTTTCTGGATCAGGACTCAGGCAGTGTCGTTCTAGACATTTCTGAGTCAGCTCTTGTTGGAACAGTTTTGAAATTGAGTGGAGCAGCAGACAGAGACTACGAAAAACGCAACACTGTCCAACGTTATGCTCTGACCGCCTACAACAGTGTCTTTTCCCTCAAATATTCTACCAATCTGGATGACAGCTCTGAGCTGAATCTCACGCTTCTTCAGCCTCTGGACAGAGAAGTCATCAGTAGTTATCACTTCTCCATTCTGGCCTTTGATGGTGGCTCTCCACCCCTTAGTGCAGCATTGGCGGTGCAGATTCGCGTCACAGACGAGAATGACAACAGACCCACCTTTTCAAATGACATGTATAGCATAGAAATCAGAGATGATTTTAAACCAGGACAGGTCATTCTCACAGTATCAGCCAATGATCGGGATTCTGGTGATCACAAGAACGTTTACTATCGGTTTAGCAACTTGCAACATGAACAATTGGAACAGGAGTTTCATGTAAATGAGGTGATGGGTGAGATCAGCGTGGTGTCACAATTATCTCCTGGAGTTTATGAGCTTATCGTAGAAGCTTTGGATGGTGGTAATCCCCCACTGAAGAGTCAGACAATGGTGAGGGTGAAAGTGATCAGCTCCAAGAACAACCCGCCCTCTGTTGAAATCAACACTCTGTCTGATGGTAGCAACCTATTAGTGAAGGTCTCTGAAGATACAGAGCGTGGGGCCTTTGTTGCCTTTGTCTTGGTGGAGGATCATGACGATGGGCCCAGAGGTGACATTGTGTGTTATCTGGACAGTGAGGCCCTACAACTTGAGGCTTTGGCTGACAAAAGTTACCGACTGACCCTGCACAGAGCTGTGGACAGAGAGACGTGTGATTCGTACAATGTTACCGTGACATGTTCAGACAATGGTCAGCCCCCTCTGTCCACAAGTAAATCCCTGCCGGTCATCATCACAGACGTCAACGACAACCCGCCCAAGTTCAGGTGGGACACCTTCTCACACATCGTGCCTGAAGGCAACTACAGCAACAGACGCGTCATCCAGGTCACTGCCACAGACCCTGACATGGGCAAGAACGCTGAGCTTATCTACAGCATCGACAATTCTGCTCACCCTCTCTTCAGAATAGACCCCATGTCAGGCATCATTTCTGCCACAGGCCATTTAGACCGAGAAACCACACCTGTCTACACCTTCAAGGTGTATGTTGCTGACAGAGGGCAGAGCCCCAACACCGCCTCTGCAAACGTTCTCATCAAGTTACAAGACGTCAACGACCAGTACCCTACCTTCAACAAGTCCTTGTTTGAATTCAGCATTCCTGAAAACGCCCCAAACAGAACATTGTTGGGAACTGTCTACGCTTACGACTATGATAAAGGTATAAATGGGAAATTTGACTTTTCCTATGCACGATCACTCGCCAGGGCAGACCCATTTGTGGTGACCACTGATGGCAAGATCTGGACCAATGGGGAACTAGACAGAGAGCAGAGAGACAGTTATTCCTTCACAGTTATGGTGCAGGACAAAGGACTGCCACCTAAAATCACCTATGCCAGTGTGGTGGTTACCATTCTGGATATTAATGACAATGTCCCCAAGATCCAGTTCCCTATGTCTGACAACCACACAATCTATGTCAGCACCATGCCTGAGCCAGGTATGGTTCTCGCCAAGATTGTTGCTTACGATCTTGATGCATCAGAAACCAGCAGTCTACACTTTTCGGTGCTCCATGGGAACGAAGATGGTGTATTTGATGTTGACCCTACCAGTGGTGAGATGAGGGTGAAAGATGTATCACGGCTGAAGAACAAAAAGGTTTACAAGCTGGTAGTGGCGGTACAAGATTATGGATCACCACCCCAAACCATCAACACCACCATCCTGGTGGATGTCAACTTTGACAACAATAATGGCATGGTGCTAAAGGAGACGAAGGGAAAAGCCAAGGCACAGGATTACATCGTGATTGTGGCTTGTGTTACCAGTATCACTGTCGTCCTGTCAATCATCATCATCGTCGCCATCTGCTTCTTCTTTCGTCAGGTGAGACATAGTGTGTTGCTCTCAGCCTTCTTTTTTTATTCTGTGTATTGTCTTTGTTGCGCTTGCTAATAAAATTTTCTCTCTTCCTCTGTCTCTTTATTTTTCCCTTTGTTGATATCACGTTGTGTCTTTTTCTTACATCGAGCTTTTAAATCTAACCAGACGAAATAATATACTCTTTCCCTTTGCTTGTTGACCTGTCCTTGTGTTTTGTACATTTGCTCTACACCATCTGTTCCTCATATCCGTTTCTTTTTTCCTTCTTCTGTCCCCCAAAATACATTTTTTTCCATATTGTTTGCGTTCTTCGTGCTAAAAGTTTTTTCTCTAAGCCTATGTGTAACTATGTGTACTATTCTATATTCCTGTTTGTGTTTGATTTCAGGTGTGATATTTTACTGCTTTTGTTTGTTTTGTTTATAAGTTTATAATGATGTGTTTGCTTGTGCCACAATGCACACAAACAGTAATAGTAGGCCTCTATCAGTCGGCGTCAACTATGGATAAAACACCTTAGTGTCATGTCATGCTGACGCCTCCAGAGCAACATGACTGTAGTTGGCAAAGCCGACATTGGATGTATATATTATGTATGCTAGCCATGTGATTGCCTTCAGAGAGCTTGCTATCCGCCTGGCTCTCTTTTCTTCAGCTAAGATCCTCTTTTCCTCGACCCGAATTGCTTCTGGAGTACATTGCACCATCTGTTGTGGTCGGCTGGTTTGTCTTCCCAGTTCTCTGTTGATGTCCAGAGCTTTCATATGGCACTATGAGACGTCCCTGTATCTTAGCTGCCTCGGCCAACAGATATCTTGCCAGAGACTAGTTCACCATTATGGATATCCTTTGGGATACGTCCATCTTCCATCCGGTGCACACAGCCAAGCCAGCGCAGCTGCGTTGTCTGAGCAGTGTGTGCATGGTGGTGAGACCAGCGCGTACTTGGACCTGAGCCTTTGATATTAAAAAAATGTTGTCGCGCTATTTGATGCCAAAGACGCGGCCATACAGTAGAGTGTTGATCATGCAGGCGTTGTACACTGCAATATTAATCGGAGTTGTCAGCTTTGGGTTCTCCCAGACTTGAGCAGTAAGTCGGCCTGAGGTTGCTGTAGCCACGCAAATGTTAATGTTGATCTCAGCATCGAGGGATAGATTGTTGTTGATGATGGACCCGAGGTATGTGAACTGGTGGACAACATTAAGTTTCTAGTTGTCGATGGTGATGACAGGTGGAGTGTTCACGTCTTGGCTCAACACGTTTGTCTTTTTAAGGCTGATAGAAAGGCCAGTGTCTTTGCAGACTTGGGGAGAATCTGTCTCTGAGGCACTGGAGTTGTTGGACAGCGTGTGAGATAGGAGCAGTGCGTCATTGGCGAAGAGTAGGTCTCTGATAATGGCCTGGTGCGTAGGTACACTCCTTGCGTTGCAGTCCCAAAAGGATGCTTCAGGAGCATGGAGAAGAAGATACCAAGCAGGGTGTGAGCAAACGACACAGCCTTGTTTGACCGCTTTTCATGTCAAAGGGTTCGGACATGCCGCCCTTGCACTGGATTGTTGCCTTCATTGTGGAATGATCTGATCTGGCTGTGCAACTTTGTGGGGACATTCTATTCTCATGAGAATATTGAACAGTCCATCCCTGCTGACCAGATCAAAGGCCTTGGTGACGTAGTCAAGCAACGGAAAAACCCAAAACAGCATTAATACCTCGAAAATTGATCAAAATAAGACAGCGCTTTATATTCAATACTTCCTTATCAATCCTCGTTTTGACTTTGAAATGAGCATAATTTTCGGCATTTTCATTTTCACTTGAAATGATATAAACAACTAAAAAAAATCAAACGTCACGTAGTCAGCAAACAAATTTAGCAAATAATGATAATGTATTTCCCAAAACTGTGTGCATACCACCCACCCACCCCCCATGTCTTCCCACCCAAACCTCCTCCTTTCACATACTCACAGAAAAGACATAAAGAGACATTTAATACAATTAGCAGATTTCAGTCCATTACATTTCATCTGTGTCACGTTCGAAACAAACCAGGCATGCATATTAACCTTAAACAATGCATGCATTAATTCATATCGTAGATAGGTATGTACCGTGTAGATCCCAATTACAGGTGTGCTATGGATTTCCAGAAATATGTTTTTATTCATGGGACGTTTATTTTCAGTTTCTCTACCATTCAAACCAAGACCTTGTAAAATGTCATATGTATGTATATCTGCAATAATGTACTCCTGAGAAAATTTCTGGTCAATAACGATACTGTATTTCTTTATTTGTAAATATTGTTGTTGTTGTTTCAAGCGTAGATTTTTACCAGCTCACTATATTTTATCCGGCTAATGAATTTTGTATCATATATCCTTATCACGTACATGTGTGTGTCTGCGTGCCACACCGCAACCCTCATTGTAAGTGCTTGATGTGTTAGAGATTTAAGTTCGTGTTAATTTTCAAGGTTTCGTGGGAAGGGTTACAAGCTGAACGTGAGCTATAATTGGAACACGTGATTGTCAGCTTTTACGATGAAGCATTGTCAGATTTATCTAAGTGCCACAGTAACAGTGCTTTTTTCATTTAAAATGTTATAATAGCTAGACCATTGTTTAGTTTTACTTATGCTTTATTTCCGACAATAACCGTAGCACCTTCTTCTTATGCGACTTTGCATCTGCTCAGACCACACGTTTCATGTTCTGCCTCAGATGTGATATAAACTGATGCTCTCCTTAGAAAAAAAACAGTGTATCTTCCATTAAACCACTGCTTAATTGTTCATTTGTTTTCAAAGTCGACTTTTCCGTGGGTTTTGTCTGTGTACAGAGATATGTCCACGCTAGATATATAAGCCTCTACTGCACTTAGGCTTAAATGGTGGTATTTTAGAAAAGCTTTGGATGAGACAATCAATTGACATCCTGTGTGCAGCATTTCACGTAGTATAAAAGAACCCACAGCAACAGGGAGGGCAGGTTTTCACTCACACGACTGGAAAAATCAATCTGATGAATAAATATGAATACATTCATCCTGAAAAGTGGATGGTTTCTTACTATGATAGTTTGTCTTGCCTGAGAAGAGCAACTCGCGTCATAGCAAACACACACACACACACACACACACACACACACACACACACACACACCACACACACACACACACACACACACACACACACACACACACACACACACACACAATTCCATTGCGGAAAATTTAAAACTAAGCCAGTGCATTGTAGAATCCAAACAAATTACAAGTACCATGTTCGAATAAATTGCGTAACGCACACAGAACGTGTAGCCTTTCGTTATAATGAACGTTGAAGACATGTTTGTGTTTTAGCAGAGAGACATGTTTGTGAATCTATGGTCATACGTATCTCTGTCTGTGGATCCATTACGCATATCTACATTTATGAGTGAACATTTTATATGGATGTTTCAGGATCGTCAGTACCGCGGTCAGCACCCTGCAGGCAACAACCAAACTGGTGTCACAGATGATGGCGAATTCTTCCCCAGATTCCCTGCACCACACAGCAGTCTGTTTGTCAATGACAAACTCAGACCCTGTCTGGAAGAAACTGACAATGGAAAGAACGAGGATCACGAGCCTAGCTTCTGTGAAGACGATGACAATTTCAAGATGAAGCAAATGTCAAGGGGGACCTTCAGAAACTCGCAACGCAGAAAAGAAGTCAAGTTTTCCAGCACTGTCCCTGTGGAGGAAGAAGATGTCGCCGAAGGGGAGACAGGATCCCTGATGTCTCATACGTATCGTAATGTTGGGAATTTTTCATTGGAGGGATCTGAAAAAAAGCCAGACATCTTGAAGCATCACCTTCAACTCATATCAAGACAGGTAACTAAGAAAAGATTACTGAGAGCTATTCCTGTAAGAACTAAGGTGGTTTGTTGTTTAAGGGCAATGTTATGTCTTGAAAAGCAGTCTATGAACACATTTGAAACGCGTTACTGTCAGATGCTGTTGTCGATACTTGTATTTAGTGGATTGCTGCTTATCGACTTTTTTTCTGATGGAAGGTTGGAGAAATATGCTGTAACAGTACATATACATTCGTTGTTAGTTTTTAGAGAGAGATACCTGTACCAATAATCATTCAGCTTATATTACGTAGAAATTTGGTTTACTTATTTTATCCCATCTGCCTGTAGCGGGAGATGTCGCTGAGAGATGGTGGTCTGCAGCTAAATAGGAAGATTGTCATACAGTCAAGTTGTAGTTGTAGAGTTTGTCTGCCACTCCAGCTACCTAGTGCCACTGCGGTCTTCCTCCGGCCTTAAATCCTAGATATCTGGAGTTATAAACTCAAAGGAATGGGTAGTTGACTGGTATCCAGATCAAGGTGGTACTCACGCTCACATGCATGCACACACACACACACACACACACACACACCACACATACACACACACACACGCACGCACACACGACACACACACACACACACACACACGTACACACACACGCACACGCATGCGCGCGCGCGCGCACACACACACACACACACAACACACACACACACACACACAAACACACACACAACAAATACGTACACGTTTCTATCTTGTCGACATGCAATGAAAATTATGCTGTAATAAGAATTAATCGAACCAGTCCAATGTTACAGGCAGTACAATATTCAGAAAAAGATATGTGTACACTGATGATGTAATTGTGTGTACAACAGGCGAATGACGTAGGTAGTGATACCAGTGGAGACACAAGTACCAGTGACAGTGGACGTGGCAGCAGTAAAGATGACATCAGTATTGACCACTTCTTGCAAGGTATGTCAATGTTTGACATTACCACAAATCTAATAACACCAGAACATCATCACCACCTTACACACAGATAGGTGCACTCCACCAGGCACACAATACACTGAAAAGACAGTGTTCTTGATTTTATTTCCATTTTGTTAATAATAACAAACTGGGAAAATATAATACGAGTGACCACAGATGAGATGAGAAACAGGTTGAAGAAAAGGAAATGTACTGTACTCATCCTAGAACTGAACGCAGTTCACACTGATGAAAAAGAAATCCACTGTGCTCACCATAGCACTGAACATAAATCACACTGATTCAAAGACAATGCACTATACTTACCTTAGGATTCGAGCATACTTCACACTGAAGAAAAGGTAGCATGCTGTACTCACCTTAGAACTTGAACATAGTTCACACTGATGAAAAGGAAATGTGTTGTACTCACCTTAGAACTTGAACATAGTTTACACTGAAGAAAAGGTAGCATGCTGTACTCACCTTAGAACTTGAACATAGTTCACACTGAAGAAAAGGTAGCATGCTGTACTCACCTTAGAACTTGAACATAGTTCACACTGAAGAAAAGGTAGCATACTGTACTCACCTTAGAACTTGAACATAGTTCACACTGAAGAAAAGGTAGCATGCTGTACTCACCTTAGAACTTGAACATAGTTCACACTGATAAAAAGGAAATGTGTTGTACTCACCTTAGAACTTGAACATAGTTCACACTGATGAAAAGGTAGCATGCTGTACTCACCTTAGAACTTGAACATGGTTCACACTGATGAAAAGG